>JARHVA010002882.1:1305000-1717500 GCA_037957365.1 Torreya grandis | reverse complement strand
TGGTTCACATCATGAATAAAATCATGGAGGATAATCAACAGTCCTACCATATCAATCTCAAGACAACCATCTGGGCAGCTTGAATAACACCAAAAAGGGTGCTAGGGAATTCACTCCTCATGTTTGTCTATAAAAGGGAAGCAAGGTTTCCTGTATCTACTTAATTTACCTCACTATATGTAGCTCATTAGTTATAGGTGGTCAAAATTAACCCCATGAGATTTAGGTTATCCATGTTAATGGGGCTTAAAGAACTTAGAGTGTGGGCTATACACACTAAGGATATTTAATAGGCATAGACCAAGAGATCATTCAACATGAAGGTGTTTATATAATATTCAATGAAGGAAACTTGGTACTTAAATGTTACATAAATAGAGTAAAGGATAAGAAGCATATAAAATTTGACATTATATGGAGTGGTTCATATACCATATCTATTTTCAATCAAGCCAATGCATACCAACATATAAGGCCAAGCAGAGAAGTGTTGCCCATCCTAGTTAATGGTATTCACCTAAAGCAATATGTATGATGATCATGAACACCCTTGTAAATAGTAGTTTAGATGTTTTAATTTATGTGTCATGTACACATGTTGTTGTTTATAATAGTTTTATTTCCTCTAAGCACTTATGCATTGTTTTGTTAACATAGTTTTGTCATTCCCCTAAGCACCATTTTGTGTATTTTTTTCATTGTTTGTCCTTGTGAAGGGTATCTTAATTCCTTCTAAGGTAAATTGGGATTATCACACCTAATTGTAATTAGGAGAAAGAAGATCAAGGAATTTAAAGTGACTTTGTACCCAATGTATATATTCAAGGCTATTCGTTTCCTACTAGTAGGCAATCAACCCATAAAGGTCACCAAAAGTGTTAACTTTCCAAGTCACCCCTTTATCAGGTGCTAAACTCAAAGGGACCAAACAAATAATAATTAACTTGCATAATGATTGAGTTCATAAAAAAAATATCTACACATAGATGATTCCTATATGTACATATAATCAACAATCAAATTGAGTTCATGAATCAAGTGTTTATCCACACCCATAATTAGTTCCTAAGGTGCACCCCATTCAAAAAATCTTCATTGCATCAACACAGTATACAAGTCAGAGTGCATGGGTCTCTATGACTTCAAGAATTGGAAGATAAAATATTGTAGGGAGTGGTTCTAGACGATGAAGAACATGCTCAAAATATTCCATATTATTATGAATTCCCATTTAAATACTTCCTCAAACTCAAATGATGAAGTCCTATACCAAATCACAAAAGGATATTGTGACATTGAATATTTTTTTTATAAAATCACCATCAATACCCATTATAAATTTATAGCTTCACTAAACAACCAAATATATTTATAATATTTAGTGTGAACCCTTTTCATAGAACATACTTAGCTATCTATACATATCCACATGCAATACTCTACAAAATAGGGAAGTGTGCATGAACTAGTGTGAATATGGTCCTTGATTTAATAATTTTTGGGAATAATTAGGGTTTTATTCCTAATTGAGTTAAAGGGTCTAGATTGATAAATTAGTAAATAATATATGGTAAATAAGCTAATGATTTATGAAATTTATTTGTAATTAGATATTTTCTAAAAATAGTAATAAGAGGGAGAAAATAAGACTTAGCTTAAATTGTGTTGATCCAACTGAGAGAAGATTTGATATTCACTATGAAGGCTTGGGACACTATCAAAAATAGGATTTTAACTTTCATTTTATAATTATATAAGAGCATTGAAATTAGATAGGAGTGGTATTGGCATTGTATTCCTTGTCTGGTGCTATTGTCCTAAAGATTTGAGATTTCTAAGTTTTGTTTGGTAGGTCTTGTAACCCTATCTCTAAAGTTTTAGTATCTAGAAGTCTATAGAGCTCCCTATAAATAATATGTTATCTTAAACCCATATATTACATTCTACATTGAATAATTTCAAATAATATAGGGGGGTTAGTGTGTTTAATAATCACTAGACGTGAATTTATATCCTTTGTGTGGGCAAACTGCCTACATACTAATACTCTAAAGAGGGATCAAGACATATGTAGTTCTCCCTTTTAAATTGATTGGTGCAATTGTGATATGAGAATGCAATGAAATGATAAAATAGTTGTTCTTGAGATGACTAGGGATTGGTGCAAGGATTTTAATAAGCTATAAATAGTATTGGGTGGTTGTATGTAGAGAATAGGGAAATGTGCTTGAGTATTCTTACTTGTATTCTTGATTACTTTGTGATATTTTCCAACCCTATCCAAAGGATCTTTGAATGGGATTTTATAGGGATCTATTGGTCATGGATTGAATTTCCTCATGATAGGCTAACAAAGATAAGGATGGGAAACCAAAATAAATTCACTGTTGGGGATAAAAATGAGACTGGACAACAACACCAAAAGAGGATAGAAGTGGCATTGGTGTTATAGTCCTAGTGTGGTGATATTATCCTAAGTATATGGGACTTGGGGGGATGTATTAGTCATGAAAAGAGTTGGCTCAGCTAATATCAATTTTGAAAGGCTATGGATGACTGAGAATTAGTGAAAATAAGCCTATTAGGGTCATGAGAGCAAGCAAGATGGATTTATGGATTAGGATTCATAAGCTACACTCAAGTTACCAATTTTCAATTTTTATATGACTACATTCCCCCCCTTATTCCAATGATGTAACAAAGTGAAATATTAGGATAAAGGAAAAAGAGAAAGTGTACCTAAACTTACTTGGAAGGGTGAAGATCATGAAGCTATGGTGATGTTGGGTTATGCATAGAGAGCACATTGTGAAGTGTGAGTCTGTAATAAAAATAAGAGTAGATCAATTCTTACTAGATACATTATATCTAAAATAAGAACATATAAAGTTGGGTAAGAGTAAGGAAGAGAAAGGAATAAATACATCTCATCAAGTACATAGACTAATATAAAACCTATTTTGATGCTAAGTAATGTTGAATAATAATGGATGATGTTGTACCAAGAGTAATATCATGAATGGAGCTAAGTGTTTAATTCCATAAAAAGTGGCTCAAGAATGCAAAGGCTAGCCCTTTAGCTCCATCACCACCTAATAAGTGAATCTATATGATCCTACATGTGTTGATCAATGTTTGGACTATGTGTCCAATCCCTCTGAATAGGTGGCTCAAGAATACAAAGGCTAGCTAGACCTTTGGCTCCATTGTTGCTCCATGAATTGAATATATGAACTTATATCAGTATGAAATATATGTCATATGAGATGGATCCTAAAGCCCATGAATGTACTATGATATGAAAATGTTGGCATGGATAGCCAAATGTATATTAGAAACTATTCTACTCTTGGCCACTCTAAAAGATGGACATTATGCTTATATGAAATCCAATCCAAAACTAATAATCTAGCTTATGTGAAAGCCACTTAAGAACGTGAGTGCTCAAGAATATGGAGGTTAGGCTTGTATGAAAGCCACTTCAAAATTATGCCAACCACCTACAAATGGAATAAGGCATGCAAATTCTAAGAACATCTGGATAATGTTAAACTAGGAAAGAAAATAAATAAATGTGTCATGCATATTTCCCCCAAAATGTGTACTAAAACTACTGATTCTACTCTAGTCTAGTTGTGCAAATCTATAGCTAAACCTATTTTTCTACCCACTTTTAAAAATTCTAATTTTTCTATTATTTGAATAAGAGTGATGGAAATGGACAGTAACAACACCAATGTTGTAGTCCAATCTTGGCATTGTTGTCCTGAGCCAAATTTGATGACTTTTTTAGATTTTTCACTATTTGCCTAGTCTATTCTACCTATTTTGATGTCTAGTTATTGTTCTAAGTGTTCTAGAACTAGATTTTTTGGTTGATAAGAGATTTTATCTCTATGATAAAACCCATGTCTATTTACCCCTTAGCCAAGGGTAGGAATGGAGACCCTACAATGATTTTCCTCAGAAGAAAGAGCCCTACAAGTGTGTTATACTTCAAAATATATGATATAGCAATGATAATTGATAAGATATCTCAATAAATAGCATTGTTTGTATTATGTAAAATCATGTGCAATTTAATGAACTAGAAATAGAAGTGTTAGTTGTTAATTTTTAGTTGTCATGGAGGGATGGAGCATGATGTCCATCATGGTATCTAAGAAGCAAGATAATGCATGATTTGGATCATGGAATTACAAACCATGAGAAGCAAACAAAGAAATAAACACACAAAGCAAGAAGAAAGATGCATATAAGGGTGTCCAAGGGGCCAAGCAAATAAGGGACATGGGCACATATCACTCAAAATAGAAAGAAAGCATACAAGGCATGTTCAAATTCCATATGCACATATAATTGAAACAAGCAAAATTGTCATGGAAGCCAAAATCACACATAAGAGTACAGGAAAAGGGCATTGGAAAATGTCCTAAGGCACACACATGAATATAATTAAAGGATATTAGTAAATGTCCTAAGGCACATATAGGATACAAATAGGAACTAAGAAATGTGAACAATCTAGCTACGCTAAGAAATAAAATAAAGCATGTAAGCAAATAGAAGTTCAATCACATCTAACTAATCAAAGCAAGAGGGAGAGTATGCAAGACATGTTAGTACAAGACTAGGTATATGCAAATAAATACACAAGTGTTATATATTAGTGAGTGTCGATAGAGTAATCTATGTAAGCTAGTAAGTAATGTACATTAACATGATAACTAGAGTGTGTGGTGTAGGAATGACATAACCTAGATGGTGTAGTCATGTTAATAATTCCCCTAGTGGGTATGTATATCAATGTGTGTCTTGATGTAGAAGTGGGATGCCCCCTCAATAGGTAGATTAAAGCAATCAAGGAGATAAAATTCACTACACACACTCAAAGAAGATTAAGTGAAGAATGGTAATGTGGATAAATTGATAAACAATATCATAAAATAACAAATTTATGTCTAACATAGTATTAGAAATGTAAAGCATGGAGGATGCATAGAATCAAGATGTTTTTATGTTTGTGACATATTTGAATTTTTTTGGATTTTGAAATTTTGTATTGTTTTTGTATTTTGAGAATATTTGAGCTATGTACAATCAATCATAAGGAAAATATGTACAATCAAGTAAAGTAAATAATTTATTAAGTGATGTTTAGAATGCCACACTATACATAAAATATGCGTAGATGCATAATATTCATTTGATTTTTGAGTTTCTTTCCTTAAATTGAATCTAGATGATACACTTTAGGGATAAAGTTTTCAATAATGATATATCGACCTAGCTAATTTGGTTTGAATTTGCCTTTGATTTCTTCTTTGGAATTGACATTGTGAAGATTTTCTTTGAGAATGAGATCATTAACTTCAAATTCTCTGGTGTGAACTCATTTGTTGTAGGATCATTATATACATTGTTGGTAGATTCAAAAATGTTTTTATGCTTGAATGCATGTATGGTCTAACTACTCAAGATGGTGTAGATGATTTTCACGATATTTGTCATTAGTGATAATTATTTTAAGGGAGACATGTAGAGATGGGATTTCTAATTCTAATGGTAAAACTACTTATGTGTCATATATGAGTGAATAAGGAGTGGCTCATGTGGGTGTATGAATACTTGTATGATAGGCCCATAATGTGAAGATTAGTTGATTATGCCAATCATCTCCAAATTTGGTCACTATTTTTCTAAAAATATTGTTGATGGTTTTATTGGTGGCTTATGTTTGATAGTTTCCTTATGGGTAATATGGAGTGGAGAAAGTGTGCTTAATATTATATTTTGTAAAAAAATTCTTGACAATTTTTTTCTTGAATGATGTTCCATTATCAAAAATGATAGATGGAAGTAGGTCGAAGCGTGAAATAATGTTGGTCATGAGGAAAATACAAATGTTCCCCCCCCCCCATAGTAGATTGAAGTGGAATGGCTTCCACCTATTTTTGAAAGTATTATGTAGCTATGATAATGAACTTGTGCCCACTGGTAGACTTAGGGTTAATCTTTCCAATAAGATCAAATCCCCATAACATGAATGGCCATAAAGAGATAACAAGTTGCAATTGTTGAGAAGGTGCATGTTGTAAGTTACTGTGTCATTGACATTTATCACATAACTTTGCATATTTTGAACATTCATCTTCCATGGTGGGCTAGTAGTAGCCTTATCAAAGTAATTTGTGTGACATGGCCTTTCACTAAAATTACCACCACACTCACTATCGTGTATCTTTGTAAGAGAAAAATTTTATTTTATTGAAGTCAAGCATCTAAGAAATTATCCATCGAAGGATTGTTTAAAAAGGTCCTCACCAATGATTACATAATGAAGTGATTATTTTTGTAACTTATGTTTTTCATTTGGTGAAAAATATTCTAGTGTAATATATTTTTTTAGAAAGTTATAGATGTCAGAGAACCCTTCTAGAGTTATGGAACTATGTGTAGTGGCTAGGACAAATAGTGTTATTAAATCCATGTTGGATATTGATGGTGATTATAATCACTTAATTATGAAAATATCTTGATCATCATTGATATCAATAAGGATCAAAGAGGCATCACTTGCCATTGCATCTACATTTTGTTTGTCTTTTCTTGGTATACTTTCTATATAAAATTAATCAAATTGTGATGATAAACATTGTACCATGTTATGATATGGGATAAGATGTTCCTCTTTTGTTTGATATACATCATTAACTTGGTTGACCACTAGTTGGGAATTATTAAAGACTTGAATGGATTTGATTTGGAGGGACTGGGTAGAAAATAGACCTAAGATATGTGCTTCATATTCTACAGTGTTGTTAGTGTAAGAGAAACATAATCAATATACCATAGGAACTATGTGACCAAAAAGATTGACAAAGACAACGCCTACCCCTCCACCAAATGTGTAGTGAGAACCATCGAAGAACATGGTCCAAGTATCTGATTGAGTAGAATAGGCAATAAAATCATCTTGAAATGTGTTGCTAAGAGGGTTGGTATCCAAGAGTGGTGTTGCTTCCAAATTATCTATAATGATTTGGCCCTTTATTGATTTTTGAAGTACTATTTTTAAGTCAAATTTTGTTAATAACATAACCCATTTTATGATTTGACCCAAAAGATGTGGTTTTTCCATTAGAAACTTCAAGGAAATTGCTTTTGTAATGACTTGAGTCTCATTATTGAGAATGTAATGTCAAAGTTTTTGCATGGAAAAAACTAATGGTAGACATAGTTTTTTTATTATGGAATTTATTTTTTCATAATCAACCAATGTGTGACTATTATAATAAATTGCTTACTCAATATGTTGATCATAGTTTTGTGATAAGATTGTTCCTAGTGCATGATATATTATTGATATATATAGGAGGAAAGGCTTATTAAGGATAGGTGGCACTAAAATAGGTGGATTAATAAAATATTGTTTGATTGCATTGAAGCTTTCTTGATAAGATTGGTCCTAGACAAACTTGGTATCTTTCTTTAATAAAAGAGTAAAATCTTGAATTTTGTTAGAAAATTGAGCTATAAAATGGTGGATTACTTGGATCTTCCCTTGTAGGATCAAAGTTGTTTTTATTATGTAGGTGGTGGCATATCAAAAATGGCTTTGACTTTCTTAGGTTCAACCTCTATGCCATGCTGAGAAATAATGAAACCTAGGATTTTACCTAATGTGACTCTAAATACACATTTTTTTGGGTTTAATCAGACATTATATTGCCTGAGTCATTAAAAAATATTTCATAAATCAACAACATGATGTTGTCATTATGGATTTAACTAGTATATCATCAAGATAATCCTTGAAAGTATGGTTAATCAAATCATGAAATATGTGTGTCATGGTATGTTGATATGTGGCTCTAACATTTTTTAATTTTAAGGGCTTGAAAATATTAAAAAAAATACCCTAAGGTGTTGTAGAAGATGTTTTCTCTTAATCTTCTTCAATGATCTTGATTTGGTTGTATCTAGCGAATCCATCCATAAATGATAACATGTCATACCTAGCTATGGAATAGACTATCATGTTCATATTGGGCAAGGGTAAATCATATTTTGGGCATGATTTATTTAAATCTTAGGAATTAGAACAACAAAAATTTTCCTATTAGGTTTTACTATGCAGATTATGTTGGAGATCCATTTAGGGTGTGTTATTGGTCAAATGAAGCTGACATCTAAGAGGTGTTAGATCTCATATTTGACTAAGAGAGCCACCTTAGGATGCATTTTATGAATATTTTTCTTGACTAGTTTAGCATCTAGGTATAAAGGTATCTGATGGACTGCTATAAATTTATCAGTTCCTAGCATATCTGAGTAAGACCAAGCAAAGAGTTTTGGGAAATTTGTTAATGTTTAAAAAATATCTATATCTTCTTACTTTAATAAGGTAGTGGCTATCAAGACCATGCAAGGGTCCTGGTTGGTTCTAAAATTTAAATTAACTATTTCTTAATTAAGAAATGTGGAATGATCAAGTGTGTAGGGAGTAATAGGAATAGTATCATCTAAATCAACTGGTATGTCTTAGGAAGATTTTAGACTTTCTCCAAAATATGCATGGGAATTTGTGTGATGAAGAAATCTATTTTTCTGATAGAAGGATGGGATATCCTCATATGCTTCAAGAAATTGTAGGAGGGATTCATCATTAGAGAATTCATCTAATGTGAAAATGTGTAGTGAAACTATGTCATCAATGAGATTAGGATAGATCAATGATAGGGTTGAAGTATTATTAATGGTGTGATCTATCAGTGTAATGGTTAGATAAAACTTTATTCATTTTGATGTAGTGGAAAAAGGCTTATTATGATTATGGTTAGACTGATATCTGATCCCTTACATTCTATGTTGTGTGGATGCCTCGATAAGATTAGTGATTCCTTTCTTGTGCTTTCTAAGACCTTTTCCATGATATCCCATCTTATTAAGATATTTAAGTGCAAAAGGAGAGGAAAACTAGTGATTTATTATTGGTGTTATTATGGAACTTGGAGTTTGTTTATGTGTTGTATGGTTCGAGGGTATATTGTAAAAACTAGGTTGTGTAGGTAAATTCTTAAGATTAAAATGTGGAATATAATTTTTTTGAGTTTTAGCAACATGGTAGTATTTAAAAAATTTATTATCGATTGGAGATGTGTAGATGTAGCCTTTGTGACTAAATTTTAGAAAAACATGGAATGTAGAAGGGATTGCATGCGTATCATGAATCCAAGGCCAACCAAGTAATAAATTATAGTTAAGGTCATTTGGTATGACTTGGTAAGTAGTTGGTAGTGTCTTAGGCCCTAAGGTAAGATTGAGTGTTATTTGACCCATGAATTTCAATGGGATGTTGTCAAAACCTCTAATGTTCATGTCAGAATGGTCTAGGTCTTGAGGTTGTATATTAAGATGTTTAAGAAAGGAAATGTTGCAAATGTTGAGTCCTAAACCGCTATCAACTAACACTCTTTTTACCCCCAGATCATTAATTCTTAATTGAATATATAGAGTTTGTGTTGTTCAATGATGTGTTGTGAGGTTAAATCATCTTTCTCAAAATAAATATGCTCTTCAGTCCATTGCATTGTGTTGAAGATAGATGCAACACAAGCTGGTTTAGATGAAATAGGAATTCTAGTATTGCAAAGGGTTGTATACAACACATCTTTGTAGACATCTGATCATTGAATAAGCTTAAGAATAGAAACTGTATCTAAAGGGGTGCTATCTTGAGTGATAAATTTATATCCATGGGTGTAATCAACTTGCCTATCTTCATAAACTTGGGTGATAGTGTGGACCGCATTATCTGTTATAGGCATAGAGCTAGTAGTAGGTACTATATGAGAGATAGGTGTACCAAGTTAAAAGTGAGGAGGGATAGATACAACCATTAGTGTTTGCATATGTCTAGTAGTGATAGGGAGATACTCAAAAGTAGCCAATGAATTATATGCATCTAGGTAGAAAGAAATAGAGAGTAATCATAAAATAGAGGGATGAATGTGGAATGAAATGCATGAAATTTGAGTGATCATTTATGTAATAATATGTTTCTAAAGATAATTCCATAGGAGAAATAGCAAGAAAGAAATAGAGAGTATAAAATTGTGCATGAAGGCATAGAAAATTTTGACATGTAACATAACATTTCTAATGTGTTTGACATGATAAAATTGAAAATTTTCCACATGAGAAATAGAAATAAAAGGATAGAGATCATGTATTTTTACATAAGGGCATGGAAAATTTTCACATGTAACATAATATTCTTAATGCATTTCACAAAATGGAGTTGGTAATTATTTTTTATGAGCAAAAGGGAGTATGAAAAAAGAATATTGCAATCTTGGGAATTTTTGGAAATGAATTTTGTAACATCATCTCTTATTATGAAAAGTAAGCATGAGAGTCAAAGAAAGTTGCTTTGTAATAACATATGATATACTTCATCATTCATGTACACGATAGGACCAATTATGGTCTCCTTGTTATTTGTAAGAAATGTAAGAAGAATTTGTAAATAAGTGATTCATTTTTTCAATTTGATTATAAATGTAAGGTGATACCTCAAGAAGTGAATAGGAGCTAGTACATGCAACTAGGGTTTTGATAATGAAATTTTTGCAAAATACTATGGAATTATTGAAAATGAAATTGGATTTTTGATTTAAATATGCAACTAAATATTTAGATAATTATTATAAATACTTGATTGAATAGGACATTTTTTTTTAAATTACTATTGAATTTTGAAATTTTAATTGATTTTTTTATTTTAATATGCTAGTAAAAATTCAAAAAAATGTTGGAAAATTAGTAGAAAAATACTCAGACCTAGTATGGGAAAATAGGGTTTGAAAGAAAATTATTTTAAATTTTACTGCTAAATTTTAAAATTCAAAATGAATTGCTAATTTAAATATTCAATTAAAACTTAAAAAAATTATAGGAATAATTAGTAGAAATTTTATCCTACGGTTTTTAGGAGTTTTGTGTGCAAATAAAGTAAGTCAAGTTCACTAAATGATTTAATAATTTTGGGAATAATTAGGGTTTTATTCCTAATTTAGTTAAAGGGTCTAGATTGATAAATCAATAAATAATATATGGTGAATAAGCTACTAATTTTTGAAATTTACTGGTAATTATATCTTTTCTAAAAATAGTAATAAGAGGGAAAAAATAAGACTTAGCTTAAACTATGTTAATATGAATGAGACAAGATCTAATATTCACTATGTAGGCCTAGGACACTATCATAAACAAGATTCTGAATTTCATTTTTTAATTGGATAGGAGTGCCAAAAGTGTACAGGAGTGGAACCGACACTTTATTCCTTGTCCAACATTTTTATCTTGAGGATCTGAGCTTTTTAGGTTTTGTTCGACAGGTTTATGTGACCCTATCTCTAAATTTTTAGTAGTTGAAAGTCTATAGAGCTCCCTATAGAGAAGATTTTATCTTCAAACCCTATCTTTTGTTTTAATTTGACAAATTTCAAACAAGAAGAGGGTGGATTAGTGTGTGTAATATTCACTAGACATGGATCTGCACCCCTTGTCACTACCTGTATACCAATACTCTGAAGAGGGATCAATCCATATGTAATTCTCCCTTTAAAACTACTTGGTGAAATTGTGATATGATAATGCCAAGAAATGCTAAATTGGTTGTGCTTGAGATGACTAAAAACTGGTGTAAGGATTTGAATAAGTTAGAAATAATATCAGATGGCTATATGTAGAGAATAGGTAAATGTGCTTGAGTAGTCTTGCTTGTATTATTGCTTTCTTTGGGATATTTTCCAACCCTATCTCAATCATATTTAAATTGGATTTTATATGGATCTATTGGTCATGGATTGAATTTTCTCATGATAGGACAACAAGGATAAGGATGGGAAACTAGAAGAAATTGACCATTGGGGCTAGAAATAAGCTTGGGCAAGATTGAAGGTGGGTAAGAGTGGCATTAATGCTATAGTCCTAGTGTGGCACTATTGTCTTGAGTAGATGATACCTAGAGGGATGGATTGGTGATGAAAAGAGGGCCCTGGCTCAACTAGGATCAAGTCTAGGCAATAGATGACTAGGAATTAGTAAAAATATTCTTGTGAGGGTCATGAGAGCAAATAAGAGGGATCTATGGATTGGGATTCATAAGCCAAACTCAAGTTACCATTTTTGCATTTTTATATGACTGCAGTCCAAAAGAGAGACTCACCCAAAAAATCCACTACCTATGTAAGATGATGAGGCATAACACAAAGATACACCTTCGTAGTCCCATGTCAATTGTCTAGACTAGGTCAGTTGGGAGATGACCACCATAAATGGGGATGGTAGCTAATCTTGATTGGACATCAAGGGGTTTGAATCAAGATATAATAAAATGTAGGGCATCTATGATAGTTTAGTAATATAATCACATGCTACTCATGGCTACCCAAATGCCCTTCATTCTCAAATAACCATGTGGATCCATGAGTGACATTCCAACTACTTTAATAATCAAATTGTTAGATCTAGGGTAGATAAGAATGGATTGTCATAGTTATTACTAATATATTGATGATTTTAAACCAACCACAAGCCCTAATCACCATTTTTGAATTCAAGTCCCTACTTACCACCTTTGATGGAAAATTATTCATGATGGGCCTTTCTTAGTGATATATAAACCCTAATTTTTATTATAAAATGCTCAACATTTTTTAGGCACCATTATGCTACCAATATTTTCCATCAAAGATCCCTCTCCTGCTATAAAAAATCTTTTCCCATTTAAGTTTTTAATATTGCATTAGAATTTGATATGAATAAGAATTGAGTTATTTTTATTCATTCTTTGTATTTTATCTGCACTATTGGTTGTTGATCTTTGTTTGTGGATGTTCATCCCTATGATTATTATCCTCCATTCACATCTATTTATATAACTGGAAGTACTTATATATTTTATTATGTTTATATATAGGTCTTAATCAACATTATTTATGGATCATTTATCATCCCTCTTAGTTTTTCATTGTGGACCCTTACCTCCATGCAAAACACGTATGTATTAAATCTGGTTTGAAGTTCTTATATCCAATCTATTAGTAATATTATGTCATTAAGTAGGTGAGGCACTTTATCTATTCTTGGTACTTCACCCTTTACATTATATCAATCTCTTACCTTTTCCCTCCTTTTTCCCCTCATTAAGTTTAGGTGTGGCACTAGTTGTATATTTCACTCTACTCTTTGTAGGTATGCATTTTGGTTATAAAGTAGGTACATATAGAATATAATGAAGATGGCCTAATCCAAAGGTTCATCCTAAGGAGTGCAAGAGTTTCACACCTTATTAAATAGTCCCATTATTATGATGAGACATCAGATCAATTTTTGATGTGCATGTCTAAGGCACTAGGCACAAAAGATACATGTATAATCAAGCATGAGAGACATTAACACATGAGTGAACATTTTACGTGATAATATCTCCATCATCAGTCCTCATCATCCCTCATCATCCTTAATTAGTCCCTCATTATCCCTCATAATTACTAGTTACTCTTTCATCATCTATCATCATCTTTCATCATCCCTATTCATTCCCTCCTCATTCTTCTTCATCCGTAATAAATAATTAATTATACCTTGTCATCCTTAATAACTCCCTCACTAACCCTCATCATTTATCATCATTCCTATTCACTCAATCATCCTTCATTATTCCTAATATTTCTCAATCACTCCCTAATTAGCCCTCATCATCCCTCATCATACTTAGTCATTTTCTTATCATCCATAATCATCCCTAGTCACTCTTTCATTTTCCATCATCATCCTCGATCATCCTTAATAAATCCATCCTTATCCCTCCTCATATCTAATTATCCTTAATAATTCCCTCATTGTCCATCATTCTCCATTATCACTCCCTCATCATCCCTATTCACTCCTTCTTCATCCCTAATCACTCCCTCATCAAAATTCATCAGCCCTTATCATCACTAATCACTCCATCATTGTCCCTCATCATCCTTAATCAATCCTTTATCATCCCTACTCATCCCTGATCACTCCATCCAATACCTTCATGGGTACAGTGGATTCCCACTTGTTTTTGATTGGATTCTATTCGAATTACATTTTTTACTCACTCAAATAAGTATCAAATAAACTCTTATTTCACTCATCCAATTTCACTAAAATAAGGAAATATTATCTCCATAAATACCTTTCACTAATTTATCTAAATAAACTTCATTCAATGAACAAAATAATATACTTTCACTCAACTAAGGCTTGAAGAAACTCTTCTTAGATCTTATTTGTAATCATTTAGAGTTATGGTATTTTGATATGTTACCATTTATTGTAATTGAGTATGACCTAACAAATTTAAACATATGTGAGTATGCCCCACCTACCTATCCTTATTTCCATACCTACTTGATTTACATAATTGAGTATGACCTACCTAATTGACTACTAGAGACATATATTAATATTGAATACCTATATCTAATGTTGAATGTATATATAGTACCCAAGACATATCTTAATTACCTAGTACGTAATTGAATACCTTACTAATATCTTGAAAGGAGAGGGGTACTTTTCATGCTTTAAAATTATTAGAGTGGGCATTATGAGATCAAGGGATAAAGGAGACTGGGAATTATCAAGGGATGTTTTATAATCAGGTGACATGTTTATCTTATTTTTTTATGCACATATATATTATGATTATTGATATATGTAATGATTTCTTAACATTATCTTATATTTCACTAAATAAATATTTAGAACTAAATAAATTATATTAATATCTAAAAATTACCAAAATGAAGTCAATTGGATGGAAGGAAATTAAGTCGTATCAACTCACAACATAATTGTAGATTCATCATAACTATAGATATCTAATGTATATTTACCTATTTAGGATGTCATTTACACACATAATTAACATATGCATATCTATCAAGCGCATAATGCCTTCTTAAAATATAAGCAAGTATATAATGCTTTCATAACTTATTAAGATATGAAAATGGAATATTTGAGTTATTCATTTCTTTCATTATATCATATTAATCACTAAAAAATCAATTCATTACATCATTTAATATAATTATTATTTTTCAATTTTAATATGACTAAATTTAGTCTCAAGAAGCCAAATATGACTAGAAAAAGGAGATCCTAATGGAAAAAACATGTAAGGCCCATAAATTCATTGCCAAGGCACATATACTCATGTTACAATATAATAATGAGTTAGAATAGCTTTTATATTATAATAAGTCCTCATATTAACATATTGTGAGTCTAAAAAAGACATAAAAACATGATAGGTCTCATATTAGCATAATGACTAACTAAGAATAAATTTCCCGTGTTAAAAAGTGCATATTAATTCAACTTTATTAAAAAGCATACAGGAGATATGATATACATGAAATCCATATGAACACATTAGTTATATGTGATTACTATATGTCTAAATGATTAAATCATCCAAGATTTCTTACAACGACATCCAAATATTTTTAGGGAAGGAGTTATCAATCCATAGCTCCAATACCATTAAAGGTCAAAAATAGAGTGCTAAAATTTCTAATATGACATGTACACTAATTTTGAAAATGGAAGGCATTACATCAACCAAATGAAACTAAATATAACTTGAAATTTTCACATATTAGAAGGGAAATTACATGGCTAAAGAGATAAAGTTACATAAATCATTATTAAGAGGGTTCATGAAAGACCATAATTTGATGAAATAATGAATTAAGAACCTAAATTAAGAGGGAAGTGTCCTTTTTACTAAATATGAATTGAAAGAGGTTATTATCTAGGTGAAAATACTAAAGGATAAAGTGAATATTTTGAAAAAAGAAAAAGAAAACCTAGATATTTTAGTAGATTTCATCAAGTTTGTGATAGATAACTGTATTATTAGTGTGGATGGTGTCATATAACTAATCAAAAGAAAATAAGATGATGAAAGCGTTAGTAGAATGAATAGAATGCCAAGGGTATGGAAAGGGAGATTGAATTTGATCTATAATTTCAAGGGATGCAAAATATGGAAATATTTGTGAAGAGAATGATAAATAACTAGGAGGAAGCCTTTGGAGGCCATAAGGTCATTTGACCATTGTTATTCATTATTTATTTTTTTTTTTGTCTTTTTATTATTTTAATGTTGTTTTATATCCATTTTATAGTCTTCTTATAACCACATAGAGGATTCTCTCCCACTCAAGATGAGAGAGACATGATTGTGAGGGTTAGAGACAAGTTTTTAATGGCTATAGTTATATAGGTGAGTCTTTTGATCAATCCTTGGAGTATTATATGCCACTCAATATGATTGAGATATGATGGTACATTTTATTTTATATCTAAATGTATCTTAAAGGACCAAATGTTGATCAATGGGTAGCGTATCTTTTGAATCATTATCCCAATCAATGAATCATCTTCAATGATTCTTTTGGATGGGCATATAAATTATAAAATTACCACCATATAATCTTTGTCATGACCTAAGTTGAAATTTTTAAGTATCCAAAGGCATCCCTAAAGAGAATATTCTCTACCCTAAGTGGTAAAATGGAGCCAACTTCTAGTACACATTGTAGGAGAACCGTGAGGGGTAGAGATGAGCTGAAAATACCTATAGTTATATGGTCAAGTCCTATAATCAACCTAAAATGATTTAATTCCACTCAAGATGAGGGATTTATTTAGGATATAAAGGTATGAAGAGTGATTAATTAATTCTGATAAGGGATGATGACAAATTATGACACAGTGACTAGGTATGATGAATAATGATGATGGAATGATTAAGAAAGATGAGGAATGATGAAGGTTAATGATGGAGTGATTATAGATGAGAATGGATGATGATAGATGATTATGTTTGATGAGGGATGGATTAGGGATGATTAGAAGAAATGAGGGATGTTTAAAGGTGATGAGGGAATTATTATAGATTATTAGGAATGATGAGGGTTGACAAGGGTGTGATTAGGGATAATGAGAGCTGATGAAGGAGTGATAGGTATTGTTAAGGATGGTGAGGGATAATTAATAAATGACTATGTATGATTAGGGACAATGAGGTTTTAGGATGGAGTGATTAGGGATGATGAGGGGTGATTAAGATTGATGAGTGAGTGATTAGAGATAATTACATACAATGAGGGATGATGAGGGAGTGATTAGGGATAATGAGGACTAATGAGGGAGTGACTTGGGATTATAAGGTATGATGAGGTCTAATGAGGGAGTGATTAGATATGATAAGGTACACTGAGGGCCAATGATGGAGTGACTAAGGATGATAAGGGGTGATGAAGGTTGATGAGGTAGTGATTAGGGATGATCAAGGGTAGTGAAGGATGATGAGGGAGTGATTGGGGATGATGAGGGTCAATGAGGGTGTTATTAAGGTGAATGAGGGACACTTACAGAGTGATTTGAGATTATTATGGATGATGAGGGATGATGGAGTTATTATAAATGATGAGGGAGTGACTACAGATGATTAGGGATGATGAGGCTAATGAGGGAGTGATTAGGGATGATAAGCAATGTTGAGGGATGATTAGGGAGTGATTAGGGATGATGATGGTTAATGAGGGTCATTGAAATGGTGATGAGGGATGATTATTAATGATGAGAGAGTGATTATGATTAAGAATGATGATTTGTGTTCTTGAGCCCCTCTCTCCATATCATTTTGGGAGAGGGAGATAGTGATATGAGTTATTTTGATATGAGCCTAATAAAATAGCGTTTGAAAGCCCTATCCTCCACCATAAATATTATTGGTAGTGGTTTTGGTAGTTTAAATGTCCTATGTGAGTTTAAAATACTATAGTATGACTCTATTCTATGAAATTTTAGATTAAAGTGGTTAGGTTATGCATTGCATGAGATTAGAGTTGAAGCATGAATGAATTTACCCATTTGTCTAGCATTTGTTTTAGAGTTAACAATATATTTTTATGATGACTCTTGAATGTTATTTTTATTCCTTATATTCTAAATGGAGTGTACTAGGGGGACTATCTACATTCATGCCCGATATAATTAATTGAATCATGACTACATGTAAATGTCATGTATGAGTGACTGCATACTTACATGTAATACATGGTATGTGGTAGATATCATGTATGAGTGACCATATCATGACTAAAAGTATGATATAGATTGTATGCTAGAGGCTAGTAATTTATTCATATCGATAAACCTATTGATCAAAAATACCATAAATTATTTAGGAATTCAACCTATATTTGCATTCAAATCTTTTTCCTAGTCATCCCCAACCACACCTTTCTCTATATAGGCGATAATGCTCCCTCTACTTTCAATTTAAATATTGGTCAATTCCCCCTCTCATTTATCTATATATGTGTTAATACCACCTCTCTTGATTATCAAGTATCCCTTGATAATGCCACCTTTCCTTTATCCCTTGATCTGTTAATGCCTCCTCTCCTTTCAAGATATGGATTGAGTATTTAATTAGGTATTAGGTATTCAATATATGTCTTGGGTAATATAGATATGGTCAGGATTAGATACGAGTATTCAAGATCAAGATAAGGATCAGATATTCAATTGGGTAGGGCATACTCTAGTAGTTAAATCAAGTAGGTAGGGCATACTCAAATAGGCAAGGCAAAAAGGATAGGAAGGTAGGGCATAATTAACTAAGTTTAAAGTAGGTATCACATACTTAAGTATAATAAGGTAGGTATGGCATAATAAAGATCAATATATGGATTAGGTATTCAGGTAGGTCATAGTTAAGATTAAGATATCGTTCAGCTATTCAATTAGGTATAGCATAATCAAGCACATAAATTAGGTAGGGAATAATAAATGGTATATATATATATATATATATTATAAGTATAATAATTTGAAACTTTTTTTATCATTATATCTATAAAGAAGCAAGCTTCCCTTGTCAACTACAAAAGCTAAGTAGGTATGGCATAACTAACTAGGTAGGGAAATAATAAATGCAATCTATATATCTAGAAGCAAGCTTCCATTGATAACTAATAATATATTCTATAAAGGAAAGTAGGTAGGACATGAATGAATCTCTATATCAATAAGCAAGCTTCCCTTTCCTTACTGGGTAGTGCATATCTAAGTAGGAAGGGAAAACACAAATATATCTATATAAAAGCAAGCTTCCCTTTGTAGCTATGCCTTGATCCAAAAGAAAAGAAAAGATAGATATCGAGAAGGTAAGCTCACCTTGAAATCAATAACTTACTCATTTTCTATTTATCAATAAGGCAAGCTTCCTTTGATATGTTATTAGGTGAAGTAAATCTATATATCAAGAAAATAAGATTCTCTTGCCTTACTCCTTAGCATAGATGAAGTAGGTAGGGAAAACTTCCCTTGAATTATTGGATAAATAAATCTTGAGATTAGGATATGGTATTTAAAATGGTTACCCATATATATCTATGGTGGTGTGGGGAAGAATTCCTATACTGTCCCTTGATTTACTATATTGGGGACTACGCATAGTCATAATATGACAAGATCCTAATTTAGAAATATCACCACCTATAATGGTGTTAAAGATATAACTTAGACCATGACTAATATATGAGAACAATGGTATGGGATTTTTTCAAGGGTGGATGTATCAGTCAAGATATGTTGATGCATATATACATGCTCCACCCATCATATTATGTAGATGCTACATCTATGTTAGTATAAGCCCTATATTTATCTTAACTAATACATACATGATCCAATATATGTGTGTGTGTGTGAGAGAGAGAGAGAGAGTGTGTGTGTGTGTACGTGCTTGTACATGTACATATGCATGTGCATGTGAGTGTGTGTGTGTGTGCATGTGTGTGTGTGTGTGTGTGTGTGTGTGTGTGTGTGTGTGTGTGTGTGTGTGTGTGTGTGTGTGTGTGTGTGTGTGTGTGTGTGTGTGTGTGTGTGGATCGCTACCTCTATCTCAACTAGTGACATTCATGCTCGATCTTAGAGCTTACTAACTCCAATATTTTAAGTTGGGTTCCAATCTTGAAATTGTGAATACTAAGTACTGGCAAGAATGTATTATGTAAAACTAACTTTTAAATGGTAATTCCTACAACTTTGCAATAAATTTCAAAAGATGTAAAATAACCCTTATTTTTATATTTAGTAAAATAAATTTAAAGTATATGAGTATAAAATTTAATATATATATTTTGTAATTTAAACAATTACAAACAAACACAAAACAATTTGTAATTCAAAGGATGTATGCCCTTTTATTTAAATTTTCCAACATTTTATCATTCCATCTTAAAAATGTATTTTAATGAGCATGCACCTTTTACTAAAAAGGGTGTAAACCCTTTGTTAAAAAAGGTATATGCGCTTTAAACTCAAGACCAAATGAATTAAAATTTACTATGATTTTTTTTTTTTAAATGCACATAACCTTTTGAAAATGACATATACCCTTTTAAAAAAATGTTTTATTTTTTTCATTATATCATGTTTTTCATCTGCCAATTTTATGAATCCAACTATTTATATAATTTATAACCCAATTAGTTATCTTTATGGGTGAGATGCATTGGTAAAATGTTGGTTATGTGCTTAAGTAAACTCGAGAGAATTAGAACATTTTTTTTGGCCATGTTCTATATTTTTAGGATTGACTAAGAATGTTTTAATTTAGTTGGGGAGTAAGCTGAATTTATTTCCTCGTTAATCTCATTACAAATTAACATAAGCAAAGATTATTATCACCTTCTTGTGTTGTGTGAAATCCATACGAGATTTATAATTCACCTTGGCCAAGTAAATATTAAGCTGAATTTATATTTAGATTATGATTTAGCAGAAGGGTATTTATATTTTTATTGTTTCAAAATATCTTCAACTATATGTATCCCATGTGTATGCCTCCATAATATTTTAGAGTTCTTTTAATTTATAATTTTTCATTATGCTAATAGAGATTCCCAAATAGTGCATGTGTAAAATTACAGATGATTGTGTGGTGATTATGGCGGTACGTAAAATATGTTGTAAATCTATCGTGCATTTATTTCATGATTGTGATAAGTAAACTAATGTTTAAAAAAATTGATGTGTTGTAAACTTATTTATGAATGATAAACCTATTTAGTAAATTAGTTTTAAGATTTTATCTTATTAAAGAAAAAAATATTAGAAAGGTGTTTTATTGGTAGATACATTATTTTGATATATCATATTATTATAAAGATGTTTGATTCACAGATACACATCAATTTGATATAAAATATTATTTCATTTATGATATGATGTTATTGTTTTAGTTTTATTGCATATCTAGAATGTGTGATTAAGTGGTTAAAGAAAATAAATAAGATTAATTAAAAGATATATAATATATTGATTCACCCCCCTCTCAGTATATTTTATACTTAACAATTAGTATTAGAACAGGTTCTTTTTGAAAAAGTTTTATAGCTTGAAGGTAGATCAGGGAAAGCACGATGGTTGGATCACATGAAGGTTTTTCTACAAATAAGGCACCTTTGTTTGATGGGACAAATTATGATTTTTGGAGCATAAAGATGAGGACTTATTTGATGGCCCTTGGATTTGACATTTGGCAAGTAGTGGTGGAGTAATATGAAGAGCCACAAACACTTGTAACTATTTCGGTAGAAAAGAAGACAAGTGAAAATAATGCTAAAGATTTAAATGCTATTTTATGTGGTTTATGTGAATCAAAATTTATTACAGTTATGCAATGCAAATTTTCTCATGAAACTTGGGTAAAACTTTAGAATATTTATAAAGGTGATGGAAAGGTTCAACAAGCTAAGCTTCAAACTTTTAGAAGATAGTTTGAGAGTTTGAAAATGGAAGAGGAAGAAAATATAGCAAGTTATTTTTTGCAGGTTGATCAAATAGTTAATCAGATTCAAGGTCTTGGAGAAAAGTTAGAATAATTAATTATGGTACAAAAAAATTTGAGATCTCGACCATTGAGATATGATGTAAAAGTTTCATTAATTGAATAGATGAAGAATTTACCCAAGCTAAAGATGGATGAGCTACATGGTATTATTATGGAATATGAGATGTAGACCAAACAAGAGAAACCCTCAAAGAGAGAAGCTACTTTCAAGACATCAAAGAAAGAGAAGGCTAAGATTCAAGAATCAAGTGATAGTTCTAACAATGATGAAGATGACAATGAAGTTCTATTCATTCACAAGCTAAAAAAGGGCATAGGTAAATATCAAGGAAAATTACCTTTTAAATGTTTTAATTGAAGAAATATTGGACATTTTGTAACTAAGTGCCCAAATAAGGGTAATGGTGATAATAAATAAGGAAATTCTACATACAAGAATAATTTCAAATTAAAATTCAAGAAGAGATTCAAGAAGAAGAGTTTGTATTCTAAAAATCCTAGCTCAACCAAAGATAGTGGAGTGAGTGATTCAGAAAAAGAAGAGATTATATTCATGGCCATACATGAAGATGCCTCTACAAGCAAAAGTATAGATGATCAAGAATAAGAACATGATGAAGTTGAAGTGAATCTAGAAGGAGAACTCATTTGTGCCTTAGAAGAGTTAAAATCTCTTGAGAAGAATAATTGAAGATTAAAGCTCTAGATTAAGAAAAAATGAAAAAGAGTCAAAGGAAATAATTGTAGATCTATGAGCACACTTTCAAGAAACCAAGAAGAATGAAAAAGATATAATGGCACAATTACAAAAATTAAGTAAAGAATGTGAAAGGTATGTTATTGAAATTTCTTCTTTAAAAGTAGATATTGAGAAAATAAATAAAGATAGACAAACCAATGATTCAAAATTTGAGAATAACACTAATATGTTAAATAAGATATTAGAAAGTCAAAGATCAATGTCAAATAAGATAGGTATCATATTTGAAAAAGAGAAAGGGGAGGTCACTACTTTCATAGACAAGTTTTACACAGAAAAAGGAAAGAGCTATGTTAAAGCTATTACAAAAGAGGAAAAAAAAGGGAAGAAGTTAAAAATACAGAGGACATCTCAAATAAAGAAGGCTGGAAGTAATATAGATACAAAAGGCAATCAGGTTAGAGATACACAAATAGGTCCTATTTTTATGGTTATTATTTTTATTGTAATGGATATGGTAATAATGAAATATAATGTCAAAAAAGGGCTAATAATTTCAGAAATAAGGAGAAGGAAACTCATATAGAGTCAAGCAGAAGCCACAACTTTTTTGCTCCTCTATCAAGCTTTAATGAAGAGGCCATAATATGTTAAAAGTGCAACAATTTTAGACACATATCTCAGTACTGTAGAAGCATGCTTGAGTCAATCAAGAAGGACCAGAGTTTCAAGGCTCCATTCATCAAGAAGAAAGTTTAAACAGGTTCATGGTAGAAGAAATAACTTGAAAAATCTATATTGATACATACAAGATCAAGTTCATAACTTTGAAGAAGATTAATGGTGGCATAGTGAAATTTAGATATAATACTACTACCAAAATTGTCAAAAAAGGTACACTAAGTTTAGACAATGGTAGAACTAAAATTAAAAATGTTTTATATGTAGAAGGTATTAAACATAATCTTTTGAGTGTAAGTCAAATGTGTGATTAGGGGCACACACTAAAGTTTTATGTAGAAGGTTGTGAAATTAGGATAAAAGATTCAAATGTGTTGGCTACAGATGCTTAGAGAACATGCAATAATTTGTAAATGTTATCAGACGTCAAAGGTCAAAGATGTTGTTTGATCTAGATTAGAGAAAGTTAGCTATGGCACAGGAGAATGGGACACATAAATTTTGATATTTTTTTCAACATTAGCAAGAAGCAAGCAGTCAAAAATCTTCTAAAGATTACAAAGCTAGCCAACATGCTTTGTGAACCTTATCAGCATGGGAAGTAGGCCATAAGATGGTTCAGAATAAAAGAGTACTCAACCACTCAGATGTTAGAGCTTGTTCACATTGATTTTTGTGGACCTATGAGAACTCAAAGTACTCAAGGTGAGAAATATTTCATGTTTATTATTGATTATTTTTCACGTATGACTTGGGTAATGTTTTTAAATAAAAAATTAGAAGCTTTCAGACGTTTTAAAGCATTCAAAGTATTAGTTGAAAATAGAACTAGTTTGAAGATTAAGTGTCTAAGATCAAATTGAGGAGGATAATTCATGTTAGATTACTTTATTGATTTTTGTGAAGAATATGGAATAAAGAGACATTACTTAGTAGCTATAACTCCATAGAAAAATGGAGTACTTGAATG
The DNA here is from genome assembly GCA_037957365.1 of Torreya grandis. Lineage (NCBI taxonomy): Eukaryota > Viridiplantae > Streptophyta > Pinopsida > Cupressales > Taxaceae > Torreya > Torreya grandis. The sequence continues at coordinate 1,693,161 of JARHVA010002882.1, read as the reverse complement.
GAGAAATAAAATAGTTTAGGAGATGGCAAGGACAATGTTAAATGAATCCAAGATACCAGATAAATATTGGAGAGAGGTATTTGCAATAGTAGTGTATATTCAAAATAGATCATTATTGAGAGTCAACAGTGAAAAGACTCCTTATGAGCTATGGAAAGACAAACCAACAACAGTTGATTATTTTAGATTTTTTGGTAGCAAACGCTTCATAAAAAGAACTAATGAAAAACTTGGTAAGTTTGAATCTAGAGTAGATGAAGCTATATTTCTTAGTTATTCTTGAAAAATTAAAGCTTATAAATGTTATAACAAAATAACCAACAAAATAGTTGAAAGTGCAAGTGTCATGATAGAATAAGATGGAACATAAAGAATCAGTGATCCAATAGACATTCCTGAAATCATTGAAGAGGAAGATTTTGAAGAATAGATGTATATGAGAAGAAGAAGGAAAAGGATACCAAAACTCCATCCAAATATGTCTAGAAAAATCATAATTAAATTGACATCATTGGGGACATAAATGAAGGAATTCACACTAGAAAAATGATGGTAAGTGAATCTAAGAAAGTTAATTTCTCTTTGTTATCCAAAATTTAGCTTAGAATTTTTTCAAAAGCTAGACATGATAAGCATTGGGTTAAGGAAATGGATGAAGAATTAAATTAGATATAAAATAATGATACTTGGGAATTAGTGTTTAGACCAAAATATCACAATGTGATAGGAATAAAATGGGTTTATAGAAATAAGTTAAATGAAAATAGAGAAGTGGCTAGGAATAAAGCAAGATTAGTATGTAAAAGATATGCTTAGATTGAGGGAATAGATTTAGAAGAAACTTTTGCACCAGTATCAAGGCTAGAGGCTATTAGAATGTTTCTTGCATATGCAGTGTTTAAAAATTTTAAAGTGTTTCAAATGGATGTCAAATCTACCTTCCTAAACAGGAATCTAGAAGAAGAGGTCTACTTTGAGCAGCTTGATGGATTTATTCTCTCAAATGCTAGTAGTTATATATGTATATTGAAGAAAGTAATGTATGAATTTAAATAAGCTCCCAGAGCTTGATATGTAAGACTTGATAAGTACCTACAAGATCAAGATTTTAAGAGAGGATTTGCTGACAGTAATCTCTACATCAAAATTGAAGGTGAGCATCAATTGATTGTTGTGGTCTATGTTGATGACATCATTTTTGGAGGAAACATTGAAAAGATGAAAAAATAATTTTTTGATAATATTCAAAAATAATTTGAGATGTATATGCTTGGAGAATTGTCATTTTTCTTAAGGTTGAAAATATTTCCGTCAAATAAAAGAATTTTCATATCTCAAAGTAAATATGCGAAGGAAATGTTGAATAAATTTGATTTTGAGGATTGTGCACTAGTTGGCACACCAATGAGTACAAGAAATAAGGTGAGAAAGGATGAAGATTCACCTATTACAGATCAATATTTGTATAGATCTATGATTGGTATCCTTTTATGTTTGATAATATTAAGGTCAGACATCATGCATACAGTAGGTATGGTTGTAAGATATCAATTAGCTCTAAAAGATAGTCATGTTCAGTTGGTAAAGAGAATATTTAGATATATCAAAGGGACATTAGATTATAGATTGTGGTATCCCATAGGCAAAGATTTCACTTTGGTTGCTTATACAGATTTAGATTTCATAGGTTTCTTAGATGATAAAAAGAGTACAAGTAGAGGAGCTTTCTTTCTAGGTGATAGCTTAGTATCATGGCTAAGCAAAAAGCAAAATTCAATATCACTTTCTATAGCTGAAGTAGAATATATTATAGTAGTATCGTGTTGTACTCAAGTGCTTTGGATGAAGAAAACTTTGAAAGATATCAAGGTAAAATATGATGACCTATTTTTATTTTTTATGACAACATAAGTTATATTAATATTTATAAGAATCTAGTGATGCATTCAAGAACAAAATATATTCTCAACAGATATCACTTCTTGAGAGAGTAGGTTGTAAATCAATAGGTTAAGATGGAATATATTAGTATTACATAATATATTATAGATATTTTTACAAAGGCACTACCAAAAGACATAATTGAGTATCTACGAGAGAAGTTGGGAGTAATTTCTTTTACTTCCTACCATTGAGGATCAACATAAATTGAGGGGAGCTAAGTTTTAGCTCCAAGATAGGCCCTTTTCCATTGATGTCAAAAGGGGAGAAGAATAGAAATAGGTGTATAAATAATTATAGTAAATAAGTATAGGTTGCTACTATAAGGGGAAGTTACTTTATATTTTTCAAATGGTAGTATGTGCAGGTTGGCATGTGTAGTGCAGGTTTCAAGATGTGGCAGTTTTAGTTTGAGGTTTCCATTAATGACAAAGGGGGAGATTGTTGGAAATATTGTCATTGATTTCAAAGGTCTGGTATTGATGATAAGGGCCCCATTTCATTTAATGGTATTTTTAATAGTCATATATTGGCTAATGTGTGTTAATATTTATTTAATACCAATGAATATATTTTTGGTTGCATATAAGTCAAAAGAGGGCCCATGGAGAAGTCAAAGAGTTTGGGGTAAAGGAAAAAGAGGAATGGGATGCATTTTCTCATGAAGAGTCATCTTGAGGAATTCCAAGAGTCATCATGTGAAGACAAAAGAGGGTATGATGCATTTTCTCATGAAGAGTCATCTTGAGGAATTTGAAGAGTCACCATGTGAAGATAAAAGAGAGTATGGCACATTTTCCTATGAAGGGACACTTTGAGGAATATGAAAAGTCACCAAGATAAAGACAAAAGTGGAAAGGATGCATTTGCTCATGAAGGGTCACCATGTGACTTTTCAAATGAAAGGATACAAAGGGTCATTCAAGTTTGGTTCCATTTTCCATGAAAATTAAAGGGTCATAAAGGGTGAATTCCAAAGGTCATTTGGAAAGATATAAATAAAGGCTTGAAAAGCCATTTGTAATATGTAAGAGAGTGTATGGTTTGAATTTGTTTTAGAGGAGATAAAAATAAGATATATTGTAGAGTTATATCATTTATTGAGTAAGCAAAATTGAGAGATAGTTTTGTTTTATACACAAGAGGGGTTGGTTCTCCTATGGGTTGGTTCTCACAAATGTTTAGAAGGGGTTTATTCCCTTGTGGGTTGGTGTTCACAAATATTTGTTATGTTGGTGCTCAGGAAAAGGTTTGGCGATCTTGTAATTTGGTACTTGAAAACTTTATAATTTGAGTTGGTGCTCATTCATATACTTGAGATTTTTTTCCATGGTTTTTCCCACTTTGGGTTTTCATGTAAAAATTCTCTCTCTCTCTCTCTCTCTCTCTCTCTCTCTCTCTCTCTCTCTCTCTCTCTCTCTCTCTCTCTCTCTCTCTCTCTCTCTCTCTCTCTCTCTCTCTCTCTCTCTCTCTCTCTCTCTCTCTCTCTCTCTCTCTCTCTCTCTCTCTCTCTCTCTCATGTGGTGCATGTTATTGTTTTAGTTTTATTACATATCTTGAATATGTAATTAAGTGGTTAAAGAAAAGAAATCAGATTAAATAAAAGATATATAATATACTGATTCACCCCCACCCTCTCAGTATATTTCATGCTTCACAACACAATAGTTGAGTAAGGTCATCCATGTGATAATAAGGCATGCAAAAGCTTAGAGGTTTCCCATGTTGTCATTATGAATAATTATACACCCACATATTTTTATCAATGATCAAAATAAAAGGTCATTAACAACTGAATATGAAGGTGTGACAACTTTAGAAGTTGGTAAAGATAATGGATAATTGAACATAAAATCAACACCCATCTTGTAGAATCCACTACACACATTTAAAGACCATTTATGGACCCTGAAGTTTCATAGATCCAAATCAAAGAGTGGGTGTGGTGTTGGGATTAATCTTGTTAATCCAAGAGGAAGGCCATATTTGGTAGCCTTTTGAATATATTTTTCTTGCACAAATAGTGTGGTTGATTACGAATCATTAGTGCATGGCCTCAAATTTACACTAAATAAAAAAATGAACCTGAAATTCCTTGGAGATTTAGAACTTGTGATCAAATAAGTTAAAACCCACTATAATTATAATGACAAATATCTTTCCAAGTGTTTTAACCTTTTAGGGTTTTACTAATGTAAATCATAGGTTTGAATAAAGGGACAAGTAATATAAATTAGTGAAATAATATGCATAAAATAACCAATGATTTGTTATAGACTTTGACTAGCTTTAACTTTCTAAAAATAGTAATAAATATGTAAAAATAAAGACTTATCTATAAAATTCCTGATATGAAATATCTGAGTGCTAAATACTAAGATATGAATAGGTCTGAGTGTCTTCAACTAGATCCCTTTATCATAACCCTTATTTCAAAGTAGTGCCACATTTGGACAGTAACACTATGTGGCTCTAGTGTCCTAAAAATGGCACTAGTGTCCTCTATGTAGGGCTACTCCAAACTTCTAGGTACACCTACACTTGTGTTTATGGGTTATGTTCCTATGCACATGAGGTATGAAACTCTATATTATGTATATAATAATTAATTTATAATGCAAACCCTAATCCTCCTTGAAAGTAAGGTATGAGCCAAAAATTATGTTCATTAATAAGATAGGATGTACATCCTCAACACCTCATTATGAAGAGAGTTGATTACATACCGATACTCTGAGGAGAGATCAAGTTTGATGTATTTATTCCCACCTAAGTGTTGGTGTAAGTGCAAGTGATGCTATAATTATAGTGGTCTTGAATGCCTTGAGTGTGCTTGATATTGGAAATCTAAAAAATCTAAGCATATGGTAATTATAGATGGTAGTATGTAGAATTAGGGTAGAATAGGGTTTAAGAACCTTGATTTTTCTCAACATATTTCTTGTTTGAATAGGTATTTTGTATCTAATTTATATCTAGTTGATATAGGTCTAAAAGTGATATTCATTTGGGGAAAATAAGGTAAAGGACATTAGCACCATTTTGGGGACATTAGTGCCACATGGCTATAGTGTCCTTAATGTGTCACTAATCTCTAACTAGAATACTTTTGGGCATAAAGAGCTAGGATCAGGGAATGAGGGTCTAAGACTACATTTACATTGACAGGGATGCCTATGGTCCACACAAAGGTTGGAAAAGTGTGATAATAGGGTTTATCATAGGTCTAGAGATAAGCTAGGAATATGTTATCTAAAGTAGCACTCTTAGCACTCAAATACTACTTTTAGGTGATTATTTAAGGTAACATCATAGTGTAGAACTTGATTGAAGAATTTAATGCATTCAACATCCAAAAATATCCTAGGATAAATAATTATATAGTGATGCATTGGTAATGTCTACAAACCTTGGAACTCATTACTAATTCTAGATTGAGGATATTATCTATAGATTTGGTCTCTACTCCTTCCATTTTTGATAACATCATAAACTTATAAGTCTTCAATGATGACCAACATATCATTGACTTCATCACTAAGATAGACACATTTGATCCCCATATCATTGATGAGGATGACAAGGAGGAGTTCAAACTAAAGACCCTAAAGGCCAATAACATACCAAGAGGTATGGTGTCATTGGAGAGGCTATTTGTCATGGAATATAATGGTGAAAAGGATAAAACAACCCATATCAAAGGGGTTACCCATCATCATTAGAATCTTGATAATGTAGGAACCACTTATACCTAGATTGAAAAGAAAAGGATTATGCAAACTCTGAAGGAATTTTATGACACCATTGCATGGATATATTAATATTTTAAATTATTTGACACTTCCATCCTCACACACACTATTCCATTGAAGCATGGTGTCAAACCATTCTACTAAAGGTTAAGGCTAGTCAATCCATTATTGGATCCCTTAATTTTCAAATAATTGCATAAGATACTATTTGAAATATAATCTACCCTCTTAAACACTCCACCTAGGTGGAATACTTAGTTCCCATTCAAAAAAAGAGTGGGGAAATTAGACTCTATGTGGACTTCAAAAATTTGAACAATTTTTTTTTAAATAATAACTACCCATTGATTTTACTAGATATAGTCATGTAGATAGTAAATGGCTTCAAAATGATGTCATTTATTGATATATATCTAGGATAGAATAATGAAATTTTCATCCATGAATACAAGATAAATATAATGTTTAAAACTAAGTGGGGTATGTTCACATACAAAACTATGCCACTTAGATTAATAAATGTAAGTGGCACCTTCCAACAAGCCATGGATATTGCATTCAAGAACCTCATTGGTAGATGCATATTCATATAAATGGACAAACTAAATTTATTTTATAATAATAGAGAGGGACATGTGAAATACTTGAGAGCAGTCTTACAAAGGTGTAGAGACCATGAAATCTCCCTAAACCTAAATAAATGTATATTTGGGGTCATAGAAGGTAAGTTATTGGGACACATTATATGAAAATGAGGTATTTTAATAGACCTATGAATATTGGGGGCCATTATTAAAATTCCTTTGCCTGACAGTAGAAAAGAGCTAAAGTCATTCTTTGGTATAATCAACTTTGTAAGGAAGTTCATATTAGGTTTTCCATGTTAGTTTTTATCCCATAATGAATGTAAGAGCCAAGGATCAAAGTACACATATCACAGACATCAGTCAATCATCATCAATCAATTTATTCAATGGATTGAATGCATACATATAGAGAACCCACTCCTATAAACAAGGAGGTTTCTCTAATTACTCAATTGTATCCAAACATAATTGCCATTTTTTCTCTCCTATAAACTCCCATACGATAATATCTCTACATGATATATTTTAGCATCTAAACAAATATAAACAATAATATTTTCTAATTATAATATTAGTAAATATACTAACAAGCTAACAAACCCATATGAGAACTAATAATCATTTTCTCAACATTCCCCACCCCTTAGTGGTCACATGGGGAGAAAACACACATGGTCTAAACATTTTATAATGCCCCTCACCATAATTTTATCATGCAGATGCTATTTTCAACCGATGTTGCATCCATTTACAAATATGTGATTACTCACATTGAAAATCTTGTTTTATTGAAAACTAGCCTTCAAGGCTTATTTGATGACGTATGACAAAATGTTGAAAATACACTTAAAATACTAAAAAAAATGACTTAATAAAATGAAAAATGACAATGGACTATTGCAAAAAATAAGACTTAACAAATAACCATCCACTTATTTTTCATAGTATAAAAATGACTGCAAACTAAATATAAAAAAATTATTTTACTCTTTTATGAAATAGAATTAAAGATTGGATTTAAGAAAAACTTTAACTATATACCTAAAAAAAGTTAATAAAAAAGAATAACACAAATTCTTTCTAAAGTAGTAAACCTACATCTAAACATGACAAAATACGAAATCCAATTTAAATATTGGATTAATAAACTAAAGTCATACTAATTACTAAACAAAAAAATAACCAAAACTAAAAGAATATTTAAATGATTTTTATAAAACCTAAACAAATTATTAAAAATCTAGAGACTTAAAAACAATATAAACTATAAAAACATGAAAAATTTTAAAAAAAAACATTCTGAAAACATAATACCACATTCATAAAAACAAAACCTAAAGCTCAAAAAAATGTAATAACAAAAATAAAAAGTTGGTTGATTAAAAAATTGACTATAACTAACAATAAAATCAAAATCTCATGCCTAAAAAGATAAATAAAACCTTAAAATGGGACTATGTTTTCCATCGCTAGAGAGGAAGTTGAGTTACATAGATTTGTTGTTGAATATTAGACGTAGCCAAGAGGAATCAGTTGTGGTAGAAGTTATCACATGCAAGTTATATTTTTATTGAGCCTGTAAGTGGATGTCATGAGATTGGTAGTTTGATACTACCATTGGTTAAAAAACCATGTATCAGGTGTTTGATGATGATCTTCACATTCTAAAAAGAACTCTTAAATACCTCTTTTCAACTACAAATAACTCAAACAATTTGTGGGTTTATAAAATTTACTCAAATAATTTATGGTTTTTCTTCTCCTATAAAATAAATTTCCATAACAAATTAAAATTTTGAATTCCATCAATAAATGAAAAAGATAATCCAATTTTCGTAAGGTTGTTTCAAACAATTTTTCTCCTTTTATTTTCCAATTTTTTTAGAAAACAACTCCAAACATAAAACACATGGGAAAATAAAAAATGAAAGGTATATGTGTATGGGTGAGTGTGTGTGTGTGTGTGTGTGTGCATATATATATATATATATATATATATATATATATATATATATATATATATATATATATATATATATATATTTATTTATATATATATATATATATATATATATCAATTTTATACATGCAACAATGAGCAAAATGGGTGTAAACAACTGTGGAAAGAGAGTGTACAAGGTAGAAGAGGTAGACAATGCAAATGAATGGCATACCAAGTGAGGCCATTACAAGGTCCATAGTATCCTTTAGTACCATTAAAAAAATTAAGAGTGAATAACCAACCAAAGGAGTTGTATGAGGTCTGTGGTATCCTACTAACCTTTGTTTGCACCATTTTGACAAAAAATAACAAATGGATGAAGTGTGAAAAAGGTAATAGGGTTGCACAAGGTCTATGGTATCCTGCTAACCCATTGCCTTAGTCTACTTCATGAAATATGTTAAGTGGAATGAAAATTAGATAGGCCTTTTTTGAAACCCACTTTGATACAATTGTTAGGTTTTATCCCATAATGAATGTAAGAGCTAAAGGATCAAAGTTCACATAGCAAAAACATCAGTCAATCATTCTTCAAATAATTTATTTAATGGATTTAATGCATACATATAGATAACCCACTCCTATAAATAATGAGGTTGCTCTAACTAATCAACTATATCCAAACATAATCACTATTCTTTCTCTCTTATAATTTCTCATACACTAATATATCTACATGATATATATTAGCATATCAAAAGATACAAACAATAATATTTACTAATTACAATAGTAGTAAATATACTAATAATATAACAAACCCATGTGATAACTTATAAGCATTTTCTCAACATTCTAGAGATAGTCTAAACACTAAACACCATACTAAATAAGGATGATAAGATCAAGTGGATGACTAAAGCACAAGCAGCCTTTGATCAAATCAAGATATCAATTATAAACACACTGGTGCTTATCAGTCCTTACTACACACAACCCTTCTACATATATTCATTCACTTTATAACACTCAAATATTATTGTTTTAACACAAAGAAAAGGAGTTGGGGATGAAAGACATATCTCATTTATGAGTGCACCACTTAGAAATGTTTAGATCATATACTCAACCATTAAAAATTAGGCCTTTTCCTTGATCAAATTAGTCAATAAAATTAGACATTACATTTTACATAACAAACTATTTGTTGTTGTGCCTGACCCAGTTGTTAAGGTAATTTTGATTTAAAATGAGTTAGGTGAGTGACATGGGAAGTGGATGACTATCCTAAAGCAATTTTACATATTTTTATAGCTAATGAATAAATTTATATGTCAGGGGCATAGCAAGACAATGGTTGAGTTGTATCTATAAATCACATGGCAGAAGTATATAGTAAAAAGCATTATAAATGATGATTGGTATCAAGACATTGTATATTATTTACTAAATAATGAGTGCCCAAGCTACTTAAACTCCACTCAAAGTAAATAATTAAACTTTAATATTATTATTTTCATATCAAATAAGGTGTGGTGTGTATATATATATATATATATGAAGACATTCACCTGAGATGCCTAAGTAAAGTTGAAGTTGTTAAAGTACTCACTAGTTTCTATGGAAATTATGGGACTAGTCACAGTTTAGGGAGTGCCAAAAATCACCAAATATTTAGAGCAAGATATTATTGGCCTCATATTTTTAAGGATACACATGCTCATGTAAGGAACTACCATATTTACCAAGTCATTGTACATAAGGAATGAAATTCAGACATGCCACTATAGTCAATTATTAAGTCTTGTATGTTTTCAAAGTAGGGAATTGAATTTTTGGGGACCATCAATGACTTCTTCATAGGACAAAATTTAATCCTAACTATAAATAATTATCACACATGTTGGACTAAATCTAACTAATTCAATAATTTCACAACATAAGTGGTGATCAGCTTCTTTGAGGACCACATTATAACTAGGTTTGGTATGTCATTTATTCTTGTATGTGACAATAGCCCTACTTTCTCCTCACTTCAATTTACTAAGTGGGATTATTAAAAATAGGTAATTCTTAAATTCTCATCTAATTACTACCCATAAGGTAATGATTTAGTTGAATCAACTAATAATAACTTATCGAATGTGATCAAGAAAGTCTTGGAGAAGAATCCTATAGATTGGCATATTATTCTAAAATTTTCATTATGGTATGATATGACTATGATCAAGTCTTCCCTGGTACTTACCCATACAATCTAGTGTATATCCAAGACCCATTCTTCCCTATAAACCTCAAAAATCCAATATTTCTATCCATTAAAGAATACCTAGGGGATGATAACAAGATAAAGGCTCACCTCATGAACCTAATATAGATAGTAGAAACATGTGATGCAACCATGTTACACTTTAGCAAGCATCAAGGAGTTACCAAAAACTAGTTTGACAAGTGAGATAAATCAAAATCCTTTCAAATCTCTAATTTAGTCCTTCTCTAGGATAAGGTTCATGAAAATAAGGTTCAACACTAAAAATTTAATGCCCTTTAGTTATGACCCTTCTAAATTTATGAAATATTGGGTGAGAATGATTTCTACCCAAGGTGTCTAACTGCTGAGGGTGTTTCATTTCCTATCAATGGAAAATTCTTAAATCACCACTTTAAATCTTAAAATTATTGGGGTCATCTGGTAAATAATTTCTCTTTTGATTCTTTTTTTACCTAACTTGTTGGTTTTGTTTTTCTATTTTTATTTGGATCTATTTTCTTGTTTATTTTTTGTTTTCCTTGTTAGTCTTGTTCCCAAATGTTTTGTCATATCATTCCATTAATAAATGGCATGGTGAAGAATGATAATCCTAAAATTAGGTGGTCAAAATGATATTTTAGTGTGTAGGTACTATTAACAACCCAAATAACACCTTGCTAAAGGTAGATTGATTAGATTTTCTTCATACCTCGACTAACATTGGAATGGTCTAAGGCTATGGGATACTTGTAGCTAGACCAGACCTCTAGTTTTTTAGGCTAGATCCTCTGAATATGTGAATATTGGATCAATTACTAAACCTAATTGATTTTTGGGATGAAAAAATTAAAGAAGATTACTAAAAATTAAATCTATGTTATGATGGTGATGCACCTAAATTATGTATGATCCTCTATAAACTTTGAAACTTGGTAACACATATGAATAAAAATAGAACAATTTGTCAATAATAATTTATTAGATCAGTCCTAAACATCACTATTTAAAATGAATATTTTATAGGTGTTTAAATTGAAGGTGTAGAAATGAAGGTCTTTAAAGGCACTTGTATACTAATATTCTTCAACACAATTTCTATTCTTTAACTCTTCAAGTGACCTGTAGAGGATGAAATCACAGTAGTAGGTGAGGAAAGGACCCAAAAATGGGGATAATTATCACATTTATATTCAAATAAATAACAAAAAATACACGCTACAACCATGAATGAATCTATAATATCTTTCTTTTTTGACTTCTGGTGTAAGTTACAATTTCTGTATAGTTTCTCTATACCAGTCTAAGGGATCCTAAAAAATGGCCTAAAGGCCTAAATATATAGAAAAAGAGAGAAGATATATCCAATGTGTCATATAGCATAGAAAGATAAGACAACTAAATATTAACTCCAATCATTTTTTAGCTACAATTTTCAAACAATAGTCCTTAAGACTTTCCTTGTGTCTAGTGTCTTTCATGTTGATTACATGATCTCCTTAGCATTAAAAACAAGGTGGTGGGACCTATTTGTCTTATCCAATATTTTCCTTTATCATTATATTCCATTATTTATTTATACAAATGCTATTGAAGTGAGTTGACTCGTGATTGGAACTCAAGATGAGTTATGCATGTGTTTGAAGCAGTTTGAAGGCCAGTTAACTCATCACAAGGACTAGTTAAGAATGTATTTGACCTCAAGGACCAATTTTTCATGATGTGGATCAATTTAATGGCATTATAGCTCTACATTATACCTTATCACCAATATTCTATTCTATTTTATCTTCACTTGATTGATTAAATAGGCCTAATAGCCTAAATTTTTGTGCTTGGTGGCCATTAAAACTTAAATAAGACCTTGAAAATTTGAAAATATGATGAATTAAATAAATGAACCAATGTCTTATATCATTAAAATAGTCCTCCTTAGAAATCAACACCTAAAAACTAGATAAACAAGTTTACTAGTTTAATTTTTCCTTCATTTCCTAAAGACTGGTTATTTTGTTGAATGTAGCTATTGAAAAGGGGGGTTGAATTAGTATAAAACAATGCACATTCAATTACAAAACCATTCCATAATTCATCAACTTGATCTAACAACATAAAAATGAAATCACATATATCTAAATCATGAACAAGAGTGTACATCATATCAACACAACATCTATGTAGGAAGCCCTCTTGGGGGATAAAACCAATTGAACCCTACAAGATGAAATACATTACTATAATGACAAAGACCAGCTAAAACTGATCAAGGTACTACCATCCCTTATTTTAGTGAGACTGCAATCCCATAAGGAGCTACTACACCTATCTAGCTGAGCTACCATGACAACTAGACCTTTAGAAAGTTTCACCTTATAAGGAGGCTACAACCCCCTAGATGTTGAGCAGCCACAACAACACCTATAGACATATCTACCTTTGAATTAATGTCTTCAACACCTAATTATGGAACTCTGATTATCACTCTACACCTTCACTATTCCATGCAATTCTCCCTGTTGGCCAAAGCACATTACATACTTGAACCAGCACATAAAGATTAATTAGGACATATTACATATCCAAACTAACCCCACTATTCAACCCTTCACTCACACTCACTTCAACACACCTTCTCAATGCATCCAAATCCACCTTTTGGATCACTCTACACTCTTTATAAAAAACTCTATCACCACATTAACAACATAAATAGATGGTCATACACATAGTAAACACTCTGATCTACGTCTTAGATCAACCATAAAGCTCACTCAGACACCATCTATCCTTCACTCATTCTCAAGACATCCAAAACATCTTTTTGGATTAGCATAGACCTTTTTTATCATCCTCAACTTACAATATCACTTATTTTACCATCATAATTTTGACCTATAGGTCATACGCATAGTCATCAATCTACTCTAATTATCACCCCAATCGCTAGGCACACTCACTCTCTTCTTATCTTCGCTTCAACAAATACTACGCACACATAAACAAATTCTTAGTTGGAAATTACAATTTCCTTAACCCTTAAGGTTTATCTCACATCAAGACATAGCTAAATAAAATCCTCATAGGTTGGTCATAGCATATATGGGTCACCCTTAAGCAGCTACACTTTTTAATTAGACCCTTATAGCTCTTATAGGTCTCATGGAGACTTATTCACCCATTTAGCACTTCATCGAGCAAAAAAAGAACATAAGACTAGTTTCAAAGGCATAGGTCCACTTCACATGACCCCTTTAACTTCCTCAAATGATCAAGTCAACTCTTCCCACCTCTATGTATGATCAATATTTTCAAATATTGGTCTTATATACCTGAACATCATGAAAAAACACACAGTCAACCTATAAGCCTTTGTTCATACAAAATATCAATTGGTCAAACCTCTAAATACCAAATAGATCATCCACAAAGAGTTTATAATACTTTTTAATATATAGTACATCATAAAACATCTAAACATCATCAAAACTAACACAAATATCCTCCTCAAGTTACTTGCATAATAAATACAAAAACATAGTTAACTTTGAACCTTCATAACTTTGATTTTACACAATTTTAGACCTTCAAATCTATATTTCCAGATGTACCTTTAAGTCCTCTACAAATTTGATTTTTACACCATGAGAAAATTTAGCCTAGATCAAAAGCTATGGCTCAAAACCTAGGCACTAGTCTTTCCTTTGTTAAACTCAAATATTTGAATTCAAATGGTCATAGTTAAACCTTGGTCACTTAAAATTCATCTCGTGCCTTCACATCTTAGATCAAATATACAAAATCAATCTTATTCAAACTTTATCTCATAGTGTTCTAATTCCTAAATGTTAAACCTTTAATAGTTGACCTCATCTCATGAAATCTTGAAATATTTACTCAATGCACACCATTGATCTTTGTGGATCATCCAGGGCTTTATCAAGTAGTTTTCACCATTAGATCTTACTTAGAACTCCTATGATTATGACACTTGACACCCTTACATGCCTTTTTCACATTTGACTCTTTAACTTCTACTTGTACCATATATCTTTACTATATAATTGCTCATGAACTATTGGATCTCTATTTACTCCTGGTCTTTACCCTTTGTAAATTTGGCTATGGGGACCATTACAATCTCCTTGGAAGGTCATCTTTGATCCTTAATAACTTTTACCTTGATCAAACTCATGACCTAAAACTTGAGCCACATGATCTCCTCATATAGGATAATCTATTCATGTATTAACTTATTCTTATAACCTTTGCATGTATAATATATAATTCCATTAATCCGCTCACTCAAATTTTTCTACCATAGATCCAACTATGCTTATAACTACTTGGAAGGCCAAATTTTCACATGCATATATTTTGATGTGCTTCATCACATGACCTAAAATTTAGCACATATCAACTAGGGAAAAAATTGAGTAAACCCATATGATCAACTCCTTATGAAACTACCACACGTGCAGAATATGACTACATCAAAATTCCTGCTTAGCTTTTCTTGCCACTTGTAAATTTGGCTAAGTATGGAAAACACTGTCAAACTACCTGAGAGCCCAAATTTACACTTACATATATTTTATCGTGCTTAGTTTCATGACCTAATATTTATCACATAATTTATTATCTCATAGGTAAATCCATCCATGTATCAAGATGATCATTAAATTTTCATATGTACAAAATATGATGTCACCAAACAACTTACTTAGCTCTATTTGAACACATAAAACACTATCAAAATGCCTAGGAGCCCAAATTTTCACACACATATCTTTGGCTAAATTCATCACATGACTTGAGACTTTAACCATATTAACTTGGGACTAATTTTATGACAACCATATGACCAACTCCTCCTGATTCATCTGCACATAACAATTATGATTTCATCAAACTACATACTCAGATTTTTTTACTATTGGACCCAAAATGTCTAGATGAAAACTATGGAATACCAAATGAATTTTACTTATGCACAAAATATCTATAATCACCCTTAAACTTTGATAGTATCTCTTTCATATTATTTATACCCATTCCTAATCATATCTAAATAGTCAAACTTTGAATATCAACCAAGCCAAATTAAAGCACACTAAGACAAGCACATTGCACACTTTGTCATTATCACTTAGACTATCAATGCACTTCATCCACTCCTATGGACACCTATATGACATCATTTATGACTCTCCAACAATCTCCCCCTTTGTTATTGATGTCAACACCCATCATAAAACAATATACAACTCACCTTCCTTCTCTCTCTTCAAGCACTCTCAAAATAGGAACTTTCTCCCCCTTTGACACAATGAAAAAGTGGGAAAAACTGATCCTAAGGACATAAAAATATTATCAATAATATAATACCATATTATAAATATATTAAAAACTCCCCTTACCTTGAGCTTACCTTTTCTTGCCTTAACAACTTCCTCTTGCTACAAGCCAACACACTTCTTCAACCAAGCACTACAACCAATGAAGACAAAACACTAAAATATAATATAACTCACCAAGAAACATTTTAGAGGGACTCCCCCTAATATATCCAATCCATTTCACCTCTTGACCATCTTCGGATCTCCACACACCATGAAGAATCACCACATAGGTATACTAGTATTCTCTTTTCAAACCACCTCAAGGACCACCAAATAAACTTCATGCCACTCACCAAATAGGAAACATGCACTAAAACAACCTAAAAACTCACCTTAAAATACTCATGCCTTTATTTTTTGGAGAAATTTAAAAAAAGGCACTCTTTTTTTTACAAGGCTTGTCTAGTCTCCTTATAGCCCTACCTAGAACTTACAAAGCCCAAAAATTTTAGTAGACACACTATCAAGACATAAAAATTCATATCTTGAGCACTCTCATATTTCCCCTTAATCACACCAATTTTAAACACTTGGCTCATCCTCTATAATATACTTACTTCACAAACCAACTTGCCAATTATGCCTCCATCTTGACAAATACATGAATAACTTGAAAACCAAAAACCTTAAAATCTCTGTGAGTATTCATTTGACAACCCATTTGGCCCATTCAACCTATTAATAATCCTCAAACCTCAACTCATAAGGTATACCACTTTTCTAGCATAGCCCAAAACCCTTGAAAATTAAAACAAATAACGTCAACAAACCCCCTTCTAGTCAATGCACACTTTTGAAACTTCTTGCACACCTAGAGATACCCATCACTCACTTTTGGACCAATATTTGAGCTTTCACACCTTTTTTAACCCATACATCCTATAATCCATTTTAGGCCTGCTTGCCCTTAAGCCAAAACTGAGAAAATTGAGAGTACTCAAAAATATCCAATTTGATTTCAACATACCTTCAAACCACAAAAACACCTAGAGCACATCAAAAATAAGTGTATAGACCTTTTTGAGCACCAAACTCTTCTTAAAATTTCATCAATCTTATTATGCCACCTAGAAACACCCATTCTAACGCTGTAGACACTTCTCATCACAACACTTCTCCCATCTTAACATGTACCAATCTAAAATTGAACTTCTCTAATCCTTGGACCTAAAATACTACTCATAGAGATTATAAATCTCCCCCTTGACTCTGTACTAATTGACATTTTTCTATCTAGATAAAACACACTTACTTCCACACTTGGAAATCTCCATACCCTACTTGTAGACCTTGCCTACAAAACTTCATTATTTACCACTTTGACCAACTAGATCATCCTTAAAATCACCATACTTCTTCATGTCCTTTCACAATAAGCCAACACATATTCTCATGACATTTCTTGTCCTAAAATAACAACCAAAGCTCAACTGGTATCCACTATACTTCTTGTTGACAAGTGTCTCCTTGAAGCCTAGATAGAGACACCCCCCTTGACATGGAGAGACTAAAAGTCCCAAAATTTTAGAGATTCCCATATATCCATACCCTTTTCTATCTTTTAGTCCAACCTCATTATTTGACTGATTTTTAATGGATGTTTTGCTTCAAATTTGTCAATAAATGCTAACAACATAAACTCTTGATGTTCCTTCATTTATGATCCTTTTTCCACCTTAAAAAATAATCCATCAAGACTCTTAGACTCAACAAGGTTAGTCTCCTTAGTCTTTACTACCTCAAGTTTCCATGCCATAGTTTGACTCTTCTAGTCTTCTACAACCATCTTACCTACTTTATCCTTGAACTTATCCTGATTTGTAATATAGCCTTCTAGAGTAACTTTCTTATCATACTTATGACTAAAATAATTGGCAATGATTACATTTGGTTTTCATACCTGAGTTTGTCCTTTATTAGACCTTCTAGGAGATTTATATCCTTTGACATACCTTGAAGACCTCTTAACAATTTGGATAGAATCTAACAATATGTCCACTCTTATGACAACTAAAACAAATAACATCATTTGTACCTTTTGATAGATTTGAATTGTGATCAATATTTGGCCAAAAACTCCTATCATAGCTCCATGAATGTCTATAATTGACTAACTTCCTTCTACATTCCTTATCTCTATGACCATACTTATTACATGTATAACAATAATCATGAAATAAACTAGCATACCTTGAAGCATTTAGTTGTCTAATAGACCTTCGTGTATTGCTTTCAGAGTTTGTACTCTCCTTGACTTGCTCAGACTTTTCATCCTCCTTTCTTAGTTTGTTAAACTTATATATAAGTTTTCCATGCTCATTATTTAACAAAATTATCATAGTTTTCATCTCATCAATCTCACCTTGATTTGAGCTAATTTTGACATTTATTTCTTCTAAGTCTTAAGATGTCTGCATTCTTATTCTCTTATCTTTAGATGTGCATTAGTTGCCCATAACTGATCCTTGAGATTGTTGATCTATTTTTCATCTTCTTTGACTTGTTCTAATTTCTTTTATTCTTTTTTAGGCTTGTCTATCTTGATTATGACTTTTTCATACTCATCTTTTAGGGAAACTAGATCAGTCTTCATTTAAACATATTCATCTCTTTTATCTCTCATTCTTAAACATGCAACCTCTAATTGAATTTTGAGAACTTGGATAGTCTCCTTATCCCTCTTAACTTATTTAACCAAGTTATCCTTCATTATACATGCTTGATCTTTAATAGGACTAATCTTTTCTTTAAGACTTTTGATCATTGATCTCAATTCAAGATTTTCTTTCTTCAATTGTTTAGCCATCTTGTGTTACTTAGGATCTCCTTCAAGCTATTACACTTCCTCTAAAGGACCTAATCTAATACAAATTATTAAAATTAGCTATTGAGAGGGGGTGAATTGGTATACAAAAATGCACATTCAATTCCAAAACCATTCCATCATTCATCAACTTGATATAACAACATAAACATGAAAGCAAATATCTCTAAATCATGAATAAGAGAATACATCACATCAACACAAAATCTACACGGGAAACCCTCTTGGGGATAAAACCCATTAAACCCTGCAAGATGGAATACAATCCTATAATGACAAGATCCAATTTAAACCAACTACACCTAATCAAGAAACTACCATCCATTATTTTAGTGAGACTAAAATCCCACAAAGAGCTACTTCACCTATCTAACTAATATTTCATGATAACTATACCTTTATAAAGTTTCACCTTACAATTAGGTTACAACCCCCTAGATGTTTACCAGTCACAACAACACCTATGAACATCTCCACCTTTGAACTGATGTCTTCAACACCTAATGATGAACCTCTAATTATCACTCTTCACCTTCACTCTTTCACCCAACTCTCCATGTTGGCCAAAGCACATTACATACTTGAACCAGCACATAAATATTAATTAGGACATATTATATATCCCAACTAACCCCACTCTTCAACCCTTCACTCACAATTCAACACACTTTCTCAATGCATCCAAAGCCACCTTTTGGATCACTTTACACTCTTTAAAAAAAACTCTATCACCATATTAACAATATGACCAGATTGTCATACACATATTCCACACTATGATCTACCTATTAGATCAATCATCAAGCTCACTCAAATACTATCTATCCTTCACTCATTCTCAACACATCCAAAACATCCTTTTGGATCAGCCTAGACCTTTTCACTCATCCTCAACTTGCAAGAGCACTTATTCTACCATTATAATTATGACCTACAAGTTATACACATAATCCTCAATCTATTTTTCTCATCACCCCAATAGTTAGGCACACTCACTCTCTTCTCTTCTTTGCTTCAATGAATATTGCTCTCACAAAAACCTAGAAACTATCTCTTTTGGTTTCACTATATATAGAGTATTCATAATAAAAAACTTCTTGGTCAGCCATTAGATTTTCCTTAACCCTTAAGTCTTCTCTCACATAAATACATGGCTCAATAAAATCCTCATAAGTCATTCATAGAATATATGGGTCATCCTTAATCAGCTACACCATTTAACTAGGCCCTTATAGCTCTTATAGGTCTCATGGAGACTTATTCACCCATTTAGAACTTAAAAAAACTAAATAATAAAATATGACCACTTTAAAATGCATAGGTACACTTTACATGACCCTTTCAACTTTCTCAAATGATCACAATCAACTCTGCTCACCTCTATGTATGATCAATCTGCTCAAACATTGGTCTTGTATACTAAAACATCATGAACAAACACATACTCAAACTCTAAGCCTATGTTCATATATAATATTGATCATTCAAACCTCAAAATACCACATAGATCATCCACAAGGAATCCACAATACTTTCCAATAGCTAGGACATCATAAAACATCCACACATCATCAAAACAAGCACAAATATCCTTCTCGGGTTACTTACAGAATAAATATGAAAACATAATCAAATTTGAACCTTCATAAATTTAATTGTACACATTTTTATACCTTTAAATCTATATTTCTAGATGCACCTTTAATTCCTATAAAAAATTTCTTTTGACACCATGAGAAAATTTTGCCTAGATCGAAAGTTATGGCTAAAAAACTAGGCATTGATCTTTTCTTTGTTAAATTCAAATATTTTAAATCAAATGGTCATAATTAAATGTTGGTCACTTAAGATTCATATCATTCCTTCACATCTTAGATCAAATACACACCATCTATATTATTTAAACTTTAACTCATAGTAAACCACTACCCAAATGTTAAACCTTGAATAGTTGACCTCATCTCATGTAATCTTGTATATATTGACTCAATGCATACCATCGATCTCTGTGAATTAGCTAGGTATTTATCATGCAGTGATCATCATTATATCTTTATCAAACCTCTCATGATTATGACACTTGGCAACCTCATATGCCTTTTGTACATTTAACTCTTTAACTTTTACTTGTATCATAGATAATTATTGTATGATCATCGATGAACCATTGGATCTCCATTTGTTCTTGGTCTTTACCCTTCACAAATTTGACTAAGGGGACCATTGTAATCTACTTGGAAGGCCATCTTTTCTCTTTAATAACTTTTGCCTCAATCAAACTCATGACCTAAAAATTGATCCATATGATCTCCTCATATAGGAAAATTTATCAATGTATCAACCTTCTCTTAGAACCTTTACACGTGAAAGATATTATTATATTAATCTGCTCACCCAGATTTTTCTACCACAAAGCCAACTATGCCTAGAACTACCTATAAGGCCAACTTTTCACATCTATATCTTTTGATGCACTTCATCACATAACCTAAAATTTAGTACATATCAACTAGGCACAAAAATAAACAAACCCATATGATCAATTCATTCTAAAATTACCACATGTGTGAAATTTGACTACATCAAAATGCCTACTCAACTTTTCTTACCACATGCAAATTTGGCTATGGGAAAATACTATCAAACTGTCTAGGATCCCAACTTTGAACTTGAATATATTTTATCATGCTTAGTTGCATGACCTAATATTTAGCACATAAGACATTATCTCATAAGGGATTTAATACATATATCAAGATGTTATTTAAAATTTCATATGCACAAGATATGACATCACCAAATTACTTACTTGGCTCTACTTGAACATAGAAAACACTAACAAAATGCTTGGAATCCCAACTTTGCACACACATATCTTTGGTTACAATTAATTACATGACTTGAAACTTGGACCATAATATATTGGGACTAATGTGATCACAACCATATGACCAACTCCTCCTGACTAATCCCCACATGGTAATTATGATGTCATTAAATTTCCTACTCTAACTTTTTAACATTGGACCCAAAATGTCTAGATGAAAACTATGGACTACCAGATGAATTCTACTTATGCACACAAGATCTCTAATCACTCTTGACCTTTGATAAGATATATTTAATATTATAAACCATTTATACTCATCCCTAATCATTTCTAAATATTTGAACTCTGAATATCAACCAAGCCAACTTTAAGCACACTAGGACAAGCACATTGCACACTTTGTCACTATCACTTATATTATTAATGCACTTCATCCACTCACATGGACACCTCTATGACATCACCATGAAATCATTTATAACTCTCTAAATTTTTTTGTATGATATCCAAAGGGTACTTATAGGTATATTTCTGATAATCTAATTATTTTAGGAGGAAGAAAAAGTGTTGAGATTCACTCTCGATGGATTGGAAATCTCTTAAACTACCTTATACCTCTCCTTATGTAATTTTTTATCTCAAAAACCTATTTTATTCCAAGTTAATACAACATAAATATAATTAATGTTCATTAAAATTAACTTATCAAAGCGTACTTGATGATCCAATTGGTATTTAGGAGGTTTCAATGAGTTTAGATGCAGAATTCTTCAATTCTCCACAAACAAGTCTATTGTAGGGTTTTACAAGGGTTTTAGAGTGCTCTAGGTTCTTAATAATTGTTCATAAATATTTTTCCTCTAGTTATTGAACCAATTCCACAAAATTTTATTAAATTAGGACCTATAATTCCTCAAAAGTCCTTATCTTCTCATGTAAAAGGTGTGTATCAGGGTGAGCATGTGAAGTCTCTTCTCAAAGTGGAAAATGGGATCTTTAAGTAGTATCTAGTGTGATTTATCAAATATGATCAATTATATTGATTAAATATGGATAAAACATATTATAAATATCTCTTATTACCTTATTATGATGTTCATGATGATTTGGAGTGTCATCATGACCTTGATTTGGCTCCTGGTTCCCCCTTTTAATGGCCTTATCTAGTGATGTCAAGGATAAGCATAGGTGTATGCATATCATCCTTAAATATATAACTTAATTATGATTATATAAGCTATTTTATATTTTTTTCAACATGAATTACCTATAAATGTTGCTCTAGAGTCATGGTATGGGCTTGATCAAGCCATTCTTCTTCACCTTGCATGCAAACAACTCCTTGTCTTTACTTTCTATCCTATGTACCTATGTAAATGAAACAAAAGACCTATATTTATGGATATTTAAGTTTTTTTAAGTTAATTTATTATTTTATCTTTCTTATAAACCACTTTGAATGTGTAATTACCCTTTCTTCCTTTGAATTATAGCTCAAAATTGACTTATTTTGCCTAGTCTATATAATAAAGGTACTACATGTGCCAAATAATTATTCATGAAGGTGATTATGGGAGTTTATAATAACTTTAAGTTCATTTCATGTCTAAAAATCATCATTTGGATGCATAATTTGGCTTATTTTCTCCATCAAGTGGTTATGAGGGTTTTGTAAGAGTTTAAGAGGTCCATAGCTTCTTAATGATTGTTCATAGTGTATGTACCTCTAATTGGAAACCAATTTTAACTAAACCTAATTATAATAACTCCCTCATCAACCATGAAAATCAAGATCTCACATTCAAAATTCACATGAAATTTTATTTTGAGAGGTTGCCAAGAACTCTGTGTGTAGGAAGAAGCTCGAGGAATATATCAAAACAATTTTTATGAAAAATTATTCCCTAATATATCTCCTTATAAATTTAAATTAACCTCTAATTTATCTCAATTCACACTAAATTTATAATTATCCCATGAAAGATATCAAAATGGTGACTGTGTCTCTTAAGGATTTTAGGCATGCCTGCTAGTTTTAGCCCTCAAGGGCATGGTTTGTATTTATTTTTAGTGTGATGACATATAAAAAAGTTTTTTAATATTTAAAAACACCATATCATTCTTTTCAATACCTTACATGAGATTTAAACCCTCTAACACACCTTAAAACACTTCAAGAAGTTTGTCTGTTTGGATGAAGATTGTCAATAAATAGAGGGTTGACTATGACAAAAAAGTGAGTATTTCCCATCCTAATTTTACCTCATAAATATTATTTATAGTTAAAAAACTCATTTTTACTAATTCTACCAAGTCTCATACTTGGAGTCTGCATATAGTGGTCTGTAGGTGCTTTTTACTAAACCTAGCTTGAGTTGCCTATATTTTCCTATCTCATAAGACCCGTGGCTGAGTTCTTATTATTTTTCACATTTTATTGTTTTATATTAAGGTAAAATCAGGTTTTGAAGGGACCCCAAAACCCAAGTACAAAGAAAGAAAGATAAAGCCTCAACGACCACAGGCAGAACCTAAAAACTACTACAGAGAAGTAGCAAAAATAGGTTTTATATGGACCTGAAACCACCAGAGAGACCACCGGTCAAAACCCAGATTTAACAAAGATCTAGCTGCACCATAGATAGAAGATTACAAAAAGAAACTAGAGAACAGGACCAGTAAACATAACCAACAAGAAGAACCAGACTATTCTTCCAGTTCCAAAATCATTTTTACAATTTCTTTACCTTTCACAACAGTAGTATCCTGAGTAGTAGTTTTCGCCAACTTGGCTCCCTCTTGTGTAGCCTTCTTTCTAGAGCTTTGTCTCGTCCTTTTGCTAGGCCCCTCCAAGGATTTGGTCTCCTCGTTTGCTCTTTTTCCAATATTGACAGCTGCAGCACAAATATTGGACGTTACTTCCTCTATTTTCGTTCTGTTCTCCTTAATGAGTTCCCGAAGGTTATTCTCGTAATCTTTGAGCTTGACGGGGATATCTCTTATCTATTTTTCCATGATGTTAATTTTGTTCCATGCAGCTTTCTGGTTATCTTCCATAATTTCCACTTTCCTTTTGAGATCCTTAATCTCCTTACACATCCAAGAATCAAGTTGGAGAGAAGCCTCTGCTTTGCAATTAACCCAACTCATAGGTGTGTGCATTCCATCGTTCTGCCCCTTCTCTCTCCATTCCTCAGAATTCTTATTGGGATTGTTCCCACCTTCTTCAAAGTGATCCTCTCGGCCCCTTTGATACTGTTTTTTGGTTCCAGTTTGAATTTCCATGTCCATTTCACATTTTATTGTTATTTATCATTATTATTATTATTTATTTAATATGACATTAAATTCCTCCTTTAAATGTTCTCATCCTCCAATTGTTAACTTTCAACCTTATGCAACCTAGATCAAACATTATCCCCTCAAGAATCCCCATTATGACTGTATGCTAACACTATTGTAGGTGGTGTTCTAAGGTGTAAAGGTTTTTAGTGATAATTAAACCATTATTTTGTGATTATAATAAAAATTAATTGGTTTTAAAACTCCCTCTTTTATTTTCCTTGGAATATTCACTCTTCTTACATGTTTTTAGGCCTTACACAGTCTTATTTATGTACAACAACCTATGTACTATCAAGAGTTGATAGTGTATTTAATGATCTTAACCAAGATTTGAAGATGTAAATTTTCTATTTTATTATATATAATATATCACATGATTAATTATTGAGTATTTTATCCTTATTTTTCACTTTAGGACATAAAAGTGAATGTGTCAATGAAATTGTCATTAGGTATGGTTGTAGGTTATAATTTTAAGGTTGAATCTTGATTATAGAAGTGTTAAGACACCCTAACTTTATTATTCCCGATGATTTAATACCTTTTTTTCCTATTAACTATTTATTAGCATTAAAATCCACCAATTTAACCACTTTTACCTCATCCTTCATGAGCTTGAAGATATGTATGTGCACTTATAGCTTTTTGTTGTATGTAGGTGTCCTGACTATATGATTGAGTGTTGGTGTTGGTGTTATGGCTTGATACAAACTTGAAACCATTCCAAGGATATTAATACATGGAATAAATTTATTTAACTCAAGTAAAATAACAACATCCCTCTCATAGTTTACTTAATGACTCAAGTTGCATACTTCAATAAACCCTGAAACCTTGCTATAGGTAAACATTTGCATGAAAAAATGGCCTAAACTGAAATTGGATCTCTTAAATATTTATATATTAGTAAAAACTCATATTAATCACTATATAACACTATATAATTCAAACTAATCATATCATCTTCTTTAAAATAGGTCTTTCCTTCACTATGTGCTTGACTATGTTTCTTGATGACATGTCTTTTGTACGAACTATGACATGGTTTGAGGATTCTTGGAGAGCTTGAACAAAATAACCAAAGGTTTAAGATTCATTTACTTTTCATTATATTATATTCATAGTCCCAAAAACCTTATTTTAATTTAAACCTCCTTGAAATTATATTCATTACATTATTCACTCTTTGGCTTATGACTATCCTTCAAGCTAACTGTAGGTCTTTTCTTGTGTTGCCTAAGCCATTCAAGAACTTAGATATGTATTATACTTGAATTATGTATTGAGTTTAAAAATAATAATATCATCTTATGTAATTTTATAATCCAATTATCCTCTTTTTCTCCTTGATAGGCCTTAAGAATACCAAGACCCTTACCTACTATTGGCTATGACCTGAACACAGGCATGTAGGTGTCTTAAAAGACACTTGAGTCTTTCCTTCTGGCTACCTCCTAAATGAGTCATGATTGAATTCATGATATTGATTAAGAACCATTCATATTATCTTCAACCTTAACTCATATGTTTTCACCATGATATCAACCTTAAAAATTGGTTGCATCCTTATTTGACAATTGTAGATGATTGTGCTTGTATGGAAAAGGATAGAATTAGGCCCTAAGGAAGGTCATCAATCATGAACATGCTCCTTGTCCTTTCATTACTATAACTTGATAAGATAGTAATGGAATAAAACCTTGAAAAATATATCTTCCACACTTATATTCCTTTGTACTTCATGAGAAACCCCTTATTATGTTTTTTGATGACTGTAGGTAGTCATTCTTGACTATTTAGCAGGGTCTCTTGGTATGCATACCACATTTGAATGATCATGAAGATTTGATCAGTACTTGAATCCCCTTTGTAATGTATTGATTATATGTAGATTATTTTAATGGGTATAATGTAAAAGTAATATGTAAGACCATGTTTAGAGGGGGAAATGAAGTATGATCACAATGAGAATGGCAATGAAATACAGTGATATGGGGATGAACCAAAATGGGGATTATAAAGGACAATAGGAGTATACTAAGACTAGTTTGAAGGTCCAATGCAAGAATGAACATATATTATACCACACATATCAATTTTGAGGCCTTTGAAGGAGTAAAAGAGGGTGAAATTGAAACCTAGGAATCTATTATGATCCTTAGCCAAAGCTAAGAAACCTTAAAGTTTGATAAGCAATGACTCCTTGAGATAATTTTTAGAGTAATTAATGGCCCCTTACTATAAATATTTGTGAAAAAATATTGAGAAACATTGATTTTAAAACATAATAACATGAAGGAGATCACTCAAATAATAATCCAGCAAAACTTTGAAACCTTTTCTCTCTCCTAGACAGTACAATTCTTCTTCATATGCTTGTAAACTATAGAATTTCACTCCTTTGACTTATTGAGATATATTTTACCCTCCCAAATGTGTAAAAGGACAAATGAATACCATTTAAATGTTAATTATTTTATTTATAAGCTCCATAATCTTTAAATTTTTTGTCATGATGCCCTAATGAAGAGAAAACAAAGAAAATTGACTGCATGTTTGGATGAAAGAGCCATAATGAGTACCTTGACTTCAAAGGGATGGTTAATGAAGGATATATGACTAATTTAATAACCAATTACCATATATATAATCCCTCTAAGACTAATTTCTCTATCTAAAATTTTAAACATAGATTTTCTACCTCATGGTTGTACCACCCACAAACTTGAAGGGCTTTCACTGTGTGCAAACAAGCTAGATAAAATATGTGAAATGGTTTTGGGATTATTTTGAATTTTATTAGCTTTAAATTATTTTTTAACACCTAAAATACCATATTATTCTTCCTCTTGGCCTCATCTATATAGAAAAGTTGTATATTTCCATACTTTGCATGAAAAATACATTGAAAATGGCTTGTTTTTGCCTTTTATTCACAACTAAAGTCTTACACTACCATATTTAGGCCATGAAAGAGAATAACACGAGTCAAAAAACATGTTAATACAAGTTTTAACTCCTTTTAAATGATTTTGGGTCCAAAATTGGCATGTGTGAGCTAAAAATAGACCTTTTCTATGCTTTAATTTGCATAAAATGTTATTTTCAAAGCATAAGACCTTATGTTTCAAAGGTATTTTTAATAATTTTATGGAATTTTGACATCATATCTCACATTTTAAGACCAAAATTTGTACTTTTAGGCAAAATAAACATAGTTTTACAAAGGAAAACTTCCAGTGATTGTCATAAAAGCATATCATAGCCTCCTAAAAGGTTTCAAATAGACTTTTTATGCATTTTGATCAAATTTTCAAGTTTATAGTTCATTTCATACCTTCACTATACTGAATTATTCTATAAAATTTCATGATAGGTCATCAACTATCCTCTTTTCACCTTCTTTATCAGAGTACTTTTAGATCATAGAACCTCTTGAAACTCTCTCAAAACCTTAGATCGACACTTGACACATTGAACATGGAACAGAAAATATCACTCTTCACTTGAAATTTTAGGACACTATGATGGTAAATAAACATTTTCAATTACATGGGTTGGTATTTGGCCTTGATACACCAAATTTCCAACATTTTTGGTGACTCATAAGGGTTGAGTAGCCTACTAGTCAAGAAAATTTAGAATCTATATACTATATCAAACCTTGGACTATACTCTAAAATTGACAAAACTTGTAGACTTGACACAAAACTAATCAACTAGACACAAACTAAAAATAACAACTCATAACTAAAGTAAAATAACATTTAACAAAGCATGTGTAATATGTGCACTTAGAGAAATGAATCTACAACTATGTACAAAGGAGTGACTCTCCTAATAGTTGTAGTTGACTAACATCCCATTAACAAGAATAGGGAGTTAATTTCCACTTAGTTTTGATAATTTTAAATCATTATTTTCCTTAAAATCAGTAATAACATATGGGCCACTCCAAAGGCTATCAAATTTGGAGTGTTTACCTAGTTTTTCACATTCCTCATCCCACTTGAGTCCAATGTCACCTTGCTAAAAAGTCTTAGATGAAGATATTTTATCAAATGAATTCTTGACTTTCTTTTTTTTATACCACATGGTATTCATGGCATTATCTCTTGTTTCCTCCAACTCTCTCAATTCATTCATTCTTACCTCCATTGCATCATTTTCCATAAGATCTAGCTTATTTTCAAGCTCCAAGGCAAGAAGTTTCAGTGAAATGGGAAACCTTGATTCTATACCATAAACTAGAAGATAAGGAGAGTTACCAATGGCCTTATTTAGATTGATTATATCTACCCATAAGGTAGTATTCAAATTTGTATGCCATCCTCTCTTATTGTCGTCCATTGTTCTCTTGATGATCTTAATCAGATTATTGTTGGTGGACTGTGCTAGTCCATTACCCTATGGATATTAATTTGATAAATATTTAATATAAATACCATGATCCATATACCATTCACATACCTTTTCACTACTTAATTCTAAAGCATTATCTTATATGATGGTTGAAGGGAATCCAAAATGAGTCATTAGGCTATCATAAAACTCTAGGACTGAGTTCTCATTTGTCTCCTTGAGTGGAACTACCTCCACCCACCTGGTAAAGTAATCTATGGATATAAAAATACACTTATTATCAGAACTTAATGGATGATTAATAATTTCAATGAATTATAAACCCCATTTCAAGAAAGGGTTGCTCAACTTGAATAGGCTTCAAAGGCATGGAAACTAGTCTCTATTTTCTAGTAAAAATTACACACTTGGAACATTTTCTAACCCATGTATTTAAATATTTGAAAAAATTAGGCCAAAAATAAAAAAATATTATGATATTTTCTACTATAGTCTTGGCTACAAAGTGGCCTTATAAAGTACTATCATGAAATTGCTCTAACAACTTGTCTATTTGACTAATTTTAACACATCTTAAAGACATACCTCCAATGTATTTATTAAAGATAACTCCATTAGTTAGGATGTAAGGTGTATATTTTATCCTAAATCATCTCTTATTTGATATAATTAAGCCCATAGGACTCTCTTCTATTTGGAGGAATCTAGCTATGTCTTGTGTCCAGCTGGAAGGAGAGATAGTTGCAACTGCATGTTGAGTGTCTTGAACTATCAAAATCACCTCTTTTTCTTATTTAACATCTTCTAAAAGATGTTCACAAAGTCCTCTACCTATGACCAGATTTTTAACCTTAAATTCAATGTCATATTCTATGCACTTGGTCACCCAACCAACCCTCTTTTTGTTGTTAAGTCTTTGTTAAGGATAAAATCCTTCACACTAAGATGATCTACCATCAAAAATATCTTGTTATTGGAAACTAAATGTCTAAAAAAATTCAAACCTATTATAAAATCAAGCACATGATTTTAAATAAAATAATACATCTCTTCATAACCTTCCAGTGCTTGACTGAAAAAAGCAATGGGTTGCTCCAAGCTTCACTATTTTTTTTCATAAGCATGGCAAAAATTGCACTACATGTAGAGAAAGCATACATAAATAAATTCTTAGTAAAATAAATATTAATAAAAGTATGAGCTTGTATAATTGCCTATTTTATGGCCTCAAAAATTATCTTACCTTCTTTATTTCATGTTAACTCTTGATGTTTCTTAAGCATATGAGTAGTGGACTTACCAATTATACAAATCCAAGAATGATCTTCCTAATGAAATTGATCTTTCCCAAGAATATTTTAAATCCATTATTATGTTTAGGAAATGATACAACAAGGATTTCCTCTATTCTTTAAATATCAATGGATAATCCATACTTGGATACAATATGTCCAAGAAGTCTTCCTGCATACACTATAAAGATAAACTTGTTGGGATTCAAGGAAACCCCAAATTGTCTACATCTATCATAAACCAATCTCAAGTGTGTTAGATGATTTGTAGGCTCTTTATAAAATACATTAATATCATCAAGTAAAACAAGAACCATTTAACTTAAGAACCCATAAAAACAACATCCATTACCCTTTGGAAAGTAGCTCTAGCTTTGGAGGACCCAAAAGTCATCTTCCTATATGCATAGGTACCATGTTTAGTTATGAAGGTAGTTTTGTATTGATATTAATCCTTCAAAAATATTTGATTATAACATAAGTGTCCATCTAGTAGAGAAAACCTTTTTTAACTTAAAACTCTTTTCAAAATTTGATCCATGGAGGAAATAGAATAGTGATCTCTCATGACACTCTATTGAGTTCTTTGAAATCTACACATAACCTTATCTCTCTATTATTGTTTATCATAAGTAAAATATTTTCAACCCATGTATAATGCTTGAAATTAAATATTATATTTGATTCAATTATCTTTGTAAGTTCCTTTCTCATGAGGATCTCAACCATGGGTTGATTGGCCTTTACTTTTGTCTCATAGGTTGTGCATATTCTTCAAGTTCAATAGTATGTTGTGCTAACCTGGGATCAAAACCCTTCAAATCATGATATCACCATGAAAAAACATCCATGAACTCTTTAAAAAATTATATGAAAGTTTCTCTCTCATTATTAGTGTTCAATTTTCCCAACTTGAGTAGCTTACCTTCAACTTTGGCAATTTGCTCATCATGTTAATTTCTAGTAGAGATGATTACCTTATCTTTTATCAATTGATCATCCTCATTAAATATGATTTATAAAGTCACCAAACCTTTAGGTAAATTTTTTTATCTTAATTTGACAATATTATATTCATATTAGCATTGCAATTTATCATGATTCTTTAGGAAGAATTCTTCCTCATTATGTAAGAAATGAGCAATCTATTTGTCACTATCAAAAACTTGCCAACTTACCTCATTATTTGGAACTGAAGGCCTGCATACAACCTTTATTTTTTACTATTATTTAGTATCCTTTATATGATCAATAATGTCATATTGTGTTCCTATGGTAGTTAGTCTATCTACATAATGATTGGCTCCTCTAAAAATGAAGTCAATGTCAAATCCCTGAAAGTCTTCTATAGGGTCAAAAACACTATGTTTTTAGTCCTTTATAAGTGTATTCTTGGCTGAAATAAATCATCTTACTTTTTTCACTACCAATTAATTTTTACCTTTAACCTATAAAAGCTTAATATCCCTCTTTCTTGCCCATTGTAGACCCTGAATAAGAGTCTCATACTCTACAATATTAGATATGCAACTAAATTGAAATATTATAGAAGATTAATACCTTTGATTTTGAGGATAAATAATCATAACACAATCCCCATTTTCATTCTTTTATATATATCCATCAAATTAAAAATTCCACACTCCTTCTTGATCTTACATTGAGCTAGTGAGATTAGGCATTAAGTCACCTTCTTAATGCATGCATTAGACACCAAAACCTGATTCTTTAATACCTTTTTACGGATCATATCCATTATTATCATATTCTCACTCATAAAATAGTATATTTAGTATGCCTTTAAGTTATTTATAAGGTTATTTATCACTGATATGTTCATCTTCTTCTGAGACTATACAATTCACTTTTGACAAGTTTGGCATATAAGGTTCTAGATGGAATCTGGATATAGGCTCAGACTTTATAGTGAATTTTATTCCATACCTAGTTCTAAAAACCATTTAGGAAAAATAAAAATAAATATATCCCTTATCTTATCATTAAAATCTCTAGATAAGCATAAGGCAAAGTAGGGAGGTAAATCAACAATAACTACATCTTGTGAAATGGTAAAATTAGGACAATCAACAAGTATGACCTTGAGATATCTAAGAACACTTACAGTCTTTGTAGTGAACCCATAAAATTTCAAAACTCCTTTCTCATGAGGCTCATACTAAAGTCCTATTTTTTTAGTTATTGATTTGGGCATGACAAAGGTACTAACCTCACTATCAATCATATAATTATGAACTAGACAATCTCCTATGACAAATAAAAGATAAAAGGGAGGTGGATTAATCACATTTGGATATTGAGGCTTAGGAACTTTATTAGAATTTTTTATAACAACACTTACTCTTTTTGGTTGTTTATCTAAGACATGTAGCTTTGAAATCTCTTCTTGCAAGAGGTCCTTTTGACCTAGAATTAGCAGTGTATCCTACATAGAAATAGATACATAAGCATTCTTCATTTGATCCATAATACTAAGTGGATTAGTAGTTTTCCTAGGTTAAAATTTAGGAGTAGAAGTGATACCTAAATGTTTTGTGAATTTTTTAATGAAAGGACCTTTTAAATTCTACCCATTACCCTCTTGTACTTGTTGAGTTGATGAATTTTGAGACACATCTTGAGTGGTGGTCTTTAAAGGTGGATGAAAAGGAAGAGGAGTTGCCTTTTTAGGACCTAAAACTTCACTAATGGCCCTTATATTAGATCTAGTAAGTTCTTCAAATGAATTTTATACATTGGACATGTTTTGGCCTTGATTTACTACCATCTAATCAAAAGAATTCTCACCTTCCTGGAAGTTAATAAAAGTAGTTTTAATAGGTGTTTCTCTACTACCTTCTCCTTGATGATTTGGCACCTTAGCTTGAGTGAAATAAGGAATGTATCCATGTGGTAGAGAAGCTTCCTTGTGTTGATAAGGTGGTCATGTGGTGGAAGAGTTGAACCCTATTTCATAAAATATTATTGAGAACTCTCACCAGTTGGAGCCATTACCATGTTGTTTGTTTGATCCCACTAATTGTTCCATTGTCCTTCTTAAGCATAATTTCTATAATTTATAACTAAGTATTTGGAATTGATTATAGCATTGGGATTGTAATTATTGTATTTCCTTAATTTTGGATTTTTTCATTGTCCTTGTTAATTAGGCTAATAGGGAGGTCCATTATACTGATAATTTTGATTAGGATCTTGGTAAGGCCTATAAGGTGGAACTTGATCCCTCTTAAAAGTAACCAACTTTTTATTATGATCCTTGAGTGCACTATATATTTCCCAATTTTTCAATCTAATTACCCTATATTTTATTAAGACTTGATGAATCTAATATTGGATCAATGGTAGGAGTAGGAGGATTGATCTCTAAAAACAAAGGCATAGGAGGCCTTGGAGATAATTTACCTGATTATATTAGGTAATTTTCAGCCCTTATAGATACTTCATAAGACCCTGGTAAAATTTTCCCTCCCATGGATTGGATCATAACCACCACATCTAAATTAAGAGCTTTTAGATAGTAAGAAAAGGAATAGTTGGGAATGGGTTTGATAATATCATGAATCCTATTCTAGGTTTTTTAAAACTTGTAGTCGAATCAACCATGAATTCATCAAGAAACCTCTTAATTGTAGTAAGTTTATACACCAATTAAATATGATCAATTTTGTACTTAAATTTATTTCATGTGACTTCTCCAAATTTATCTTGGGTGTTAATAGATGCAAGTGTCAATCCTTTGTACCATTGAAGTGCCTTGCCTTTGAAATAAGTTGCCAACAACCTCATAGCCACATTTTCTTAAGTCATATTGTGTACTAAACAAAGATTAGAAATATCCATAATATTGTCAATAGGATTAAATGGATTTTCTCCTTTAAAATAATGAAAACACTTTAGGGTAGAATCTAGAATATCATCAAATTTATTGATGTTTAAGGGGATACCACCATTAAAAGTCACAAAATATTGTCTTCTAGGAATAACCATTTGGGGTATGGGTTTTACAATAATGTTTGGTTGAACAATATTTTTTTGACTAAGAGGAGTTATTTGGATAACAATAGGAAAAATTGGTGGTGTAAGATTTGGATTGGATTGAGAATCTTTCTTCTTCTTTGTTGATTGGAAAGACAACTCAATGAATTTAGTCTCTTTCCCTTTTGAAGGGGATCATATAACCACTCTTGGTGGTATGCAATATATGTAAATATGAATATGAAACTTTTAAATATTATTATTATACTAAAAAAATTAGATATATGATTCAAATCTTATGAATAAGTAGTCCCACTAGGATTGCCGAAACTATTAGCAACCTAGATAGCACCCTACTAAAGGTAGATTGCTTAGATCTGCTTCATACTTGGACTAGCATTATAATGGTCTAAGAATGTTGGATACCTGTAACTAGACCAAACCTCTAATTTATGAGGCTAGCTCCTCTGAATATGTGAATTTTGGATCAATTACTAAACCTACTTGATTTTTGGGATGAAAAGAGTAAATAATATTCCTAAAAATTAAATCTATGTTATGATGGTGATGCACCTAAATTATGTATGATCCTCTGTAAACTTTGAAAATTGGGCACATGTATGAATAAAAATGGAATAATTTGTCAACAATACTTAGATCAGTCCTAAACATCAATGTTTCAAATGAAGGTTTGATAGAAGGTCTATAAATTGAAGGTGTAGAAATGAAGGTCTTTAAAGATATTGCATACTAATATTCTTAAACATAATTTATATTCTTTAACTCTTCAAGTGACCTATAGAGGATGAAATCATAGTATTAGGTGAGGAAAGGAATTAAAAAAAGGGGATAATCATCACACTTATATGCAAATAAACAATCAAAAGTACATACTATAACCATGAATGAATCTATAACAACTTTCTTTTTTGACTTCTAGTGCAAGTTACAATTTTTGTATAGTTTTTCTAAACTATCCTAAGGGATCCTAAAAAATGTCCTAAAAGCCTAAATATATATAAAAATAGAGAAGAGAATGAGAAGATAATTAAATATTAACTCTATTCAATTTTTAGTTATAATTTTTAAACAATAATCCTTAAGACTTCTCTTGTGTCTAGTGTCTTGCATGTTGATTGCATGATCTCTTTGGAATTAAAAATAAGGTGGTTAGACCTATATTTCTTATCTAAGCTCCTCCTTTAGAATTATATTCCATTATTTTATTTATACAAATCTTTTTGAAGTGAGTTGACTCATGAATTGAACTCAAGATGAGTTATGCATGTGTTTGAAGCAGTTTGAAGGCCAGTTAACTCATCATAAGGACTAGTTAAGCATGTATTTTACCTCAAATACTATTTTTTCATGATGTGTATAATTTGAATGGAATTAAAACTCCACATTATACCTTATCAAAAATATTCTACACCATTTTTTCTTCACTTAATTGATTAAATAGGCCAAAATAGGCCTAGTAGCCTAAATTTTTGTGCTTAGTGGCCATTATAACCTTCATAGAACCATGAAAACCTAAAAATATGATGAATTAAATACATGAACCATGTAATATATCATGAAAATAGTACTCCTTAGAAAGTAACACCTACCAATTAGTCAAATAGGTTGACTAGGTTATCTTTTCCTAAATTTATTGTAGATTGGCTATTTTGGATGAGCTTCCAAGAGAACTTCCAAGAAGATATCTTATAATATGATGATTTGATGAGAAATAAAAAGTGTCTGGATTCACTCTCCATGTATTTTAAATCTCTTAAACTAGCTTTTATCTCTCCTTGTGTGATTTTTCTCTCAAAAACCTATTTTATACCATGTTCATACAACATCCATACAATCAATGGTCATGGACATGAGCCTCTCAGATTATACTTGATGATCTAAGTTTTAGTTAGGAGGTTTCAATTAGTTTGTATGCATAATTATTCAATTCTCCACAAATATTTGTTATAGGGTTTTAGAGTGCTCTGGGCTCTTAATGATTATTCATAAATTTGGGGCCTTGGATGCCTAAACCAATGTCATAAACTATTAGTGTATTAGGCCCTATAACTCCTCTAAATTATTCATATTCTCATGTAAAAATTATGTATCAGGGTGAGCATGTGAAGTCTCTTCTTAGAGTGGAAAACATGCTTTCCATACAGTATCTGGTGTTTGTTGGCTAAGATGAATAATGATAGTGCTTCCCTATGGCTCAAAATTAACATAAATCTCTATTAGGACCTTATGATGATGTTCATTATGATATGGAGTGCCCTCAAGACCTTGATTTGGCTCCTAGTACCCCCTTTTGATGGCCTTGTCTAGGGATGTCAAGGACAAACATAGGTGTATGCACAGCAGCCTTCAACATCTAACTTTATGATGAGTCTAGAGGCTCTTTTGTAGTGTTTTAAATATTAATTATCTATATATTTTTCTATAGAGTCATGGTATGGGCTTGATCAAGCCATTATATTTCACCTTGCATGCAAACAACTCATTATCTTGACCTACAAACCTATCTACATATGGAAATAAACCAAAAGACCTATGTTGATGGATGTGGAATTATCTTTTAGGTATTTTATGATACCACCTTACTTCTTAACCCCTTTTAATGTGCAATTACCTTTTATTCCTTTGATTTTTATCTCAAAATTTATTTATTTTGCCTAGTCTATACAATAAAGGTACTACACATGCCAAATAATTAATTATGGAGGTGTTCATGGGAGTTGAGAATACTTAAAAGTTCATTTCATGGCTCAAAATCATAATCTAGATGCATAATTTGTCTTCTTTTCTCCATCAAATGGTTATGAGGGTTTTACAAGGGTTTAAGAGGTCTATAGATTCTCAATGATTGTTTATAGCATATGAACCTATAATGGGAAATCAATTTCCATGAAAATTAATTATACTAACCCCGTCATCAAACATGAAAATAAAGATATCCCATATAAAAGGCACATCAAGATCTCTATGTGATGAAATTATACTTTGAGGGGTTGTCAGGAACTATGTGTGTAGGAAGAAGCTTAAGGAGTCTATCAAAATAGTTTTTTTGAAACTATATTCACTCCAAGATCTCATTAAAACTTTAAATTACCATCCACACTATCTTAATTCCCACCAAATGAATAATTATCCCATGAAAGAGATCAAAATGGTGATTATGTCTCTTAAGGGTTTTAGGCCTGTCTACTAGTTTTAGCCCTCAAATGCATGGTTTGTATTGATTTTTAGTGTGATCACCTATAAAAAGGTTTTTGAATATTTAAAAACACCCTATCATTCTTGAAAATACCTTCCATGATTTTTAAACCCTCTACCACACCTTAAAACACTTTAAGAAGTCTACCTACTTGGATGAAGACTATCAATAGACAAAGGGTTGACTATGAAAAAATACTAAGTAATTACCCTCATAATTTGACCTAATAAAGGTTATTTATAGGTATAAAAATCATGAGTACTAATCTTACTAAGTTTCATGCTTGGATTTTGTATATAGTGGTTTGTAGGTGCTTTTTATTAAAACCTATCTTGAGTTGCCTGCATTTTCTTTTTTGCCTTGGCTTGTGCTTGAGAATGATTAATATGACTTTAATATGCCATGAAAATCCCCCTTTCAATGGTCTTATCCTCCATTAGTTAAATTTCAACTTTATGTAACCTAGATTAGATCTTTTCCCCTCAATAATTCTCATTATGACTTTATGCTAGCGCTGTTGTAGGTGGTGTTCTGATGTGTAAAGGTGTTTAGTGATCATTACAACATGATTTGGTTCTTATAAGAACCATTAATTGGTTTGAAAACTCACTCATATATTTTCCTTAGCATATTCACTCTTCTTTAATGATGTCCATTTTTTTTTTGATTATGTATAATATCTAAAATTATTCATTCTTGAGTTTATTATCTTTAGTTTTCACTTTAGGACATAAAAGTGAATGTGTCAATGAAATTACTATTTGGTATGGCTGTAGGTTATAATTTTAAGGTTGAATCTTGACTGTGGAAGTGTTTAAACACCCTCACTTTATTATTCCTAATGATTTCATATATTCTTATTCCTATAAACTACTTATAATCATTAAAATCCACAAAATGAACCAACTTGCCCTCATCCTTCATGAGCTTAAAGATATGCTTGTGCACTTATAGCTCCTTGTTGTAGGTGGGTGTCATGACTATAAAGTTAAGTATTGGTATTGGTGATATGGATTTATATAAAATTGACACCATTATAAGGCTCTTAAAACATGGAATAAATTTATTTAACTTAGGGAACATAACAACATCCCTCTCATAGTTTACTTGATGACTCAAGTTGCATACTTCAAGAAACCCTACAACCCTATTTTAAGTATACATTTGCATGAAAAAATGGCCTAAACTGAGTTTGGATCTCTTCAAGGTTTTTATTTGAGTAAAAAATCATATTCATCATTATATAACACTATCTTTTTCATACTCCTCATTTCATCTTCTTGAAAATATACCTTTCCCTCACTATGTACTTAACTATGTTTCTTGATGACATGTCCTTTGTATGGATTGTGACATGGTTTGAGGATGCTTGGAGAGCTTGAAAAAACTAACCAGAGGTTCAAGAGTCCTTTAATTATCATAATATGATATTCATAATCCCAAAAACCTTATTTGAATGTCAACGTCCTTGAAATTTTATTCATTACATTATTCACTCTTTGGCTTATTACTATCATTGAAGTTGATTGTAGGTCTCTTCTTGTGCTACCTGAGCTATTCAAGTACTTAGATATTTATTTTAATTGAGTTATATATTGATTTTACCAATCCTCATAGCATCTTATGCCCTTGGATAATCCAACTAACCTATTTTGCTCCTTTATAATCCTTAAGACTGCCAAGACCTTTACCTCAGTAAGCTATGACTTGAACACAGGCTTGTAAGTGTCTTAAAAGACACTTGAGTCTTTGTTTATGGCTACATACTTCTTGATGAGTTGTGATTGAATTTATGAGATAGATTAAGAACCCTTCATATCATTGTCAACCTTCACTCATATAGTTTCACCATGATATCAACCTTCAAAATGATTGTATCCTTTTTTGACAACTATAGATGATCATGCTTATATGAACAAAGATAGAATTAGACCTTGATTAAGGTCATCAATAATTAACATGTTCCTTTTCCTTTCATTATTTCAACTTGATAATATAATGATGGAACAAAACCTTGAAAGAGACATCCTCCACACTTTTCTTCCTTTGTACTTCATGAGAAACCCCTTACTATGTTTTTTGATGACTGTAGGTAGTCATTCTTGACTATTTAGTAAGGTCTCTTGGTCTGCATACCAAACTTGAATCATCATGAAGCTTTAATCATTCACTGACTCCTCTCTGTAATTAATTGATGAGATAGAGATGATTTTAATGGAGGATAATATAAAAAGAAGATGGAAAACCATGTTTGGAGGGGGAAATAAAGCGTGATCATAGTGAGAATGGCAATGAAAGACAATGATATGGGGATGAACCAAAATGGGGATGAAAAAGGATAAGAGGAGTATGCCAAGACTATTTTTAAGGTCCAATGAAATCATGATCATATCCTCTACCATAAATATCAATTTGGAGGCCTTTGAAGGAGCAAAGAGGGTGAAATTGAAACCTATGAGTCTACTAAGATCCTTAACCAAAGATAAGAAACATTAAAGTTTACTAAATAGTGACTCATTGAGATGATTTTAAGATAAATTAATGGCCTCTTTCTATGAATAATTGTGCAAAACTCTTGAGAAAAATTTCTTTGAAAATATAAGAACATGAAGGAGACCCCTCAAAAAAAAATCCAACAAAACTTTGAAACCTTCTCTCTCTCCTGGACTATACAATTCTTCTTCATATGATTTTAGACTGTAGAATTTCACTCCTTTGTCTTCTTAATATCTATTTTACCCCCACATATGTGTAAAATTATTGATGAATACCATGGAAAGGTGAATTATGCTCCTGATATCTCCACAATCTTGAAATTTTCTACCATGATGCCCTGATGAAGAGAAAACATAGAAAATTGACTACCTACTTGGATGAAGGAGACATAATGAGTTGCTTGACTTCCAAGGGATGATTCAAGAAGGGGAAATCACAAATTTTATAACCACTTACCATATCTATAAGCCCTCTAAGACTATTTTATTTGGACAAAAATTGTAGACCTGGATTTTCTCCCTCATGGTTGTACCACTTGCAAACCTAAAGGGCTCTCACTATGTGAAAACAAGATAGATAAAGCATGTAAACCATTTTTGGGATTTTTTTGTAAATTCTTGCCTTTAAATTATTTTAGAACACCTAATATGCCCACTTCTTCTTGCTCTTGGCCTCAGCTGTGTAATTCTATACTTTGCCTGAAAAATACATTGAAAATGGCTTGCTTTTGCATTTTATTCACAACTAAAGTCTTATATTCCCATATTAAG
The DNA here is from genome assembly GCA_037957365.1 of Torreya grandis. Taxonomy (NCBI): domain Eukaryota; kingdom Viridiplantae; phylum Streptophyta; class Pinopsida; order Cupressales; family Taxaceae; genus Torreya; species Torreya grandis. Next base: position 1,652,163 of record JARHVA010002882.1, on the reverse strand, counting down.
GGCATGAAAGAGAATTCCATGAGTCAAAAACATGTTAGAGAAAGTGTTAACTCCTTTTTCATGCTTTTGGGGCCAAAATTGACACATGTGAGCTAAAAAAAAGACCTTTTCCATGCTTTAACTTGTATAAAATGTTATTTTAAAAGCATAAGACCTTATGACTAAGGTAAATACATGTATTTAAAGGTGTTTCAAAGGTATTTTGAATAATTTTATGGAATTTTGACATCATATCTCACATTTTAAGACCAAAATGTGTCTTTTTAGGCAAAATAAACATAGTTTTACAAAGGAAAACTACTATTAAATGTCATAAAAGCATGTCATAGCCTCGTAAAAGGTTTCAAATAGACTTTTTATGCATTTTGATCATGTTTTAAATTTTATAGCTCATTTCACACCTTCCATACACTAAATTATGCCAAAAAATTCATGAGAGGTCATCAACTATCCTCTTATTACCATCTTTATTAGAGCATTTTCAGATCATAGAACCTCTTGAAACTCTATCAAAACCTTAGAATGAAACTTGACACCATGAACATGACACTAAAAAACTCACTCTTCACTTGATATTTTAGGACACTATGATGGACAAGAAAAAATTTCAATTATAGGTGTTGGTATTTGGCCTTGATAGGCCAAATTTCCAACGTTTTTGGTGACTCACAGGGGTTAACCAGCCTACTAGTCAAGAAAATTCATAATCTTTGTGTTATATCACACCTTGGATTATAATCTAAAATTTAAAAAACTTGTATAATTGACACAAAACTAACCAACTAGACACAAACTAAAAACAAAATTTAAAAATAGAAGTAAAATAACTAATAAAACATGTGCACTTTGAGATATTAAACTACAACTATGTACAAAGGAATGACTCTCCTAATAGCAGTAATTGAGGAACATCCCATTAACAATAATAAGGAGTTACTTTCCACTCATTTTGGATAATTATAAAGCATTACTTTCCTTAAATCAATAATAACATATGGACCACTCCAATGGCAATCAAATTTAGAGTGTTTACTTGGCTTAGCACATTTTTTCATCCCACTTGAGTACAATGTCACCTTGCTAAAAAGTCTGGGATAAATCTATTTTATCAAAGGACTTCTTGACTTGATTTTGGTTGGACCACATGGTATGCATGGCATTGTCTCTTGTTTCCTCTAACTCTCTTAATTCATTCATTCTTACCTCAATTGCATCATTTTCCATAAGCTCTAGTTGATGTCCAAGCTCCAAGGCTAGAATTTCCAATGAAATGGGTAGCCTTGCTTCTATACCATAAACTAGAAGATAAGGAGAGTGACTAATGGCCTTATTTAGAGTGATTATATCTTTCCATAACATATTATTCAACTTTGTATGCCATCCTCTCTTATTCTCTTGATGATCCTAATCAGATTCTTATTAGTGGACTTTGCTAGTCCATTACCCTATGGATAGTAATTTGATTGAGATTTAAGATAAATACCATAATAAAGAGCCCATTAACATACCTTTTCACTATTTATTTCCAAATAATTATTTGATATAATGGTTAAGGGACTCTAAAATGAGTTACTAGGTTGTCATAGAACTCCAGAGCTGAGTTCTCATTTGTCTTCTTGAGTGGAATTGCCTCCACATAACTTGTAGATTAATTTGTAGTTGTCAAAACCCACTTTTGAAAGATAATTCCATGAGTCAAAAAACATGTTAGATCAAGGTTTAACTCCTTTTACATGTTTTTGGGGCTAAAATTGGCACATGTGAGCTAAAAAAAGACCTCTTCCATGCTTTAACTTGCATAAAATGTTTTTTCAAAGCATAATACCTTATGAATAAGGTAACTACATGTATTTTAAGGTGTTTCAAAGGTATTTTTAATAATATTATGGCCTTTTGACATAATATCTCACATTTTAAGACCAAAATTTATCCTTTCAGGCAAAATAAACATAGTTTTACAAAGGAAAACTTCCATTGAATGTCATAAAAGCATATCATAGCCTCCTAAAAGGTTTCAAATAGATTTTTTATGAATTTTGATCACATCTTCAAGTTTATAGATCATTTCATACCTTTCATATACTGAATTATTCTATAAAATTTCATGATAGGTCATCATCTGTCCTCTTTTTTCCATCTTTATCATAGCACTTTTAGATCACAGAACCTCTTGAAACTATGTCAAAACCTTAGAATGAAACTTGAGATAATGAACATGACACTAAATAACTCACTCTTCACTTAACATTTTATGACACTATGATGGCCAAGAAAAATTTTCAATTACAAGGGTTGGTATTTGGCCTTGATAGGCCAAATTGTCAATAGGTACTCATAGCTTTATGGCATTGGATTCAGTCTTCAACTTAGTTCTAAAATATTTGGTTGTTTATATGTGTTATAAATATTTTTGTATTTAATAAGTCAGGGATGGGATGTTTAATTCATGAATATCTTCTCTCAAAACCTATCATAAAAGACATTTTAATGATTTATGAACTTGTCTAGATAAAATTATTACAACCAATGTCTAAAGGTGAAAAATATATAATTGTACTCTTTGTTTATTACCATGGTGGTCCCAAACCTAGGATTTAAATGTTTAGTAAAATGAAAATAAATAAAATCAATTAAAACTCAAAAAAATCATTCTTAGGTGATTTAGTCAATCTCTATCAAGGTTATGGAGGCTATCTAGAAGTATAACAAGGTTTTGTGTGGGACTAGAGGTAAATTTGTCAAGGATATAGACACCTTATTGGTAGTGAATCAATGTATAGGTATTCATTCCAAGGTAGAATTCACTAGTCAAATTATCCTAACTATATCACCTAGTCCTTAAAAAAAATTGAAATATAATGAATACATAAGCACACACTAGTTAACTAGATTGTTTGATTTGGGTTTTATAGTCAACCTACTCTTGTCTTGTTATATGTTTTTTCATGTTACAAGGTTTAGGATAATATAAAGATTCTAGGTTTTAGGCAAGGTTTAAGTGTTCCAAAATACTCGATATTATTTTCCATCAGGGCCACCATTTGTTGTTTCTTACACAACATGCCCTAATTTATTCATAAAAATAGGGAACCTCTTTTGCTATGGAGTTTGGTCTAATAGTATCAACCAGGTCTAGGATGGTTTTATCTATTTATTTAATTTTTAAATTCCTTGAAGATATATAATATTAATGATATACTTGTTTCACTCTTTAGGCTAAGACTAAACTTAAACAGTTTATTACACACAATTGGTCTAATAAATTATATTTAGGGATTATTTGATTTAACTACCTAAATTTTTCATAAATATAATAAGTCATGGTATGTTCTTAATCATGTTATAAAATACATGAAGGTTACTATTTTTAGACTACTTCACCTCAAATTTGTGCAAATTACTTGACCCCTATAAGACCTTTATGTTTTTTTGAGCAATTTCACATGATATTGTTTGCATTTGGTTTATTTAATTGAGTAATAAACTTTGATTAAAGTTTAAAGCATGATCTCTTAGTGACATGTAAAATTAAATTATCTCTAATTATTGATCAAATGAATCCATTTCATCAACTTTTCCATCTATGTTTAAGTCTCTTTTTCCCCTTTTGAATTAGTCTAATTGTGTGTTTTTGAAGTTTTTTTTTTTTTTTTTTGGGTAATCTAGTTTATATTTGATATTGGTTGAAGTGAATTTTCTAATATTATTTTTAATTTTGCATTTTATGGTCTGGTCACTTTTGAAAAATGGTATGTGTTTTAATCTTTTAGGAAATCAAATGTTTAATTCATAAGTAATAAACGTCTGGAATAAAAGGAGAATTTTGGTTTGATGTAATGAAATATAATTTTTTGCCATTTGATCAACTTAATTCACATAGGAAAGAGAAGAAAAAGAAATATTAACTTAGCTTATTTTGGCTGAAACAGATGATGCAAAGTCTACAAATTATTGTGTAGAGATGGCAGACTATTGTAAATAAGACCTAGAAATCTATTTTTGAATTAGATAATAGCATCAAACTCAAGACACCCTATTACTTGGAACTATAGTCCACTTCTGATGATGTTGTCCATTTTTGGTGTTGTTGTCTTGGTGGCCTATCTTTTCTAGGTTTTGTTTGGTAATCTTATGATACCCTGTCAATGAAATATTGAAGCTCAGGACTATGTGGAGCTCACTATGTGTCAACCTCTATCTTCAGTACCTATATTAGCTTGCATACATGTGAAAAATAAAGTAAATCAAATCACAAGGGGGGGAAATTGGGTTTTGGGAAGAATGATCGCATAATCAAGAACCCCTATTATTTTGAATGTTACCTATATTAACCCTCATGCCAAGGGTCTCAAATCTGATGTAGTTCTCCCTTAGGGAATGTGCATAATTAATGTGCATGAGTTATGCAAGAATCAATTTCACCTAGGCCATTTCTTGATCAATCATGAAAATCTATGTGTGATGCAGAGAAGCTGAGCTATACTATTGATTAACTTTATTAAGTCTCTTATGCCAAAATAGTAAGTGTTAGGTATAAAATGCCTTGTGTAGTCTTTTATATAGGAGACTAATTATTTTGAATTTTGGAGATTTATTTTCATTTAGATAACATTTTAAAACTTATGAATGATGTAAATAAAATGGTTAAGTCTCATCGTATGGAAGAAACTAGCCGTTAGAACCAAAATTGTGCTTGGACAACAGTACTGAAAACTAGACACCCTAGGTTTCAACGTTATAGTCCTATTTGGGTGCTATTATATAGGGGATGTGGGATATATGGGGATGGGTTTGGGTATAAAAGAGGTGCTTATGCATAAAATGGTTAAGTTTGGAAAGCTATAGATGATTGGGAATAAGCAAAGAGATGTCTAGGGAATGTAGTAAGACCAAGACAAGTCAAATAAAAGGACCTAGCTAAATGTGAATAAAAACTCATACTCTCTAGTTAGAGTCTCCTATGAAAGGACTATGAAAAGATATAATATGTGTGTTTACTTAACCATTTTAGAGTGTATACATTTACCCCATTTTAATCTAGTGATGCAATGAAATGAAGTACTATCGTAAAAGAAAGAAAGAAAATGTGTACCTAAACTTACCTGTGAGAAGATAAGTGTGCTAAAAAGGGTCCAAATTCCTAGCCAAGGAAGTGGATGAAGAGATGAAATAATGCTTGGAAAAAGAAGGAATCCCTATAATATATGCCCACTACACTAAATCCAAATAATGCCTAGAGAAAGAAGGAATCCCTATAATAGATTTCCCCTGTACTGATTCTAAATTGTGCCTAGAGAAAGAAGGAATCCTTATAATAGATTCCCCCTATACTAAATATGAATAGTGCCTAGAGAAAGAATGAATCCCCATAATAAATGTCCCTTATACTAAATTTGAATAATTTGAACTATATTTGAGAAGTGCTCGAAGGTCCAAAACCAATGTCTATCCTTTATCCCACACAAACTCTTAGGTCTGAGTCTGAGTAATATTATGGACGAATCACTACAAATGATCATATGTTCTAACCTAGTGACAACCTTAGTAATTCCTAGGTGTAAACTAAAAATGATGGTAAATGAGTGAGAAGAAGATGATATGTCCTACCATCCTAATCTGTATAATCCTAGAAGATGAAGGATATGATTATCTATGCCATGCCCCTAAATTTGGTGTGTGAGTAATGTGTCTAAAAAATCTATAAATCTATATAACCACATGTGATATGATCTATCATGTCATGTCTCATGTGGAAAATTGGAGATCAAAAATAATGTGCTCTACACTATTCCTGTAATCTGCTATTTAGTCTATAACTATGTCATGTTGTATGAAATTGTATGTGTGAGATGTGTATTAATGTACATGCCCCTGAAACTAGTATTTGGATAGTCTATATATCTATAAATTGAAGGTGTATCCCTTTGAATGTCTTGAGTAATGTTGAGTGACCCAATGTAATTTGAATCACTATATAATCTTGACCAAACTAAACTGAATGATGCTAAGTGACCCATATAGTTTGAACCACTATATAATATTGACCAATATAAGTTGAGTAATGTTGATAATCTAAATAATAGAGGTGTAAAAACCATGTTGAGTGACCCATGTAGTCTGAATCACTATATGTTTTGACCAATCTAAGCTGAATCTAATAATTTGATTGCTAGAGGTGTGATAACCATGGTGTATCCATCTATGAGAGTGGATAGATGTAGGAATAGGAATAGTAGGAATGATGCCCCCATTTTGGGGAGAGGTATGAAATATGAGATAGAGTAGGTTGAGACAAAAGTGAAGACAAGTGGTAGATTGAATAGGAACTTGGTTGGAATTTATTGATTAGATTTTGAAATGTTGATTTATTATATTTGGACTGAGAATGGTATTACTTAAGAGTGAAATGTGTCTTTGATTAGTTAGGATCAAAGCCTGTGTCTGAGCATAGTAGAGATATAAATATGTTCATGTCATGGTAGGAAAATGAGATAGTAATAAAATTTGTATTGATTGAATAGGCTAGGTTTTTTTAATGCTTTGAATGAATTTTGAATCATGAGGACCAAGTTGTATGAAAGTTGGATAAGTGTAGATTAGTAGGAACCAATTTATATGTCTGGGTATAAGAAAGGTATAGATGTGTGTGCCATGGTAGGAAAATTATGTAGTAAGAGAGTAAGGTTTATGCGATGTCTAAGGTATTGTTGTCATGATTTTGAAGAAAAAATGGTTTGTAAAATGAATCTATAATGCTCAAGTTATGGGGAAAATGGTGTTTTTAGGAAGTTTTGACTAGTTCCATCACTTTTGTCTAAGTTATAGCACTCATGTCCAGTGTTGTTATCCTGAAGGTTATATTTCTAAGCTAATGCTTAGTTTAGTTTCTATAATTTTGCTTGGCAATTTAGTTGGACTGGTTGGATGATATATATTTTTTTTCTAGTGTTTTTTAGGGTAAGGTATGAATGAGAGAGTTATATAGTGATGAAGTAATGGAGACTCTAAGATTGTTACCTTTCTCAGCTGATAAGAGGGCTATGATGGATAGAGATAGATTGGGTCATGTGTGTGATCTATGTACTGTGCAGTGGAATAGGCATTTGATTACCACCTTGTGTGAGAGGTGGAATGTAGATACCTATATTTTATGTCTTCCTCCTAGAGGGATGACTATTACTCTAGAGGATGTGTACCATATTTTGCATTTGTGCTAGTTAGTGGATGGCATATGACTTTATAGGATGATATGGATACAAATTTCATTGATCATGCATCTTTATATTTTGTTGGTGTGCCCTTAGGCATACATAGGAGAGGTAGTAGTAGTGATATATTATTATCAGTTATTATTCAGTCAAATGTTTTGCATTTGTAGAAGTTATTAGCAGCATTGTTGTCTTTGTTTGTTGTAGTGGATAGGAGTGGGGTATCGATTGGATATATTGTATCCTATTGATGGGGGAGATACCCCTAAGTATGAGGATCTTACTTCAATTCACATGATGGGAGGTAACTTGTGATTATACTTGAGTTATGTACAAGTTTGAGTTTATCTTAGTTTGTTTGGATTTGTTTTCAAAATGTATGTTTAACATAGTGTTTGTATCTTTGCATGAAGGTGGAGTTGAAGGTGTTCAAGATGAGGCACCTATTGAGATATGTGGTAGATATGACATGTTTTGAGAGACTATTATTGAGTCTACACTGCATGATCTTACATGACATGTGCTTGATGATGTTATGGAAGAGGGTCTGATAGAGAGAATGATAGTTACAACTAGTGTTTATGCTCTTTTATTTGATTGAGATACTATAACTATAGCTACATATGTTAAGGTAGTAGGAGTAAGAGATGAACTAAGGGTTGAGAAAGATAGGCATAGGATGCCTCCTCCTAACTATGGATCATTGAGTATATGTATTATGGATAAGTATATAGATTTTTAGAGATGGTATGCATACTTGCATTAGGAGCATGGTCAATTACTAGAGTGAGAGAGCCATTGTAAGAGACATTTGGAAGGTCAAGGATGTGTGGTGCCATTGAGTGCTAGACTAGACTATGGGACTAATACTACAGGAGAGAGTGAGGTTGAGAATGAGGGCATGCCACCCATTCATGAGTGATTGTATTTTGATATGACGTGTATTTGAAATCTTGGTTATATATATAGATGTTGGTTTGATTTTGAAATCATGTGTATTCATCTTATATATTCTGGAATATATTGGTATATTGATTATAAGTGGTTGATTTTAGAAATGGTTGATCTTGTATTTGATTTTGAATTCACATTTGCTTGGGAAATTGGTACTTGGGAAATATGGTTTGATTGTTCTAGAATGGTTGGTAAGATGGAATTTACGATGTGATTTGATTGTTCATGATATGCTTGGATATGTTGTTTAGGTTTGATTTTTGATTATATGTAAGCAAAAAAAATTGTTGGTTTTTGTAATTGGTAAAATTGTTTAGAGAAGTTGATGTGAGATTGTTATAAGGGTTTGGATAAGTTTGATATGGAAATATCTAGATTGGATAGTCTGGTTTTGGTTAGGGATGGCTATCTATAATTAGGAATGTTATTTATTAGTAAGGTAAAAAGTAAGATAACACTATGTGATTTTTAACTCCCTAAGAGTGGCTCAAAAATACAAAGGTTATCTAGAACTTTGGCTCCATCATTTCCCTACTAAGTGAAACTATGAACTAAATGTATGTTATATCACACTGTGTTATATCACTATCTAAACCCTATCAACCACATGAACAAGTGCCCATACTACTCATCTTGTGTAGGAATGTGCTCTATAACTGATACTATCTGCTATGAAGAAGGCTCATCTATCTATAACTGAATACCCTATGCTAAATATGAATGTGAAATATGTTGAGATGTAGTTAAAACCTATGTTGAGGGCTCATTTAATCTTAATTTTAATGGGTTGTTACGTGAGATAGGACCCTAAAAATTTAGCTATAATGAATATCTCTCTAGAACAGTACTTTGTAATGTGGGTTTAACTAATCTTAATCATAACAGATTACTACATGAGATAGGACCATAAAAATTTGGTTGTAATGAATATCTCTTTGGAGTAATAATCTATTGTAGTGCCTATGACTCTATTGGATATGTATATGGAACTACACTATGTATACCAAGGACTACACTACTATATGTGGGTTGTTTTTGTTGTACTATTTCCAAACTTTTTGAATAGTTGGAATAGGAGATCTTTGGAGATTTTATTCAAAAAGGAGATGAGGTGAGAAGTATCTTTCCCATTTGTCAAAAGTATTTTCATTAGAATAAGGAATAAAAGAGATGGGTTTTAGAGAAAAAGATTCATATATTTGTGATTCACCCTCGTCATTACGTATATCATCATATCCTTCATTACAACAATATTCATTATCTTCACTATAAATAAAATCATTTTCTATAGTTTTAGCTAATGTACAATTTTGCAAATTTGTCCAATCATTGTCATAATTGTAAGAAAATTTTAGGAATTGATTTATGGGATGAGAAGGAAGAATTGTCTTTGTGGCCATTTTATCATGAAAGATAATTTTGAAAATTATTATAAAGCAAATAAATGTACAAAGAACTACTAACATTGAATTTTCAAAATTACTTTTGATAACCTAAACAATTTTCAATAATTTCAATTTATTTTTCTAAAAATTGTGAGGGAAATTTGAGGTTTGAGGACCTAGTTTGGAAATATAGGGTTTTGAACTAGGGTTTTATAATTTTTTCAATTTATGCAATAATTTTAAATTCTAAAACTTATTTAAAATAAAATAAATGCACAAAAATTATAATTTTGAAAATTAAAATATTTGCATAAGAAACTACTAATTTTGAAATTTTGAAATAATTTTTGAGAAGGTAATTGATTTGCAAAAATTCCAAAATAGTTTTCTAAAATTGGCAAGGAAGCAGGGCTTGTTGTTTAATGGCCTAGTTTTTAAATCTAGGGTTTTAGAATTTTTTAAAATTATACAATAATTTTTAATTCTAAAAATATTTTTGAATATGATAAATGTACAAAAATTAATACAAAAGTCATAATTTTTACAATTAAGTTTTTGCACAAGATAAGAAGGAAAAACCCTAAGTGTAGCTAGGGTTTTAGGTTTGTTCAAAGTAAGTCAGGTTCACCAAATGTTTTACTCTTTTAGGAAATTAGATTTTTAATTCCTAAGTAATAAAGGTCTAGAATAAAGTGATAATTTTGGTTTGATGTAATGAAATATAGATTTTTTTTAATTTGATCGACTTAATTCACATTGAAAAGAGAAGATAAATAAAGATTAACTTAGCTTATTCTAGGCTAACTTAGATGATGCAAAGTCTAGAAATTATTGTGCAGGGATGGTAAACTATCATAAATAGGACCCATAACTCTATTTTTAGATTAGATAGGAGTGCCAACTTAGGACACCCTACTACTTAGCATTATAGTCTACTTTTGAGGCTATTGTCCTTATGGTCTAGATTTTTTGGGTTCTACTTGGTATCCCTGTAACACCTTGTCAGTGAAATATTAAAGCCTCAAACTTTGTATAGCTCATTATGTGTTAGCTTCTATCTTTAGTACCTATATTATCCTACATTCATGGAAACAATAAGGGAAATTAAAGTACAAGGGGGGTAAATTAGGTTATGGGAAGAATGATCACATAATCAAGAACCCCTATTATTATAACTACTACCTAAATTAACCCTCATGCAAAGGGTCTCTGATCTGATGTAGTTCTCCCTTAGGGAAGTGCATAATCAACATGCACAATTGATGTAAAATTAAATTTCACCTAGGCCCTTCCTTGAACAAGCATGCAAATATATGTGTGATACAGAGAAGTTGAGCTATACTATTGATTAGTTTTATTAAGTCTCATGTGCCAAAATAGTAAGTACTAGATATAAAATTCCTTGTGTATTCTTTTATATAGGAGACTCATTATTTGCAATTTGGGAGATTTATTTGCATTTTGCCAACATTGGAAAACTTAGGATTAAAGAAAAGAAAAGGGGTAAGACTCATCCTATGGAATAAATTGATTGTTAGAACCAAAATTGTGCTTGAACAACAATGTCAGAAACTAGGCACCCTGGGTTTTAGCATTGTAGTCCTATTTGGGCACTATTGTCTAGGAGGTGTGGGACTTATGGGGATGGGTCTAGGTATAAAATAGGTGCATGTGCCTAAAAGGATTAAGTCCATAAAGCTACAGATGACTAGGAATAAGTAAAGAGATGTCTATGGAATGTAGTAAGACCAAGACAAGTCAAATAAAAGTACCTAGCTAAATATGAATAAAAACTCATTTTCTCTAGTTGGAGTCTCCAGTGAAAAGACATAATATGTGTGTTTTCTTAACCAATTTATGGTGTATACAATATGTTTTTATATTTAAGTTGGAAAAGAATCATTTTTTTATGGGCTTGTTTCTTTAGCACTTAGCCTTTTTTTTTTTTAAAACTACATTTCAAATCCTAAAAAATATTTTATTCTCTCATGAACCAATGGTCATCTACATTTTCCTATGTTTATTTTTACATTATCCATTTCATTTGGATATTTTATTTAAGTAGGATCATGTTGTATGGCACAATAATTCATCCTCACTTTCTGGATCCCCTTTTAAACTTATTTGGCTAACCATGGAACCTACATCTAATTGAGATGTTTATAAGTGGCATGATCTCAATTACTCACTTTATTGTGCCTCCTAGATCTATGAACATAGCCATTAGACCTTATGGATGTACATGATCATTCTACATGCATGATCCTGCTTCATCATGACCTTATTCCCCCTTCAATTTCCTCAAAATTCCTTAGAACTCTTGGATGCATGAGATCATGTTATGTGGTGTGATCCCATTTATTTGAGCCCCAGTGTAGTATGTATGCCTCCCATTACTATTCAATCCCTTGTGTACCTAGGATCACACAATGTGGTATTATAATGTTTATTTGGGAACCTAAGCTAGTCATTATGTTTATGAGTCTATCAAGTGAATGATGTAGACATTTAGTTTTGGCCACTTTCATGCCTAAACTGGCATTCAGCACAATTTCTATCAAATGACACATATTAAGCCTATAAATCACCTAAATTACCTAAATTTGTCTGCATAAGATATTTAATTTCCCAAAAACATGATGAGGGTAAATTATTTGGTGTATTATCCTATATTCATCATTAACCTCGTTTATTTCTAATACTAGTCAAATTATGACGTAGTAATTTGACACTTTTGGTATGTCAAGATATTAATTCATGGAATTTAAAATAATGGATGAAAGATAAAAATCACTCAAAAAGACTAATTATATTGTAAATCTTAATTAACTTTCTTAAGTAAAAATTCCAAATTAAATTAGTAAATTTCATTAACTAAAAACGTAATTTTAGCCAAAAGTGAAGTCAAAGAATCAAATGAACCAATAACATGATTTATTATCTCATAAATATTAAAAAATATGACTCATACCTCACAAATATCTAAAATTAATTTTCATGCCTCATAAATATCAAATACTAAGGTGTCAAAATTTTATGAGTGCTTTAGCCCCACCCAAAGTTAGATTGACTCAACCTAGGTTAATTTAGACTCAAACCAACTTAGAATTTAACTTAACCTACCCATGATTATAATTATTTCTTTGAGATATAAATATAAGTACCCACACCATTGATAAAAAAATATTTTGTGTGTAACATTATTCTGCTAGAATATCTTCTTGAGGCCTTTTAAGATGAGTGTCATAATGCCCAAATTATGTCAAGCTTCACACCAAGCCACAAGTGACTATTGAAGTGATGCTACCACCTTAGAAGAGCATTTATAAAATACTAAAATCATCATAGGCTAAGAATAAACATTCTTATTCCAACAAGTAGGCATAAAATGTAGTTAGGGAGGTAATAAATTTGTATTGTCTTCATCTCTATTTTGTGCTCTTGCTTATTATGTTATGACCCCCTAGTTTTCAAGCAAGAGGGTTTAGTATTAGTGAATTATTATTCTAAATGTTTTCTCATTTGGACTAAAAAGAGACTAATCTACATATTATTTCATCTTTAAACTCTTAAGGTACACAATGTCATGCCTAGTGAGACCAAACATCTTATATGGCCGAGGACATTAATATGCCAATCTTAGTTTTTTAATGGATGCATTAAAACATTCAAGTTTCAAGCTTTATCTTAAAATTTTGTCTTTTTTTTTAACAAGGTTTCATGGATTGATGCTTATTTTTTAGATCAGTGTCAGTATTAGGAATCGACCATGATCTCTATGTATAAAATAGACCAAGGCAAGAACATGGATAAAATTGATTTTACTTGATTTTCCTTACCTTCATTTTGTGGTTAATGATTTGCTTGTTGACTATGTAACCTTTATTTTACAGAGCTATGATGAATTAGTCTTAAACTTGTCTATTAAACATTTTTATTAAAAAATAGAGTTATTTTTGTGTGTTTTATAAAAATTTCAATGATCTAACCAAATCAACATCGATTTTAGGAATTAGTATCAATATTTATGTGATCACTCACAATTTTATCTGAGATAAAAATAGAAACCCAATAGCTCAAATTAAATTTTTGTTTACTCATTTACTTTTTAGATTCTAAGAAATCAAACCCTTTAACATTTTTTAGGACCTAAGGTGAAGACAGCAAATTTTAAGAATTGTTAAAATCTCACATACATTTTGTTCGGTGCTTAAAATCCACTTAGTTATTTTTTATTTGTTAGTTATTTTTGAAATGTTTACAAGTGCAAACAAGGCCAAGGTGCCAAATTTTAATCACACTTTGATTTAGTGTTTTTAAAAGGAACATACATCTTAGTTAGAACTCTTAAGAGATTTTTCACTTTATGTTTTTTTTTTCATTTATTAGCTAAATTTCAAAATTCATTAGACTAGTTTATTTGTTTGTGGTAAACTATGAACTATTGCATGTATTATCTCCCCCCATCGCTTAGGGAACTTGAATGACTAAAAGTGATTACTTTATTGCCTTTGTTTGAAATTTGTGTTGGAAATTATGTTGTGTATGCTCTCTCCAAGCTTTGAGTGACTTGGGTGACCCAAAAATGATGTCTAAAGTCTTTCCTTTTTCATTTATTTAATTTATGTATTTGGATTGTGTTTGGGAGTTCATCACCTCCCCACAATTTATTTAGGGGTACATTGACCTGGGTTTTAGTATCCCAACATCATACCAACACCACTCCATAGTGGGGTATATAAATTGAGAAAATTATTGGATGGGATAGTAATGAGCAATTATCCTAACCTTCCCAATGGGTACCCAAGCCATGCAACATCCAAACATCAGACTCCACTAAGTAGTTCAAAACTAGAGTTGCTATGAAAAGGAATAGACCCTTACATAGTAAACTAGGTGGTTTGGATTAATTTGATGTGATTATGCCCTTGTGTTATCCACACTTGGGACTATCTAGTACATTCTAAATTTATAGATTTGAGTCAAAATCCCACTTGCCATAGAATTTATTGCCAAATGTTGACTGATCCTCACTCTAAGTTCATGCCATGTACTAATGCTTGAGAGATAGAGGGGGGGATTAAAAACTTTACCTACATTTGTAATTTATTTTTTGGATTAAAATTTAATTACTCATAAGCATTGGTATATAAGTGGAAACTTTAGTTGAATCTGTGCACACCTATGTCGATTATAGGGAATAGGATGAGCCATTAGTGTTACTTCTATTTTTATTTGATTTACATGTGTATTTTTAGACTAAAATTGTTTGTTTGTATTTTCATGTCAAAACAATTACAAAAATATTCACGTTATTCTTACATCCCTTTAGCCTAACAGGTGTTACTTTATCTATTTTCATCGGACTTTTTGCCTTGAAGTTTTGTTCTAAAATCATTAGTGTGTCTCTTGTTTAAAGGGGGTGTTGTTATGTTGCTTATTTTGCCTCAAACTTTTGCCTTGGATGTTCTAGTCCAAAAACATTTACCATGACATTTTTTTAAAGGAGTGTTATTACACTACTTATTTGTTTCACTCTCTTATTGCTTTTGAAACCAAGTTCCAAGTTATTTTTGTGCCTCTCTTATGCCAAATGTGAAGTTACACTACCAATTTTGGTATAGCCTTGGCCTTAGAAAATTTGAGTCTTTTTGCATTAAATTTGAAACTCAACATTTTGAAGTGAAAATCTTAAACTAATCAGGTTCACAACAAACCCTCATCTAATTTGGGTTTAAATTGTCTTAATTTTATGTTTGGATTGTGTTACTTGGGTTGAATTCATATTTGATCTAAAATACCCCTTGCTTAGACCTCATGATTGTCATTTATTTTGTACCTTGTTTAGAGAATATTTTTGAGCCAAGTTCTTTCCATGTACTTTGTTTGAAGTTTATTGTATTAATTTTTTGAGTTTACTAGTTCATTATTCTGATAGCTTTCATGAGTCAAACCTTGAGTCTTAAGTGAGCCAATTATTGAGTGTTGTCTAATCCAATTACCTTAGTTTAGTTTGATTTTTATTTATTGTTCTTGTTATGTTTTTATGAGCCTAGCCTTATTTTTAGCATAATTATAACTGTCTTTAATAAAATAATTGTCATCTATTGATCCTAGTTTGTAATTATTATACTTTATTTAGTCACTTTTATGACTGATTATAAATGCCTTTAGGCAAATTAGTACTCTATCCATAAATTAGTTTGAGTCTTTATATTAATTTTACTACTGATTATAACCACCTTTTGGCAAATTAGTATCATTTTTTAGACCAATTTCGCATTTATTTTGTTATACCCTTGCCTAGTTTAGTTATTTTTCCCTTTGTGTCTCTTTTACAAAGCCAAAGGCCCCTTATTTTTAGACCTTAGTTATTTATTACCTTTATACCCTTTTTTCATCACATGACCTATCCATGGATTTAAACATGGCTCATTACACATCTAGCATAACTATGTATAATCTTGGTTATGATAACTTTTTGACTAATGACCCTTTTTTTATAGAGTCATATGATGATGTTGCTTATGATATGGATCCTTATCCATATTATAACATCCCATACATTGAACATTGGAATGACCCTTTAATGTATTATTTGGTAACTTTGACTCCTTATTTAGGCCAATAATCAAAGCCAACACAACAATACCTTGGTCAAATGATGCCTAACATTGAAAAAAAAAATAACAAAAGCCTTATTATGTTATGATGCCAACACAAACTAGTTATGATCACTACTTATTTGAATGAAATTTATTGCAAAATAATGAAAAACTGCTAGTTAGAGTTTTCAAAGTAGGGGCTAAGTTTTTGCAAGACTTCCCACAAAAAAGTCTAAGTAGTTTGATCAAAACACATAGTAATGCATTGTGAATTCAACCATTTTAATAGGTGTCTACTAGTTATATCCAAGATTTGGTCCAAATTCCACAACAAGACCAAAATACACTTTTAAAATGAAAAGATATTATGGATGAACAAATGGAATAGGTAAAATAAGTGTACGAAACCTATCTCAACCTAGCTCATAACCTCAATGCAAGGGATATTTATAAAATGTTGCTTATTGAGATACCTCCATCAATAGTGTGATAAATGGACACCTTAGTCTATGAAATTCAAAATGTAGACCCATTTAGCTAGAGCACGTTGGTTAGTGATATGTATAATGTTTATATTTTTATTAAAGATAATGTTTCTCAAATAGAGGACCACACCTAAAATTTTTGTATAACATGCAATTATAGTCCAATTTAAACCAAAGTGGGTCTAACTTACCACCATTTAATACATAGTAGTTTCCTCTACACAATGCCACAAGTGTGTGACAATAGTAGGGTATAGGTATGACTATTTCCAAAACCCAACAAGCAACCTCCACTCTGAAACCAATTGCTTTCTCAAATGTGAAACTAGGGGAAATAAGCCAATAATAGACCAACTTACCACCATAACAAGTGAAGAACACTATGCCACCTTAATAGGTGATAAGGAATGTTCCACCACAACAAGCACATACTAATATACCTTATCAATCATAGACATTTCCTAATCAATAATGTATTTCTATTAGTTATAATGTGTTATTTAGTCATCCAAAATAGTTACCAAATCAACAAGTGTCATTTCAAATGCTAAACCAATAACAAGTGTTTTTTCAAATGCTAATCCAATAACATATGTCACTTTAACAACAAGTATCAATCCAACAACATGTGTTTATCCAATATCAAGGTTATTACACATATAAGGTACTAGGTGCTAGGAAATAATTTCCTTTCACCTAATGGGTATTACACATATAACAAGGATATAACTACCAGCACCTCCAACCATAGGGATCTAGTCAACATTATGTTCCTTATATCCATTAGGGTTCAATAAGTAGATATAAATTTCCCTCCTCAGACCAATAATAACAACACATTTTGTAGAGCCAAATGCCATTACCACAACCACAATTCACTAACTAGAGTTTTGTAGCCAACCCAAACCAAAATGTTCCTCAATAATAGCATACTTCATACCCATAGTATAACTATAATGCATGGATACACATACCTTGTCATCCAACCAACTCAATTAGCATCCCAAAATATACCTAACCCAATCAAATTAATCCACCTTTGATCACACAACCTCCATAATAATAGGCCACTCTTAATTTTCTAGCCTAAGATTTTTAATAGATGAAGGAAGAAATTCAAGAGACATAGATTGAAAAACAAACAAATAAATTCAAATTAGAAGAGATACATTCTTACCCATTCAACATGGAATATCTACAAATACTATTTCCACCAAGTTATGAGCTATATAAATTTGATAAATACAAAGGCAAATGTGACCCTAGAGATCATTTGAAGGAATTCTTTGTTTCCTTTTAGCCATTAGACTACAATGATATATACTTGTTTCTAATTTTCCCAAGGAGTTTAGCTTGACAAGCCTTATAATGGCTATTGAAATTACCAAAGAATTCTATACCTAACTTTGATTATCTCTTAGATAAGTTTGTACAACACTTTTCATACAATCTCAAGTATGAGATTATTTTTATGGATATAGGCCAAGATAAACAAAAGATTGGTGAAATATTCACCACCTACTTGCAACATTGGATAGCTCTAGCAAGCTAGTTTACACACAATAATCTAGATAAGTAGTTAGCTACAATATTTATGAGGAGTTTATATAATGAAGTATCTTACAATATCGAGCTTTAATGTGCTCATACATTTGAAGAGGTTATACTGAAAGGAATAAATATTGAGAAAGCCCTTGTAAACAAAGGCATAATCAAGTTATCCTCATCCCATCAAAACAAAAACCATAATCAAGGATAAAACCATAATTAAAACCAAACTCAAGTACCAGATTTAATGCCACCTCAATACAATAATAATGAAAGACCTAAACTACAACTATGATAAAAATATTATTGGAAATGGGGTTACTAAATCATGTCACATTCAGATGGTGTAAACATCGGCTATCCATATACATCAACCCACTCAAAAATTGATTCCTCCATACATTCAACCAAGACCTCCACAAAACCAACTACCATGAAATCAAAACCAATTAAAAACCCCTCCTCTGACGAGAATACCAGATATTTCTTGATAATTTAGTGACCTTGGTGAGCCTATTGATTTTGTGTTCCAAAGATTGATTCAATCAAATATGATCAATTCATGTATACTAAATCCATTTCCTAAAGATACTCATTTTCCCAATTGGTAATCATTTTCCCAATTGGTACAGGGAGCATGTATTTTGTGAGTACCATCATGTTAGAGGACATTACATAAGACGATGTATCCAATTCAAACATATGATTGGGAACATGCTGAAAATGGAGAGATAAAAAGAGAAACCTATGCTCAAACAAATAATCCTAACTTGGGTATGTAATATAATCCATTTCCCTTACATAATAATAACAACAACTAATAACATTACCAATAGTAACAATAATAGTGACAAAGAACACCACCATAGAATTAGTAATAATAATGCTAGCCTCAACAAAAATAGTAAATTGGTTGGAACCAAGGGAAAAATGATCAAACTAACCAAGGAGGTCATCATGTCATTGCATATACCTAAAAAAAAAATTTAGGATGTGTTTTAGGAAGTCATGTTGCCACCATCACTATCAACCTTAATCCAACTATGAATAGACCTGAACCTCCATATAATAATGCCTATTTTATGAATAATGCTTACCAACCTCCTTATGCTGATGATTCTTCTATATTCCATTTTGATAATAAGATACCATACCATCAAAAAATCATCATTTTGAGCCTTATTCCCTACCCACCCAACTACCAAATCTAAGTTCTAGATCTAGATTATGAAATCATAAATCAAAGAGCCAGAGTCACTATCAAAAGACTGCAAGAAAATATTTCAAATGAGCCTCATCAAATTTCTATGCCTATTAGAAATAAACCAACTACCAAAACTAAGGGGAACTATTATGATATTGTGGAATAACTAAAGAAGACACTATTAGAGTATATTTATCATGCTTGTTAGGCTCAAGCTAGAATTTTTATATTTTTTCTAGTTTTGTCTTATATGTAGATGTATCCCACATTGGCTAGTTAGGATTAAGTCTTATTTCTCATTCCCTACTTAATCAAGGGTTATCTATTTATTATATATGATTTTTTATATGCTTATTATGAATAACAATTGGTTTTGTTCATAATTAGTTTATTCCTTATGTGTATGTTGAAGTACTCATGGTTGTGGTAATAGTGTGTTAGAGAGATATTAATTGAAGAGTGTTGTGAATTATTTCATGGTATCAAAGCCACCTTCTAATAGCCATTACTCAATGATTTTATGTTTCAACCTCTATTTGTATTTTTTGGACTTGGACATATATATCTTTTATGCTCAAGATCTAATTGAGCATACTACTATA
The DNA here is from genome assembly GCA_037957365.1 of Torreya grandis. Classification (NCBI taxonomy): domain Eukaryota; kingdom Viridiplantae; phylum Streptophyta; class Pinopsida; order Cupressales; family Taxaceae; genus Torreya; species Torreya grandis. The sequence goes on along the minus strand of JARHVA010002882.1, from coordinate 1,632,172 downwards.
GTTTTATTTATTGTGAGTTTGTAGGGCTTTGTTTAATTTTTCAAATCTTGTCATATGGCCTCTGCTATATTTTTTTCAAATCTATAAAAGGTCCTAATGATTCTACCTAGATCAGTTTTTTTCCTACCTACAAACTATCATGTTAGAGTGGTTGATCCATGGTAGACCATTTAAATTTTAGGCTTTTGAGATTTATATTCTTTTGGGCCATGTACCTCCTCAAAATTTACATACATTATAATACATCTTGCCCATATTTATAGAATTGAACCTACTACCACCAACCCATTTGGTATTCACTCTTTAAATGGATTTAGAATTTGTTTGAGTAGATTTGTTGTGTATCCTAAATTATTGAGAATATTTTATATATTTGAGTTTTTTTTTTAAATATACTTTGTCTTAGACCATACTAATTGTTTTTATTTTATAGCATTGATTAATCTTTTTTATTCTTCATCTATTATTTTATTTTTATTCAAAATTAAATTTAGGATTAATGAATTTCTTATAGAAATATTTTTCTTGTATAAGGTTTTATTTCAAAACATGCAATCTGTAGATTTAGCACTCATCTAAGCTATCATCCTCATAGGTATCAAGGTATTCCAATGGTGGAATTGGTAGTTTCATTATGATATAATGTAGCATGGATTCAAGAATTAAGTTTTTAACATAGGCTCATTGGTATTAAACCCATCATTTTTCTACCCTACTACCATCAACTACCACCACCCTTCAAAGCTACTCTCCACCTAATAAATGTGTTCCCTTGATGTTGAACTAGTTATTAGAGAGGATATGGACAGCCACATTAAGACCTTCAATGATTTCATGGAGACTTGAAGTGATTTGGTATACCTCAACCCTGCATTTGGCTCGCCCATTTCATTATCCCTCTATGTCACCCATATTGGTGTTATTTATGCCTACCTATATTTGTTTCACTTAGATATTCCTCTCATCATCATTATCAACCAAAAATATTATATTATCATGATCCTCATGTTTGGAGCTTCACAAATTACAAGTGCACCTACAGATCTCTCTACACCTTCATCTTCTTGGAAGTTGAGATGCCTCTATGTTGGGTGTGAATACCTCAGTTCCACACTAGTTTTGCCAAACTACCACTATATCTCCTACTAGGATCCCACCACCCCTTCAAAACCATCATCCCTAATTGATAAACCACCTACTTGGATTTGGATTTCAAATTTATGTGCTTAAAAGAATAGTTATTCCTCACATGAAGCTCGATTGCAGTTTACAAATGGGGCCATTTTGTTTAGTGGTAGTGAATTATGGGTGGGGGATAATTTTTTAGTGATTAAACATGTGGGGAAATGAAAATTTTTGAGTTTTTTTAATTTAAAAATTATATGCTATTAAGGATCTTATTTTTTTGCTTGGTTATATACCTTGTATTTTCACCTATCAAAGATGAAGGGTGAGGCCTGGGTTGGAAAGAGGAAAATTCCCCCTCACAATCTAAACCATTTCATTCTACACTTTGTGTTGGTTCTAATAGGTGGCTAGAAGGCTACCTTACCCTTTGTTTGGTCATGTATTTAAATTTCTTGTGGAAATTTAATTAAAATAGGACATTAGTGATGGTAAATTGATTGTCATAACTTTTGCTTGGTAAATTAGATTTGAGTGCTGATTTTTGTAAAATTTTACCATTCTATTGGTCTTATTTTTATTTTAAATGCACTAAATTTATAAAGTGTCATATTCAGCTAGTTTCTTATGCTATGGCCCTACTACTTTTGCATTTTACTTCATGCACGCACTATCTCAAATGCATTTTTGGTTGAGCCTAACTTCGTTTTGCATGTGCTTTATAGGTTGTTTTTGGCTACTGGTCTTTTTTGGTGTGATTTTTACATACATGATGGCCTTTTTAAGCCATTTTCCACACTCCTCCATCATCCCATGACATGCATTGATACTTTGACTCACTAGTAGTGTTTTACCCAACACCCCCCTTTTTCATAGAGAAATGGGGACCCTTTTTTTATAGACTATGGTCTTGACTTTGATCCCCCTCTTCTACATGTTTATGAAAAATTTATGGAAAGCACTAATTATTGGCCTTCATACTTTAGAAAAATGGTATCGGTATATTATGTTCTTATTGACTAACACTTGAATTATTTTGGGGATTATACAATTTGTCTTTTCAAACTTATTATTTTGGACTTATCCTATCAATTTTTTTTAGGATTTTTGGGCATGGACTCATCTTCATCAGGGAAATTGTTGTGGACATTTTTTTTGAAATAATTCCTCTAACAAAATTGAGTTTGTGGGATTTTTGTCATTATCATTTTACCCAATAAAATAGACTTGCCTTTGGACTTTAAAATGCCCTTTAGCCTTATTATTGAATCCATTTTTGTTGATAGAATTCCTTTGGACTTTTTTTCAATTGCCCTTCGACTCCTCCACACCTACCCTTCAGGACTTTTTTCCCATACCTTTTCTTTTTTAAACAATTCTTTTGTATATTTTATCTGAGACATTTTTCCTGATGAAATAAACCTACCCTTTAGGCTTTCTGCAACCTATCATTTAACTTTTTTTTCCCAAGTACTTTAAAACATACCCTTGAAACTTTTTATTATCAAACATTTTATCTGACACAAAAACCCTGAAATAATTCCCCCAAGGGCACATGCCCTTCAAACTTTCTAAACCAACCCTTTAAACCTTTTGAAAATGAATCTTTGTCTCTTTTTAAAGTGGTCACATTCCTTTCAAACATTTTGAAAATAACCCTTGATCCCTTTTTGAAGTTACCACTTACCCTTCGAGAAAATTATCATGGAGATTTGCCCTTCGAAACATAAAGTTTAGCATTTTTGAATTGGAACTTTGTCATTTAACTCTACCCTTTAGGACTTTGTCCCAAGCCCTTTCCCCTCCAAGACTTACCCTTTGGGACTTTTATCCTAGGCCCTTTTTCCCTTCACACCAACCCTTTAGGACTTTTGTCTTTGGCCTTTTTTCCCTTCACACCAACCCTTTGGAATTTTGTCCCAGGCCCTTTTGCCCTTCACACCAACCTTTCAGGACTTTTGTCCTAGGACTTTGTCCTTCAGCCAATTCCTTTAGACATTTTGTCTAAGATATTTCACCCTTAAACCCCTTCCTTTGGATATTTTATATAAGATACTTTGCCCTTCTCACATACCCTTTGAGACTTTTATCCCAATAATTTTTCCCTACTAGTCTATCCTTCAGGACTTTTTCCCTAGGCCAATTCCTTCAAACTTTATGTCTTAGACATTTTGTCTAATGAAAATGACCCTTTAGGAGAATTATTGTAGACATTTCCCCCTACAATATTTTCCTTGAGACCAATACCATACTGCCAATTGGCTCCCTTTCTTAGAGAGCATTTTATTATGTCTTGAGCTTGATTTAAGATTTTAGTCAAGGGTCCAAATCATATTTTATTAATACTAAAACCTTGGGATAAAATATTCATATAGGTTCCTTTATATATGTTTCCTAAATTATTATTCTAAGTCATTTTCTTGTTTATACTTACAGGAGCAAATTGAACTAGGAAATGATAAGTGTTTAGCTCTCAGGGAGTTAAACCTATGTGACAGTCATGTGAATGCATTTGATGGTCACATGAACATCAAAATTAAAATCATAAATAAAATAACATAGTTTCAAATTTTGATGTTCACATGGATGTTATCGATGGTCTTGAGGATGTCTTTGATAGTCACGTGAACATCAAAATCAAAATCAACAAGAAATTAATAGGGGATTGAATTGTGGTGGTCATGAGGATGTCTTTGATAGTTGCATGGATGTCAAATTTAATCTCATAAATTAGCTATTTAGAATCAAAGGTTAGTATACCTAGGTAGATCAATGGCTAGCATTGATCTATATAGTTGATCTAATGGTATGAGATCGATAGATACTTTTTAAAGGAATTAGGAAATGATAAGTGTCAAGCTTATGGGAGTCAATGAGTCAAAGCACTAGATCTATGAATTGTGTTAGCTTGAGCCTAGAAGATTGATGATAAAAATTAATAGTGGATTTTTTAAAGATCAAGACTCAATCAAGAATATGAACACACATGTGGATATGAAAATGAGGATCCAAAAACCAAACAAGAGAGGTTTATAGTTATATGAGATGGCATGTGATGCATAGTTATTATCAGCTAACAATAGTGTCACTAGTCCTAAAACATTGATAAAGTAGTACTTATCTTGGACATATGTCTGAGTTTTATTTTGGAGGTGGCTAATATGAAATATCAATACGTTGTTCTCACAACCTATAAAAGGAGTCATGTATAGTTTTGTTAAATGGCACATATTCTAAATTTTGCATATAGTTCAAGCTATAATTGTAAAAATTACCTTCATCTTCATGAACAGGTTGCATAGCTTTTTTCAAAGGCTATTTTAAACTGATAACTATAAGTAGATTCTTATATGGTTTTAGACCATAGTTAGAACTCATGTTCTAACTATCACATGTAAACACTTTTCATGAACTTGGAGGTTGAGGTGATCCCTTCCCCGAGTCTATAAAAACAATTATAATACAACTTGGATTTTTGTCAGAGAGTTTCTAAATACAGGAGTAGCATCAATTTTCATCATCAATAAATGTGTGTGTATTTTATTTCAAATATCTATGTAGTTAGTTGTTACTTTATTTAGTTTTATGTTTCAATAATCTTTAGTGTGCAAAATATGTGAATGGATTCTTGATTATTTTGAATGATGTATTGATCTATAATTGTGAAATAGCTATTAAAGGATTACTAAATGTATTGATTTGGATAATTAATTCCAAATTGATTCAAAATTCTAATTTTACATGAGTTTTTTCTTGGATGTAGTTTTCCATGTGTGTGAAATAGTTGCCTCAGATACTTCATTAGCCTGAGCCATAATCTCTTGACTAAAGGTGTGCAAAAACTACCCTAAAAGGAGAAACCTTTGTTTGAGGCTTGTGAATTTCCTTCATCGTTATTTCCTTAGACATCTTAGCCATGTCTTATTGTGTATGATTAAAATTGCTACTAGTAATAGGTATAGATTTTGAGAGCACTTATCCTTAAAGAAATCATCAAAGGAAGTGATTCTTGAAAACTAGAAATCCTTATTTTCTACCTTACCCTTCCCTCATTTTTTATTTTATTTTGAGACCTACCCACTCTAGATTAGCAACCAACCTCCCATCCAACTCATGTAAAAATTCACTACCTTTTAGGAACCATACCTCCATCCAAAAACCTTATCAACAACTTGTATGCCCTACCCATTATTCCATCAACAAGTTGTAATATATTGCATACCTATAAATCATGTGCTAGAGTGGATTTTACCTCTATTGAGATCCTAAAATGTTAGATGCTACCTCGTTAAGGCTATGGTGTGCATAAAACCCACATCAATAATTTCTATTGGTGCTAGAAGGAGGGATGTGCCTCTAATAATAGTAGGTATTCTTTATGTAGAGTTGCACTGGAGTCACTTAGGAGAGTGACCAAATCTAATTCCCAAGTTCATTTTTTAGTCTCACCCTTGATAAATCATAGGAGACCTAGAACTGTGCAAATTAGCCCTAGTTTAGAACAATCCACCTCCAAAGACTCCTCCAATAAGGAACACTTTACCTATTAATCAACTAATGGCTCAATAATATTGCTAGTTAGTTGGATCTACTATTTCCATCCTAGGAGATGTGCATGATTTTCCTCAAAATATTAAAAAGCATTTTCCATCCTTTTCTCCTTCAAGAGCAAGGATAGTAGAGGAACATATCAAATCAATTAAAGTTACTTTAAGACTAACAAATGTTTTAGATGAGGATGTTTCATGTAGATTATTCCCCTTTACTTTGATAGATGTTGCTTATGATTGGCATTTAAATCTAACAAAAAAATTCCATCACTTCTTGGGATGAATCTCAAGCAACTTTTCTTGTGTAGCTTGGATAGGTCACCAATCTCAGTTTGGTATACCATCACTTCACCAACATGAAGAGGGAGCCTAATGAGTCCACTCATGCTTTCATTATAAGATGGAATAAGATGTATAATTAATTTACCTTAAGATATAAACCATAGGTGATATTAGTGTTAGAAATGTACAAGAATGCCTTAGACCCTATCACTATCATGTTCTTGAGAAGAGAAATTACAAATAATACTTTGGCATTAGCATTCAAAGAAGCTATCAACATAGATAGGTATCTCAATCCTTAGATGCCTATAGCACCTGATTTCAATAATGGTTTTCCATCACTAAATCTGGTGCCACATGTGAAGTAGAATGTTCCCATATTCAATCAAAATCAACTATACACATTGCCTCCATTGATGAAGACAACATAGCCAAATTTGAGATACTTGAACAATCATGCGATGAGCAATGGTTATCATTAGAATTAGAAAGTGATTGCACTTCCCACTACTATTTTACAAGGTATATATTCCACAAAGGTAGAAATAAATTCCATTTAAAATATGGTTCAAATGTTGAGCAATTATTTTTTAAATATGCAAAGGAGGATGGGCAATCCCAATGGCCCAACTATTAATCATAATGATAGATTTTAGAGATATAACTGACCATTTAATAAGCCTATAAATAATATGGAAGCCTAAAAAACTCCAAAAGATAAACATAGTAGAAATGGCTCTTCCCAATTGGTTCAAGATTCATAATACTTTTGAGCATGGTGAGCTCAACTACATCAAATTTTTCATAGCATTCAAAATATTTTAAAGAGAGGTGGTTAGATAAAATTAGATGCATAATCCACCTAAGCATCATCCAAATCTTGGCTCTTCCAACATTGCCATGTTCTTTGAAACTCATGAGTTACACTTTCTAGGTGAAGATGACAATGAGTCAGAGGACAACATGGATGAAGTTCACATTTTCTAGTAGTTCCATAGAGGTGCATACATTCTAAGGAATAAACATCCACTCATAACATCGACTCCTCTAAATACCATAGTGATTCCTCCTAATCCTAAATCATATAATAATCCACCCCCTCCAAAGGGGAATGAATAGCAGTAGAGTAAAGAAGAACTAATTAAAGGATGATACAACATTATTGAGGATATGAAGAAGATCAAGGTAAATATAACTATTCATGAGTTAGTTCAGATTACCAAACAAAATGAGTTATTATATAAGTCTATTATTGGGAAGATTCCTATAGAAAAAATGAAATCATCCATAGACAAATCAAAATCATCTAACACCAACATCATCTATAAGATCAAGTCAGAAGTTTCACCCTTTCTATTGACTATCTGGGCCTTTGATAAGAACATTCATAACTATTTAGTTAATTATAGAACATCTATAATTATCATGCCTACATCCATATGTCAAAATCTTAGTTTGACACCAATCACTTCAAAGAGGATAGTTTCTCAACTAGATAAGATAGTGGTCCCAGTAGTTGGAAAATTGAATAATGTGCACATTCAAGTAGCATCTAACCCAAGCGTCCAAATGACCATTGATATTATAGTGGTATACACAACTAAAGGCTACATGCTACTAATGAGTCAAGATTGGTCCAAAACACTCAACAGAGATCTCTCGATAAACTTTTCTCATATATGGCTTCCATGGAGAGGAGTTACAAATCAAATTAGAATTAACAAAGAGCCAAAAATGAATTATCCCATTACAGAGTACAATTTCAATAATGAAAAGGTAAAGTATGAATCACCTAGCCTTGGTATTTATACTTTTAATATGTATAATCAATCATAGAAGTCAAAATCTAAAGGTTCCAATCAGCTATGGAATTTACACTTTGATGGTGCTAAATCTAGGAAAGGATCGGGCATGAGAATTGAGTTGATTGATCCACAAGGTAAAAAAAATTGGTAGCATATAGATTGTAATTTTCATGTACTAACAATAGGGTTGAATATGAGGCTTTAGTTTTGGGACTACAATTTACACTCAATAATAATGTGAAGAAAATATCAGTATTTTGTGACTCAGAGCTAGTGGTCAATCATGTCAAAAATAAATACCAATGTAATCTATCTTATTTGAAGAGATATAATCATAAATCATGGGACCCAATTTAAAGTTTTGAAGCTTTCAACATAGTATCACTTCTTAGATATAAAAATCATATTGTTGATTCATAAGCTACTACTTCTACTAATCTAGAGCTACTACAAGAATATAAGGTTAAAAAGTTCTCAATTGAATTGGTACCATGTCCTTTCATTCTAAATAATGTATAAAATTTATAGGTTTTTGATAATGACCAGTAGATTATTTAGTTTCTAAATAATTTAGGAGAATTTGAATCCCAAATCATTTATGACAAGGACATTAATAACCTCTATTAAGAGAAATCAGACAAAGAGGGCATTCTTCAACTCAAAAAAATTGAATTACAATTGGCTTGGTCTCCTTGGAAAGACCATTTGACATAGATCTCAAACATTAGTAATTAAGATAGCTTAAGATTATTAAATCTAAATTTAAAATATAAAAACTAAGAGATGATCATAACCCATGTTATGTGAATATCAGTCTCATCTGCACCCCAAAAGAAAGATAGTGACTGAAGTTCTTAATCAATTGATATAGGGATGTCATTACCTAGACATATGAATATTTGATAGTATATGACCTATAAGTCATTACTCATATGATTCCTTTCAATCTAAATCATAAACCATTTAGATAGAGGCAAAGGCTAGTCAATCTTATTCTAGAACCTCTCATTTAGAGAGAAGTGGAAAAGACTTTAAATGTAAAAATTATCTTCCCAATCTGACATTCTACCTTGGTGGCTAATTTTGTACCAATAAGAAAGAAGAACGGTGAGATCAGATTATGTGTTAAATTTAAAATAATGAACAAAGCTTCTAAAAAGGATAATTATCCTTTTCTTTCTTTGGATGAGGTGATATAAATAGTAAGTAGCTCTAAAATGATGTCCTTAGATGGATTTTTGGGTTACAATCAGGGACTAGTACAATCTAAAGATAGAAAGAAGATGGTTTCTACCATGAACTAGGGAACTATGCATATAAGAGGATGTCTTTGTCTTAATAAATATAGGATCTACCTTTCAACATGTCATGGATCACACTTTTAAAGTATTAATATAAAAATACATAATCATCTACATGGATGATCTTACATTATTTTCAAAGAATTGGAAGGACTGTATAAGTCATCTACATTCCATATTTGAGAGATGCAAAAGGTTTGGTGTTTCCTTAAACCCAAAGAAGAGCATACTTTTGGGTCACATCATCACCAACGATGGGATCACCATCGATTTAGATAGAATCGAAGTAATTTTAAAAATTTAACCACCAAATAGTAAGAAAGATCTCAAATCATTATTCAAAAATATTAACTTCATAAAGAAGTTCATTTTAGGATTTACAAAGATTGTCAAACCTTTAAATGTCATGCTTAAGCAAGATGCCAAAATATAATAGATAGTTGAAGCCCAAAATTCCTTCCAAGACATTAAAGATGCAATATCATAGGATTCAGTGTTGATCAGTCTAGAATTTAATAAATATTTCTACCTATACTCATTTTCTTTATAGCATATGATTACTACTATCATCATGCAAAAGAGGGATGAGATTGAGCATCTAATCACATTTATGAGAAAATTTTTGAAAGATCTAGAACTCAGGTACTGTATGATTGACAAATAGATTTTTTCCCTTTTCAAAGCCATGAAAAAGTTTTAGCCTTACATATTGATAAATAAATTCATTTACATCATGATTGAAACTACTATCAAGCTCACCCTATCACAAAACAAACTAGTAGAATGATGAGGCAAAGGGATGGCCAAGATGTAATAATTTGACATAGAGATCAAGACTACAAATATTTTTTGAGGGCAAGGCATCACATTCATCTTATGACTAAACTAGATCTTCATATCATAGTTGAAGAGGTATGTGACGATCAAGTGTCTAAAGGATAATGGTATGCTGATATAATATAATATTTACTTATAGGAACTTGTTCCCCTAAGCTAAATGAGGGAAAATGAGAGATTTGAGGCTCAAAGTTGTTCATTACATGATCAAGAAGGGAGTCCTCTACAAAACATATTATGAAGGTATTTATCTCAGGTGTGTATCTATAGATGAAGATAAAGAAATCTTAAGGAAATTACATCACAATATAGGTAGTGTTCATCCTTTTAGGAATACCATAGCCTATAAGATCTTTAAAATGGGCTAATTCTACCTAACAATTTTCAAATATGCTCATGGTCATGTGAAAACATGACATGATTGTCAATCTCTAGCTAAGACAGAAGTACATGCAATAATGACATTATAGCCATTTATTGAAAGAAGGCCATTTTCCCAGTAGGGCTTAGATTTCATTGGTGTCATCAACCCAAATTCTTTTGTAGGCCATAAATTTCTACTTACTAATACAAATTATTACACTAGATAGACTGAAGCCATAGCCATAAAGAATTGTAAAGCATAAGATGTGATTCACTATTTTGAGGAATACATAACAACCAAATTTGACATGCCTATTTCTCAAGTTTTTGATAATGGACCAGCTTTCGTATCAGCAAAGTTTATTGAATGGGCACATGATAACCAAATTTTTTTCAACTTACCTTCTAACCATTACCCTTAGGGAAATGGACTGGCAGAATCAATGAACAAAAATATGATCAATGTAATTATGAAATCAGCTAGAGATAAGCTTAGGGGTTGACATAATTTATTGAAGTATGCTCTTTTGGTATACCAAACTAAACACAAGTAATCCCTTAAAGCTTCACCTTATCTATTGGTATATGGATGCAAACCTATATTCCCAATTATGTTGAAATTACCCACTTATTAGTTTGTGTAGGACTACATAAAACCAAGCGATAAAGTGAAATCAAGATTATTGGACATAATATGAATGGAATATTTAAGGATTAAGGCCTTACAAACATTTATCAAACATTAGGATGTGGTCAAGAAGTGGTTTAATAAGAGATCGAAAGTCACAGCATTCAAGATTTCAGATCTAATGTTACTTTGAGATAAATCCCATGAGAAGAAAGGACAACATGACACGTTTACCCTACTATGGATTAAACCATACTAGATTTTAGAGATCATGAGAAATAACATGTTTCATCTAAAGGAACTCTAACAGAATGAGCTTACATATATAGTCAATGAATAGTTCCTAAAGTATTACTTTAGGGTTGTGTTATATGTGGATATTATTGATTGACGAGTGACAGATGAATGTAACTATCAGATTAGATTAGATTTCATATTTTCTTAGTTTAGTTTCTTGCTTTCATAGATTACTTTCCTTATTTCTAGATTAATATTTCCTACTTTCAATATTTTGCTTTCATAGATTAGATTTCATGTTTTCTAGAATAGATTTAGTGCTTTCTTAGATTAGTTGTTCTTTGCTTTCTCTGAGGATCAAAATTATGTTTTCTTTGACTATAACTAAATCAAAATCCAAACCAACAGAGCTTATGAATTGTAGAAAAGGGGGAAATTAAAATCTTGACACTTTGGGACTAATTTATAGATTAGGTGTATTTATGTGTTTTTGAGTCTGTAAGATGAAGGTAGGTAATCATGGATTATTCTAAATGGTTTCAAAATTGAAAACTTTTATCAGGTATATGAAAGTTACTCTCAAAGTAATTCATAAAAATTTAGAATTTTTTCTTGTTTTATTGGATCAAAATTCACTTATCACATTAAATATTTATTGGAAATGACAATTCTAAGTATAGGCGTAGCTGGCAAGGACATTCTAGTAGTGATTTGTTTTATAATTACACTAGCTCACTAGGGATCCAGCACTTTTCTTTTCCATTCATGAACAAAAGAAAAACAAAAGAAAAAAGAACAAATGGATTCAAAAGAGAAAAATAAAATCTAAATAAAATCATAAGGCTCACATGATGAAATAAGGTCAATGTACCATGCATCATGATTAAAAGTAATAGTGGGCAGAGAAGAGAAGGAGCCTAAGGTATCTCTATCAGGGGTATAGACACCTGGTTGTATGTAAAGTAATGCCTAAGATTATCTTGGATTTTTGAGATTTAAGAGATATTAGAATGAAACCTACAGCTTCATCAAGCCTTTGAAAATTTCATCATAGTAGGTCTTAAATAAACTACATGTTTAACACACATATATCCAAGAAATTAGAAGGCAAGTATGTTGTGTGAATTAACTTAGGAGTCTCTTTCATGTTTTTGATTTAACTATTCTTCTATGGAAAACTTCATGATTGATTTGAGATTGCAAACTAGAGTTATAGGTTCTTGAATACTCAGGAGTATTCCCCTTGTAAGTTGCGATTTGTTGTACCTAACACCCCCTTTTCCATAGAGAAATGGGGACCCTTTTTTTTTAGATTATGGTCTTGAATTTGAGACCCCTCCTCTATATGTTTATGCAAAATTTTGGAAAAGGACTAATTATTTTCCTTCATACTTTAGAAAAATGGCATTGGTATATTATGGCCTTCATTCAAAGAGAAGTGGAGAAGCTTTTAAATGTAAAAATCATCTTCCTAGTTTGACATTCTACCTAGGTGGCCAATTTGGTCCCAGTAAGAAAGAATGATGAGATCAGATTATGTGTTGACTTTAGAAATCTAAACAAGGCTTCTAAAAAGACAATTATCCTTAGCCTTCTCTAGATGAGGTGATACAAATAGTAAGTGGTTCTAAAATGATGTCCTTTTTGAATGGATTTTTGGCCTACAATCAGGTACTGGTATAATATAAAGATAAAATGAAGATGGCATTTAGCATGAATTGGGGAACTTAAGCATATAAGAGGATTCCTTTTAGCCTAATAAATGTATAATCTACCTTTTAATGCACCATGGATCACATTTCCAATGGATTAAAAGGAAAATGCATAATCATCTACATGGATGATCTTACGGTATTTTCAAAGAATTAGAACGACCACATAAGTCACGTATAGTCCATATTTAAGAGATGTAGAAGGTTTGGTGTTTCATTAAACACAAAGAATAACATATTTGGAGTGACTGAAGGCAAGATTTTGGGGCACATCATCACCAAGGATGGTATCACCATCGATCTAAATAGAATCTAGGCAATTTTAAAAATTCAACCACCAAACAACAAGAAGGAGCTCAAATCATTCTTTGAAAAGATTAACTTCATAAGGAATTTAATCTCAAGATTTTCAAAGATCATCAAACCTTTTAACACCATGCTCAATCAAGATGCTAAAATAGAATGGATAGTTGAAACCTAAAAGTCCTTCTAGGACATTAAATACATAATATCATAAGCTCCAATGCTGATCAATCTAGATTTTAATAAATATTTCTACCTATACTCATTTGCTTTAGAGCATACAATTATTGTTTTCATCATGTATAATAAGGATGAGACTAAGCATCAAATCATGTTTATGAGCATGAATTTGAAAGATATAAAAATTAGGTACTCTATGATTGACAAATAGATTTCCACCCTTATCAAAGCTATGAAAAAGTTTTATCATTATATATTAAGGAATAAAGTCATTACCAATGTGCCTGATCCTACTGTCAACCTCACCCTATCATAAAATGAGTTAGGATAAAGGCGAGGTAAATGGAAGTCCAAGATGCAAGAATTTCACATAGAGATCAAGCCTACAAAGATCATTCAAGGGCAAGGCATCCTCTAGCTTATGACTGAACCATATCTTCATATTACAATTGAAGAGTTATGTGAAGTTTAAGTGTTTATAGGAGAATGGTATACTGATACAATATATTATTTACATATAGGAACTTGTTCCCCCAATATCAATAGAGAGAGAAGGAGATCTTTGAGGCTTAAATTTGCTCATTACATGATCAAGAAGGGATTCCTCTATAGAATAAATTATGAAGGTATTTACTTTAGGTGTGTCTCTAAAGATGAAACTAAATAAATATTAGAGAACTTGCATCAGAAGATAGGTAGTGGTCATTCTTCTAAGAATACCACATCACATAAGATCTTAATAATGGGCTATTACTAGACAATAATTTTCAAAGATTCTCATGCTCATGTGAGAACATGCCATGAATGTCAAGCTCTAGCCAAGAGAGAAGTACACATAGCAATGCTATTATTGCTAGTTGTTAAAGGAAAGCCATTTTCCTAGTGGAGCTTAGACTTCATTGGTGTCATCAACCCAAATTCCTCAGCAGGCCATAAATTTATGATTACTTCTATAGATTATTCCACTAGATGGACTAAAGCTACAACCACAAAGAATTATAGAGCATAATATATGATTCACTTTTTAGAGGAACACATAATAACTAGATTTGGCATGCTTATTTCCTTGGTTTGTGATAATGGACTGGTTTTCATATTAGTTAAATTTATTGAGTGGGCACATGATAACTATATTACTACCAGGTTAGCTTCTAACCATTACCCTCAAGGAAATGGACTAGTAGAATCAATGAACAAAAATATGATCAATGCAATTACGAAATTAGCTAGAGATAAACCTAGGGATTGGCATAATTTATTGAATTATGCTCTTTAGGTAGACCATACTAGACACACGCAAGCCCTTAAAGCTATTTATTGGTATATGGACACAAGCCTATATTCCCAATTATGTTAAAGTTACCTAATTATCAGTTCATGTAGGATTACATGGAACCAAATGATAAAGCAAAATCAAAACTATTGGACATAATAGAAATGGAAGATTCAAATATTGAGGCCTTACAGACATTCATCAAACACCAAGACATGGTTAATAGGTGGTTTGATAAGAGAGAAAAATTCAAAGCATTCAAGATTTCAAATTCAGTGCTATTTTTGGATAAAGCCCATGAGAAGAAAGGATAACATGACAAGTTTTCCCCACTATGGATTGGACCATACCAAATTTTAGAGATCATGGGTAATAATGCATTTCATCTAAAGGACCTCAAGGGAAATGATCTTACATATCTAATCAGTGGACAATTTCTAAAGCATTGCTTTAGGGTTGTGCCATCTTCAGATGTTACTGATTGATGAGGGACAGATGAATGTAGTTGTAGGATTATATTAGATTTCATGTTTTCTTAGTTTAGTTTTTTGCTTTCACATATTAGTTTTCTACTTTCTAGATTAATCTTTCTTTCTTTCATTATTTTCCTTTCATACATTAGATTTCATGTTTTCTATAATAGATTTTAGTGCTTTCTTAGATTAGTTGTTCTTTGCATTATTTGACAATTATAATTGTGTTTACTCTGACTATAAATAAATTAAAATCCAAACCAACTAAACTTATGACTTATAGAAAAGGGGGAAATTAAAATCATGATGCTTTGGGACTAATTTATAGATCAGGTGTATTTCTATTTTTTTGAATATGTAGGATGAAAGTAGGCAATCATGGATTATTCTGAATGGTGTCACAATTAAATACTTTTACTAGGCATGTAGAAGTTGTTCTCAGAGTACTTCATACAAATTTAGAAAGTTTTCTTGTTTTATTAGATCAAAATGCAATTATCATATTAAATAATTATTGGAAATGATAATTTTTAGTATAGGTGTAGCTGATAGGGACATTATAGTAATGATTTGTTTTATAATTATACTAGCTCACTGAGGTTATAGCTATACTATTTACCATTCAAGAACAAAAGAAAAACAAAAGAAGAAAGAACAAATGGATTCAAAATATCAAAATAAAATATAAATAAAATCAAAAGGCTCACATTATGAAATAAGTTCAATGTACCACGCATCATGATTAAGAGAAAATAGTGGAAAGAGAAGAGAAGGAGCCTAAGGTATCTCTGTTGGGGCTATGGATGCCTAGATGGAAACAAATTAATTATTGAGCTTCCCTTATTTTTTTTAGATTTAAGAGATACTATAATGAAACCTACAGCTTCATCAATCCTTTGAAAAACTCATCATAATAAGGGATAAATAAACTACACATTTGACACACATATATCCAAGAAATTAGAAGGCAAATATGTTGTGTGAATTAACTTAGGAATCTCTTTCATGTTTCTAATTTCATTGTTATTTTATGGCACACTTCATGATTGATTTGAGATTGAAAACCAAAGTTATAGGTTCTTGAATACTTAGGATTATTCCCCTTATGATTCACTATTTGTTGTACCCAGCACCCCCTTTCCATAGAGAAATCAGTACCCTTTTTTTCTAGACTAAGGTCTTGACTCTAAGCCCCCTCTTCTATATGTTTATGCAAAATTCTAGGAAAGGACTAATTATTTACTAATACTTGAATTCTTTTAGGTTTATACAATTTATCTTTTTAAACTTATTGTTTCAAACTTATTCTATCAGTCTTTGTCAGGGTATTTGGTGCGAACTCATCTTCATCAAGGAAATTGTTACATACCTTTTGTCTAAAATAATTCCTTCAACAGAATTGTGTCTATGGGATTCTTGTCAATGGAATTTTGCTTAATTAAATATACTTTCCCTTAGACTTTTAAACATGCCCTTCATCATTTTTATTATGACCATTTTACCTGATAGACTTCCTTCAGACTTTTTTGCAATTACCCTTCAACCCCTCTACACCTACCCTTCAAGACTTTTTTCTTGTGCCTTTGCCTTTTTGTACAATTCCTTTGGACATTTTGTTTGAGACATTTTCCCTAAGGAAATAAACCTACCCTTTGGCCTTTATGTCATGGGCACTTTGCCTTTCTTAAACATACCCTTTGGACTTTTTGTCATCAAACATTTTTTTCGATGTAAAAATCTTGAAATAATTTCCCCAAGGGCACATGCCCTTTGAAATTTATAAATTGACCCTTTAGACCTTTTTAAAATAACCCTTCAGCCTATTTTAAATTGGTCACTTACCCTTCAGACATTTTAAAAATAACCCTTTAGCCCTTTTCAAAGTGACCACTTGCCCTTCAGGATAATTGTCACGGACATTTGCCCTCCAAAATATAGCCTTTAGCCTTTTTGAATTGGCGCTTTGCCCTTCAACTCTACCCTTCAGGACTTTATCCTAGGCCCTTTCCCTTCTAAGGCTTACCTTTAATACTTTTATCCTAAGCCCTTTTTTCCTTCACACCAGCCCTTCGGTACTTTTATCTCAAGCCATTTTTCCCTTCACACCAACCCTTTAAGAATTTTGTCCCAAGCCCTTTTGCCCTTCACACCAACCTTTCAAGACTTTTGTTTTGGGACTTTATCCTTTGGCTAATTCCTTTAGACAATTTGTCTAAGAGATTTATCCCTTCAATCCCTTCCTTTAGAAATTTTGTCTAAGAGACTTTTCCCCTTACACATGCCCTTCAATACTTTTATCTTGAGCATTTTTCCCTATGAGCCTATCCTTTGGGACTTTTACCCTAGGTCAATTCCTTCAAACTTTGTGTCTTAGATAGTTTTTCTGATGAAAATGACCCTTCGAGAGAATTATTATGGTCATTTTGTTTGAAAAAATTTCCTCACATAAAAAGCCCATAATATTTCCCCCCACAATAATTTCCATGAGACCAATACCATACTTCCAAGTGGCACCCTTTCTTAGAGAGAATTTTATTATGTCTTGAGTTTTATTTAAGATTTTAGCCAAGGGTCCCAACCATATATTTCTATTATAGATCATCAAGATTGAATATTCTAAATCCAATGGTCCAAATCTTATTTTATTAATACTAAAACCTTGGGATAAAATATTCATGCAAGTTCCTTTATATATGTTTCCTAAAGTATTATGCTAAGTCCTTTTTTTGTTTATATTTTTAGGAGTAGAGAGAACCAAGAAATGATAAGTGTCTAGCTCGTAGGGAGTTAAAATGATGTGATAGTCATGTGGATATCTTTGACAGTCATGTGAATGCCAAAATTAAGCTCAAAAATAGAAGGATATGGGTTCAAATTGTGATGGTCATGTGGACATCATCGATGGTTGCAAGGATGTCTTTAAAGGTTGTGCAAACATCAAATTCAAGATCAAAAATAAAATAATATGAGATTAAATTTTTATGGTCATGTGACATCATCGATGGTCATGAGGACATCTTTGATGGTTGTATAGACATCAAATTTAAGTCCATAAATTAGTTATTTGAAATCAAAGGATAGTAGACCCAGGTAGATCAATGGCCAACATTGATTCATATAGTTGATATAATGGTGTGAGATTAATAGATACTTTTGAAAAGAAATAAGAAATGACAAGTGTCAATTTCACAAGAGTTAATGAGTCAAAGCACTAGATCTATGAACCATGTTAGCTTGAGCACAAAATATCAATGGTGTGAATCAATAGTGGAATTTTTAAATATACAAACTCAATCAAGAATATGAACATGCATGTGGATATGAAAATGAGAATCTGATAACCAAATAAGAGAGGGTTGTAGTTATAGTAGATGGCATGCAATGCATAGTTATTTTTAGCTAATAATAGTGTCACTAGTTCTAAAACATTCGTAAAGTGGTACTTATCTTGGATGTATGTTTGAATTCTATTTTGGTGGTTAATCTAAAATATCAATAGGTTTTTCTCATAAATTATAAAAGGAGGCATGTATAGTTTTGGTAAATGGCACGTCTTATGAAGTTTACATACAATTTGAGCTATAATTATAAAAATTTCCTTCATCTTCATAAACATGCACATGTTGCATAGATTTTTGCAAATTCTATTTTAAACTGATAATTGTAAGTAGACTCTTATATGGTTTTAGACTAAAGTTAAAACTCATGTTCTAACTATCACATGTAAACATTTTTCATGAACTTGGAAGATGAGGTGACCCCTTCCCCAAGTCTATAAAAATAATTTTAATCCAAATTGGATTTTTGTCAGAGAATTTTTTAATACAAGAGTAGCATCAGTTTTGATCATCAGTGAATATGTTTGTGTATTATATTTCTAATATTGATATAATTAGTTGTTACTTCATTTGGTTGTATGTTTTAATAATCTTTAGTGTGTAAAAGTTATGAATGGATTCTTGATTATTTTGATTGATGTGTTGATTTATAGATGTGCAAAAACTATTAAAGGATTGGTAAATGTATTGATTAGGATATTTAAATTTAAATTGATTCATAATTCTGATTGTACATGAGTGCTTTCTTGGATTTAGTTTTCTATGTGTGTGCAATAACCAGCTTAGATACTTCATTAGCTTGAGCCATAATCTCTTGATTGAAGGTGTGTAAAAACTATCCTAAAAAGAGTAAGCTTTGTTTGAGGCTTGTGAATTTCCTACATCATTATTTCCTTAGACTTCTTATCCATGTCTAATTGTGTATGTGCAATTACTACTAGCAACAGGCCTATGTTTTTAGATCACTTTTCCTTTTAGAAACCATCTAGGGAAGTGATTCCTAAAAATGAGAAAGACTTCTTTTTTGCCCTACCCTTCCCTCCTTTTTGAGTTTGTTTTGAGACCTACCCACTCTAGATTAGCAACTAACCACCCATCCATCTCACATAAAAATTCACTACCTTTTAGGAATTGCACCTTCATCCAAAAACCTTGTCAACAACCTACATACCCTACCCACTATTCCATCAATAGGTTGTAATAAAATTCATACCTAAAACTCATGCCTTGGAGTGGAGTTTACCTCCATTGAGATTATAAAATGTTAGAGGCTACCTCATTAAGGTTGTGGTGTGCATAAAATCTACATCAATAGTTTCCACTAGCACTATAAGGAGGATTACACCTTTGATAATAGTAGGTATTATTTATGTAGAGTTACACTAGAGTCACCCAATAAAGTGACCAGATCTAATTCTTAGGCTAGTTTTCTAGTCTCACCCTTGATAAATCATAGGAGACCTAGAACTATGCCAACAATTGGTAAATCATAAGAGACCTAGAACTATGTCAATAGCCCCAATTCAAAACAATCCACCTCTAAGGACTCCTTCTCTAATAAACAACCCTTTAACTATTAATCAACCAATGTCTCAAAAATAGCCCTGTTTAGTTGGATATTTTATTTTTGTCCCAAGAGATGTGTATGATTTACCTCAAAATCCTAAAAATTACTTCTCATCTTTTTCTCCTTCAAGAGCAAGGATAATAGAGGAACATATCAAATCAGTTAAAACTACTTTAAGATTAATGAATGTCATAAATGAGGATGGTGCATGTAGATTATTCACTTTTACTTTAATGAATGATGTTTATGATTGGTATTTAAATCTAATGGAAAATTACATCACTTCTTGGGATGAATGTCAAGTAGCTTTCTTGTTTAGTTTGGACAAGTTACCAATCTCGATTTGGTATACCAGCACTTTACCAGCATGAAGAGGGAACCTAATGAGCTCATCCATGCTTTCACCATAAGATGGTAGGAGATGCATAACTGGTTGACCCCAAGATATAAACTAGAGGTGCAATTAGCATTAGAAATGTACAAGAATGCCTTGGACCCTATCACTATCTTGCTCTTGAGAAGAGTAGTTATGGCTAACACTTTGGCATTAGCATTCAAAGAAGATATTATCATAAATAGGAAGCTCAATCCTCATATGCTTGGAGTGCCTAATGTCAACATCAATTTTTTAGCACTAAATCTAGTACCACACATGAAGTATAATGTTTTTATATTCAATCAAAACTAATTATACACACTACCTCCACTGACATAGATAACATAGCCAAATTTTGGCTACTTGATCAATCATGTGATAGGTAATGGTTATTAGTAGAATCAACAAGTGACTCCACTTCCACTAATAGTTTACAAGGTACATATTCCACAAAGGTAGAATTGGGTTCTATTAAAAATATGGTTCAAAAGTTGAGTAATTATTTATTAAATATGTAAAGGAGGATGGGCAATCCTAATGGCCCAACTGGAATCAGAATGCTAGATTTTAGAGATACAACTGACTATTTAACAAGCTTGTGAATAATAAAGAATGGCCTAACAAACTCCCAGAGATCAACATAGTAGAAATAGCTCTTCTCAATTGGTGTAAGATTCATAATACTTCTAAGTATGGTGATCCCAACTACATTAATCCCTATGTCATTTTATCTTTTTTTTATAGTTCAACAGTCTTTTTTTGTATGATATAGAGTTATTCTAGTGTATATAGTGTCATCTTATTTAGTGTTCAAGTAATGGATTTAAACCACTCATGCATACATTTTTTCATCACTCCACCCATTTATTATTATAGGGGGTGTGTTTTATATCCTACTTCTTTGGTGTTGAGTGTTCCTTGCACATGTAGTACTCGTTTGTACTTTTTTCACCACTGACAATCTTATTGATTGGAGTTATTCCGGTGAAGCATAGTGTCAGTTGTTTTGGTAATTGAGTAGTAGATTCAAAAAACTTGTGTAGATTGATTTATTTTATGAATTTTGAGTAATTATAGTGTGAACTACTTCAACATCATATTTGGGGGTCTTTCTAGCTCTCTCTTATTCTTTTCTCTCTTTTGGGGAGGGGGAGTTTTTCTAGGTTTTCACTCTTTTCTCCACTTTATGATATTTATACATATTGACCTTGTTTGAGTGTTTTATGAATTATTCTTTGAATATTTGTGTCTTATTCATTCACTTGGTTTTCTAGAACCCATATGAGTATTTTTTACTTGACTCCATGACCTTCTTGGAGATTTTTATAATGACACCAGTATGGTATCCCCACCAATGACACTAGTGTGGTAGCCCCACCAATTTTTGTTCTTAATTATCACCATATTACTAGAAGGTATTCAAGTAATTATTCATTGGTTTTATCACTCTACCTAGTATTTTAGAGTGTAATGTTCATATTTATTGATCCTCATATTCAACACCATTCTTACTTTCACTTGGTGATTATAGAAACTTGACATCCATATACTCTAGTAAGATAGATTGGCATCCATAGGGACACGTGATTTCATTTTGCATCATCTATTATTATCCCCTATCTTCACTTGAGGGGGGGATGTTATAGTATATTTCTCATGTTTGATAGGTTCTATCTAGGATTTTTGTTTTTTTCTTAGTTGTGTCCTATGTGCAAATTTATCCCACATTGGCTAGTTAGGCTTGAGTCTTGTTTCTCCTTGCCTACTTAAGCAAAGGTTATCTATTATATTATATATGTTTTTTCATATGTTTATTGTGAATAAAAATTGGGTTTTTCCACAATTGGTTTATTCCTTATGTGTATGCTAAAGTACTCATGGTTTTAGTAATGGTGTGTTAGAGATATCTTGGTTGAAGAGTGTTGTGAATGCTTTCAAACACCTCCACACATCTCCATCATGGATTTATTACACATTTCTATCATCCAAAAATATATCTTAAATGAGTATTTAAACCAATCCCTTGTACCAGATGATATCACTACAAATAAATTTGAAGCCATTGTAGGACACTTGGCCCCTGACCAACATCTCACCTTTGATGAAAGTGATATGTCTTCCTTGGACCCTCTACATAATAACCCATTGTACATTGAAGTTTTTATAATGAACAATAGAGTTAAATGTGTCCTTGTAGATAATGGTTTAGGTCTCAACATTATATCTCTAAATTTGGTCAAATATCTCAAATATACAACAACCAACTTGAAGCTAGATACAATCATTATCAAGGTACATGATAAAAAATAATGGGAGTCTCAAGGTACTATCAGACTACCAGTGCTTATTTGGTAATTGACCAATGATATTATGTGCCATGTTTTACACCTAGATTTATCTTACAATTCATTATTGGGTCAATCTTATATCCATGAAATCAGGGCCATCCTTTCTACATTACATCAATGTATAAAATTTACACACTCAAGAATATAAGAGACTATACCTACTAATATCTAGCCATATCAATATTTTAAATGCCTTGAGGCTGAGTATAAAATCTACAAATACCAGTTTGTCATGAATCCTATGCCTAAAGTAGATGCAAAAAATGTCAAAAAAGGAAAATCCATTGAATTAGGCCCATAATATAATTACATTAACCTAGACATCTTAACATCTACCTTAGCCATGCCTCCACTAGATATTTCCAACCACTTCTATCTCATTGACAAAGGTATTGAAGTATATCACACATAATACTTTCCATATTGCCAAATTGCTTACAAATCCTAAATCTTATGCGAGACTTACAACCATGAATAATCATATGACATGGGACACCAAAGGAAAATCTCAATTGAATAATCACATTACCTTTAAATTGGATTTTAGCTTATAATAGGACCCCTTAACATAAGAATATTCATGTCTTTACACTTATGAGTTTTCTGATTTTTACCAAAGTGTGAAGTATCATATTCTAAACTAGATTATGGATCACCTATCTTACGAAGGCATAGGCTTTAGGTTACATCAACAAGGCATGATCAAACCAATATTGATGACTAAGTACAAGGAAAACCATGGTATCTTATTTAAACTACTTGGGGTGACCCCACATACCTAATTCATTTCCAACACCAATGACTAGTGACAATAATGCCAACAATGACATAGGGTCTTATTATAACATCTATGATAACCTTGATACTAAAAACATATTTGACACCCATGTCATTTTCATCATTATCCCTATTTATCAACCTTCACCTTTACCCTTTTACCATCCCCAATTGATATATTTGGACTAACAAGAGTAAATAATGCCATTAGATGAGTTTGAAAATGATGAGGCCATATATAAATTTTTGGGATTGAGGAGTCACATACCCCTTAGATATCACAAGTAGGTATTTTTTATTATATTGGATCCTACTACCTACTTAAGAGAGTTGGTAAATTTCCCTAGCCAAAAACAAAAATAAAATCAACATTGAGGTCTAAAAGTGTAAACCTCTTTGGGGCAATTCTGACTAGGGAAAAAGTGAAGAGAAGGGAAAGTCTCTTGGTGAAAATGAGTTTTTAATGACATTAGATGGGGATGTTCACCCCTTTTCCTATGAAGCATAAGAGACCAATAGCCCACAACCTATTTATGGATTATATATCAATACTCATGAGTAATAGGCTTTTGCATAGACTGTTCAAAAGTGCCCTAAGGTATTTGTATCATTATTGATGTTAGCATTAGTAGATTTTAATTCATCCTGATTAGGAGAATTAAAAGAGCTAAATTTTTTGGAGGACTTTTCCATTACCAATCATTTCAAATCATTTCCAACTATCCTAGATGATGGTTCTACACTTCTAATGGACACTTTAGAGGGAGATATTGGGACTCCAGAGGACCCAAAGTGGATTAAACTAGACACCTCCCTCACTAAGGAGGAACATGAATCTTTTATAGCTCTTTTGAGGGAATTTGTAAACATATTTTCATGGAATTATTTGTAAATTCTATGTTTGGACCCCTTATTAGTTGTACAACATATTATTATACATCTTGATGGCAAGCCTATTAAATAGAATTTGCATAAATTTTATCCTCATATTATTGTGTTAGTAAAGAAAGAGTTGGAAAAACTCTTAGATGTGAAATGTATTAAGCCAATCAACTATTCAGAGTGGACTTCAAAAATTGTGTCAGTAAATAAAAATCCATAAGGTATCAGAATTTGCACTGATTTTAGAGACATTAATAAAGCTTGCCCAAAATATCACTTTCTTCTACCTAATATTGACATGATAGTCAACTCGATGGCTAGTTATGAAATGTTATCTTTAATGTATGGCTTTTTAGGTGATAATCAGATAAGGATAACACCAAAATACCAACATAAAACATCATTCACCATTCCATGGGGAATATGTTTTTATTAGGTAATTCCATTTGGACTTATGTATGTTGGAGCCACTTATCAATGACCTATGACAATAATTTTTCATGACATGATGCATGACATTGTTGAGGACAATACTAATGATATTTTGGGTAAATCAAAGACTCATTCTATTCACCCAACCATTCTATGAAGAATATTTGAGAGACTCTATGAGTATAAAGTCAAAATTAATCTGAATAAATGTGTATTTGGTGTCACTTCTATCAAACTATTAGGTTTCATTGTCTCTAAAAGGGGAATTAAAGTCAACCTAGCCAAAGTTTTTACAATTACAAAAATGTAACCACCATCCACCTTTAAGTAGCTCCATAGTATTTAGGGTAAAATCTAATTTATTTGACACTTAATTTCATAATTAGCTAAGAAATTCCATCCATTTACACACTTTATGAAGCAAGGTGTTATATTTTGATAGAATGAAGAATGTCAAAAAGTATCAGCTTAAAAAATATCTTACCAAACCACCTATTTTGTTGCCACCAATGCCAAACAATCCATTACTTCTTTACCTATCAGCTACTAAGAATGATTTGGGGGTAATTTTGGCACAACACAATGAATAATGAAATGAATACCACTTGTTGGGGATCAACCAACAATGATTACACTTGTGAAAGCAATAAACGCGGAAATGAATCAGATAGATAAGTAACTAGAATGATAAATAGCACAGAACAAGAGATACAAGAAAACACCCTGAAAACTTGTATTAAAACTCTTTACAAAAGGAATACAATTGAAGAAACTTCTTTCTTCCACACCTCTCTTAGATGCACAAGATCTCTCACTAGATCTCTATTCCTCAAGAGCTCTCTCTCTCAAGTACAATCAATTCCAACAACCTGGATTGATACAACTCTGTATTGTCCTTCAAACATTCACAATGTTCTACTCATACAATTCAACTTACTAAGCTAAGAAGATCTTTCCTACATATATAATTAGGAAACTTGAGCATGCACTTACAAAAAATAGTTAAGCCACTTGAACAAGGGCTCTAAAAACAATCTTGCCAATAATAGAAATGTGAACTTAAGACTAAGACTCAAACTCATCATGCAAACACTCGCTTCTGTCCTCAGAAATAGCATTCTAGACACACAGGTAACCGATGCCGGTTCCTGCCAGTCTGCATGTGACCATCTTCGGCCGATCCTCTACTGACGCTGGCGTTCCTCTAACTGCTCCTGACTGACGTCGGTCGCTCCTGACCGATGCCGGTGACTGTGTAGACCCGAAACTGTTTTAGTATGCTCCTTGGTGAAGCTTTTAGCTCCACACCCTAACAGAATGTCAAAAAGTATCAGCTTAAAAAATATCTTACCAAACCACCTATTTTGTTGCCACCAATGCCAAATAATCCATTACTTCTTTACCTGTCAGCTACTAAGAATGATTTGGGGGTAATTTTGGCACAACACAATGAATAATGAAATGAATATGTCATGTATTATCTGAGCTGAACATTGGTCATGTATAAACATAACTATATGCTAATTGAACATTATTGTTTAATAATGGTGTTTGCAACCCAAAATTTGTGTCATTATATGTTAAACAAGAAGACCATTATTATTTCCAAATTAGATCTAATCAATTATCTACTTTCCACATAAGCTCTATAGGGTTGTATGGTAAAATGGATCATTCTATTGAGCAAGTTTTAAATTGAATATGCCAACTATAAGACCATTAAAATTCAAGTACTTATAGATTAGCTTATTTTAGCTCCTCTTCAAGATACTCAACCTCTTACATTTTGATTTCTAAATGAGGCCACCATGACATTGAAGAAGTAAATACACTTCCTAAGGTTGAATAATGGAAAATGTAATTTAATAGATCATTCATGACTCATGGATCAAGGTCCATAATATTATTTATTACATCACAAAGGGGATCTTAATCCCAAGTCCTTTTGTATTAGATTTCCCTATACTAATAACATGGTTGAGTATGATTGGGTTACCCCATGTGGTTGATGATAAGTTGATTCAAGTCTTGAGGTGGGGATAGGACCATGTAGTGTAAGTAGTGATCCATGTACTTGAGTTATATATGATCACATAAGGGGAGATAATTTGGCATCCTTATTCACACATAGCTACTATATTTCCTAGTTGTTTGACCATTGTGATAGGGTTGACATATGTGTAGATCACAAGCCATTACACATCATCGATAGAGTTATATTTAGTGGCATGTTTACCTAGATATTTTGGATTCCTCCATCCATTATCCCCTCTAGTGGTTCCTACTTATTGGTCATTACATGTTAAATATCTGAGAGGGAGGGGATGCATAAGGGTGTCTATGGAGATACTAGTGATCAAGCTTTGACATGTTAGACCATAGAGTGGTTAATCAAGATAGTAGGTGGTAGCAGAGATATCAAGGGGAGAGGTGATGGATGTGTATGTAAGGGCATAGTAGACACCATAGTAGAGGTAATAATGACCATCACATTTTCATCATAGATAGAGGTACCATCGGTGTAAGGAGAGGCAAGTGTAAGTTGTTGCATAGGGAGACCCAACATCTACTCTATGACATAGTTAGTCCATAATGGCACCCTTGAGGAGAAGATCATGTCATGATTGAGTGGTGACTCCTGGGTTTAAACTAGTGTAGAGGTGACTGATAGAGGAGGTGTTTGGTAGGTGAGAAGATAGAGAGAATATGATTAGTGACACCAGCACTGATGAGAAATGTTTTAATTTTGATTTGAGTTTTTGATATAAGATACTAACTACATTATGATTATAGTATATAGATTATTTTTGATATATGTAAGTGATATGATGTTTATCTATTTTTAGTTTTGTAGATCTTATGATAGAGGAGATCATATGGACATCCTTGGTGATGGATGTACACCATGACATTTTGGATAGGGTGTTGGTTCTATATGACCCCACCACATTAGTTGATCTTATGATTTTGACTACCCTAGCCCAGGTAGGCTAGTTTAAATGAGTGGGAGAGGACATGATGCAACTATAGGCATGTGGTGATGGGATACAACCACTAGTAGGGGTTAGAGTAGGAGATTCATAAGCCTAATAGGCCCTAGAATAAAAGAGAGTCGTGTATATAGTGACTACCATCAAATTTGTATAGGTACGGGCCCAAGTGGCCAATCTAAAAGGATAGGTAGATGGATTGAGATCCTGGACTATATTTTTATAGTAGACTATTTAAAGGGGACAATCATAGTCATCTACAGGTAGTGTGGCTAGGCCACAAGATGGACATGATAGATCCTAGCCTTAGAGATAGAGTTATTGTATTTTTTATTTTATATAAAACACATGATATATATATATATATATATATATATATGTTGACATTTTTATCTCATGATTTGTACTTGGATTTCGATGTTGATGCATGCATATATTTATTTCTAGCACATGTATTTAGATTTTGTTGTATACGCTATGGGAAATATATGATGAGTGATTTATTTTCTAGCATCATTTGATACACATTCATGGCTAAAAATAAAAAGGAAAAAAATATTTGGAAAAGTATAAGTAATCAAAAACAAATGTACTACACATTATATCATGATGGGAAATGTGCAATAATAAAAGATGACTAAATATAATAAACCAAAAATAGTAAAAAAATGTCACATCATGATTTTTATCTAAGTTAAATAACTTGTTTGATCTATGGATTATTATGGTTGGTTAGTTGATTAACTAATATTTGATTAATCTTGATGACATATGTTGATTATGGGATAGTTTGTGTTGCTTAATTTACATGATTAGTTTGTTATGAGTTAGAAATACTTTTACATTTTGTATATTGTGATCATGTTTGATTATTATACCACATTATTTTATGAATATAATGATGTTTTAAGCTAAATACCTTCATTTTTGTGAGGTGGATGCAAGACATATTCTTCCCTTAGAGTGCAGAGCATCATTGGAGAGGGTGGTTTAGATGAAGACGTTGGGGGATGGTAGAGAATGAATACAGAAACCCTTACACACACCACATTTATATTTCATGATTGTGTTGTTCGATATATAGTTATAATATGTTTTGTTTTTAATTTATATTACTATTATGATCTTGTATATTTTCACTAATCTAGTTGTTATTGATGATCATAATGTTTGTTTGGGTGATTTTACTAATTTAGTGATCTTGCATAGCTCATCTTGTTTGACATAATATTTTGGATAAATGAGTGAATTTGTTTATGTTTACTTATCTTACTACCTTATTAAGTATGGTTTTATAGTATAACATTATATAAATGAATATATTGATTTTAATTATTTAATGATTTTAAGAAATCATTGTATTTGTTATGTATATTTGTGTATAGCATTTCAACATTAAATTATATTCTTGTAATACCTAGTTGAATTACCATGCCATATAATCATTATTTTATTTGTTTGATAGTCATTTCATGGGTATACATTAGTTAACGGCTAATTTGATAGTCATTGCATGGAATTAAACATTGGGGATTATGTGACTTATGGTTTAGTTAGATGATGATTGATTATTTAAGTCAATGTCATGCAAAATTTATAAATAATATAAAATGTTTTTTAAGGGATTTAATAGAATCCTTGACATGATTAGGGTTTATAATCATCCATTGACTTCAGTTAAGCATAATTTTGGAGAAAATCATGGAGTTGGTTGTGTTGAGCTATCTAGGTATGCATATTTTTAAGTTAATTTAATTTGTCATTAATGGTACAGAAGTGGAAGGCAATCAGGTTGATGGAAAAGAATAAAAAGAAGATAATGGGGGTTGTGAACAAGATGGTTCATGACATATAGAAAGTAAGAGATATAATCAAAAGAAAGTGTGAACAATTGAAGAAAAAAAGAAATTATTCAGATTTCTTTGGCATTCGTACATTTACCAAGTAGGTTTTGTAATCAAACTCATGTGTTAAATATTGAATGGGTTTTTTGAATTGTTTGGTTACTAGGTTTTCATTATTTGAAACATAGTGTCAATAGGTTATATATAGGTCCTTGTGGAAGGCTCGGCCTCCATGCAACCCCACATTAAACTCAGGGTAACCTGAGGGTATTGGGTAAAGCCACAAAATTTACCATTACTATTTTAGGCTTGTATGAAATTCTATCCTAAACTCCTCTCTCAGTTCAAAAACTTTGTTCATTAATGGAAAGTTATTCTTGATGGATATATACATTATGGCTTGAAGGTAATTGGTTTGAATCATTTTTTTATATATTAATTTTTGGGAATATAAAATATGGATTGAAACTTTGAATAGTATATGTGTTTGACTATGTATACATCTATTTGGATACTGGGTTTGATGAATGAATTATTTATATAAATTGGACTATGTTGGTATATATATACACAAATATGTGTGTTTATATACTCAATATAAACTAATAAAGTATATATACATATATATACACATATTTTGAGATATATATACCTTTATTAAATTATTAGGGCTTTAATAAGTGAGTGTATATATACCTGTATTTGATTGTCAAACTTTAATGGGTGATTGTATGTATTACATTTGAAAAATGAAGTTACTTGTTTAGGAAAATTAGAGGTTATGGTTTTGATTGATTTTATTTGGATTTAGATTCAAACAAAATTACAAAAATTATAGTTTAAACTCTAGGCTATGTTATGAAATAAAATAGTTTATATATATATATATATATATATATATATATATATATATATATATATATATATATATATATATATATATATATATATTGATTTGGGAACTTTCTGTGTAATCACTTTGTGTAACCTAGGTATGGGTAGATGAATAAGTTACTATAGGTTATGCATTTGGCTTTATGTAACGAAATATACTAGAAAATTGTTATAGTATTCATGGTAGACTTTAATTATAATTCTATTAATTAATATTATGAATTTTGCATATATTTGGATATGACTACATATTGTTGTTTTTTAGATTTGATTGAACCGTGTAAAAATTTGATTAGTCCATAAAGGGATTGGGTATATGGTTTTAATTGCATGTTTTACATAGTTTTATTTGGAATATTCTGAGTTATTATATTAAAAACCCAAGTTGGGTATTTGATTATGTGTTGTTATTTTAACAAGTAATACACGAGTTCGGTATAGGTGACTGTGTTTTTATATTTTCTCATATGAACTAAATTTAACTAGAAAAAATTAAATGGATTGATTGGATTTAATTGATTAAATAGTTTTGGTGAATAAAGGAGTAATTGTGTTTGATTTATGAAATTTTTTGTGCTTTATTTATCAAGGGCAAATGGAATTTCTCAGTTTAATGAAAAAGGTTATGGGGCCTTTCTTTGTGAACTGACTATATACTTAGTGTATATAATATTGTCTAAGATGAATGATATTGGATGTCATCTTAGTAGTATACTATATAAAATGAAGCATTTATAATGTATTTATAAGTGTGAATATATATATATAATTGTTTTATGTATATAAGTGTTATTATGATAACAATGTGTAAACATTGCTTGTTTATATTTGATTAGTATAAAATCATTAAAATATTATATTTAAGAGTTTAAATATAAAACATTTATGATGTTTTAGATTGTATTTAGTTATATGTGGATTATGAACAATTTATTAAGCCTATGTTATAATGTTGTTTTTTGGAGAAATAATAATATAATTTGCTTAGTGGTTTAAGCAACTAATAGTCTAGATAATCATTACTTGGATGGTATGTTATATTGAGGACTATTTTTGGATTCTATTTATTATTTATAATAAACTAGATGTATGGATTAATTTCACTTCAATTGATGGACTAAATGAATGTATGTGATATTTTGGTACTTAGCATAATTTTGATTAGCTAAAATGAAATATTATGAATGAATCTATTTGGTTTTAATATTATTATTTATTTTACCTAATCTCACATTCATGACCCTAAAGAAGTAGTGGATGGATTCCACTGGCTTAATTAGTTCCATTAATTCAAGATGAGGTGTAGTCTGATTGAGTGGTGTGTATGAATTATACTGATCCTAGAGATCATTTATTATTGATAACTTTGGCCAAATTAATGTTTTATAAATATTTTCATTTCATATGTTGATATAGTTTTCATATTTATGAGATATCAGATTATAATAGATTTCTTTATGGTACACATTATGTATTAGATATATTTAACACATGGGTTCTAGTTTGTTACTCTAGATTCCCACACCGTCATTATCTACCCATTTATGAAGGTTAGGCCATCCCTTTATATGGGAGATAGTGTGGGGGATATATGGTCTATATTTTGTGTAGAAAAGAACTTGGGTGATGCTCTCTCTCCCAATTTGAGTACTATACTTGAGACTACACTTGAGTTTATAGATTGATAATTTAGTCATGGAGACTCTGCTCTATGGATCTTTATATCATGTTTTATCATTTGAGATATTATTATGTATTTCTAAAAAAAATTAACATTTATACATTATACTTTTATAATAGTAGTTGTAATGTTGTATCAATTGTGACTAAATTTGTACTCTTTCATTTATGATTAGATGAAATATTTATGGTTATTCAGTATTGTTCATGATTATCATTTCTATTCATGGTGATCCTTAGCTGAGTGGATTATCCATTAACCTATTGGTTAACTAAATAATACATTTAGTTAAAAATCACTAGTTAGGTTTTGCATAGTGAAATTTATATGATGAATATGTGTAATTAATTTTTTTTTAAATATTGCTATATTCCAATAAAACCAAGTGGGTTTTTTACAAAAAAGGGAAATAAATGTTTTTAAACCATGAAAATAAATTTGCACCAAAATTAAAATAAATAAAAATCACACTATATCACATTGAGAAGTATAAAAAAGTTGTAATAAAATGCAAGGTACATGAAATACCAATGGTATAAAAACAAAACAATTAAGTTAATCAAGCATAATAAATCATGTTGGGAAGTATAAAAAGAGAGAAAAATTTGTAAAATTAAATTAAATTAAATTGATCGCACTAATTCAAGCTAGGAAGTATTAAAAATTTAAGAAAATGGTTGTAAGCATATATTCAATCAGAAAATCAGAAGATAAAAGTGAAAGATTAATGAAATAATAATAAAACATAATAAATTAAATTGGGAAGCATGTTAATGATATGTAACTCATAATCAACCATTATTTATCTCAAAATTGACACATGTAATTTCATTGGGACTTTGGTATTGTTATATTTTGTGAGGATAACCTAGTCCTATCCATAGTCTTACATTGCAACTCACAAAGGTAACACCATTGAGATGGAAATAATGGTGGAAATGATTTTGAGGATGGTTATAATGTGGTAATTTTTTAGGAAAGCCTGGTCCTATCCATGGTTTTACCTGTAACTCACAAAGGGAAACCCTAGGGGGAATGATCGATTAACAAAATAATATTTCTTAAGGGGAAATATTAGGAATGTTATAAATAAAAGAGTGAATGTAAAAATCATGGCATATGCATTTATGAGAAGACCTTAGTAAACATGAGCCACACTAGGTACATAGGAAATACACTAAGATTTTAGTGACCATCAAAATACAAAGGGTACATGTTCACAATAAGTGTAAAGCTGTATAGGCAAATAAGTGAGATACTAAGATCAATTTATGTTGGTTATCTAAACAAGAAAATTAAAAGGGACCTACCATCCTAAAACATGTTCTTCATTCCTTAGGACCTCTTATAGAGTCATTGATCTACTGTGAAGATTGGGTAC
Source organism: Torreya grandis (assembly GCA_037957365.1). Classification (NCBI taxonomy): domain Eukaryota; kingdom Viridiplantae; phylum Streptophyta; class Pinopsida; order Cupressales; family Taxaceae; genus Torreya; species Torreya grandis. The sequence goes on along the minus strand of JARHVA010002882.1, from coordinate 1,598,593 downwards.
TTGTGTGAAAAATTAGGTAGCACTAAAATATTTTTTTATTCTCCTTTCTTAATCTCTTGGCTTACCACACCCCAATGGACCTTGACTCTATCATGAGGCCAACTATGTATTTTGAGCTTCAATTAGAAAAAGGAGATGTGTTATGAATCATATCTTTTAGTGTGATTTGACTTTTGAAATTTGTATGTTGACTTTTATATCATTGTCTATTATTTAAATGATTTGGATTTTAAATTTTATGGCTTTTAAGATTCCTCTTCCATATGGATTTGGAATAACGAACATGAGTGATAGAATTTATACACATAAATGAGATTTAGAATTTGGTTAAAGTGAGGTAAGTAGCCAAATATATGATTGACTAAATGCTTAGGCTTACCTATGAACTAGTATGTTATCTCAAGTTTCAACCAAATGTATGCTTAGTATGAAAAAGGAGATAAGGGAATGAAGGGAGATCTAAAGTGGATCAATAAAATAGGATTACAATGAGATATATTTTTTGTTAACTGATCACATGATAAAGAAGGATTACTAAGTGGAGCAAGGTTTGTATAACCAAGTCATGATAATAATTATCGGTGTTGTTGAGATAAGGTAGCAAATAATCATGATAAAAGATGAAAACATCCATGAATAATATAAGCATACAATCATGGAAAGAATGAAAGGAATCCATAATATAAGATATAATAAAATGAAACCATATACAACACATAATGCATAATATAAAGATCCATGTGAAATAGATAAGTGAAACCAAATTTGACATATAGTCAAATGATATAAGATATATAAAAGTGGAACACAAGTCCAATCCAAAATCATAATTAAGAATAAAGTGAAAGAACACCATATTGTGTTCATAACTATTGATAAGTTTGTCCACAAATGTTATCCATGACATCTAAAATATTTATGTTAATTTAGATCCTAACAGCTGCCAAAGTCTTATATATCCTCAAGGAAATTTGTTAAAATACCTCTCATTGAATCTCCTCAACATAGAATATAGGCATGGCTAAAGGATCATGCTCAGGAGGGCTCTCATGCATAGAATACTCAAGGAGGGGAATAGATGACAAAATAATAATGGTATTTTTGAGACAAGAAGGTGGCACCACTAGTGGAGAAAGAGCCATAGGTGGGGAAGAATACATAGGTGAAGAAGGAACCATAGGGTAAGGAGGATCATTCTTACATGGGAAACCTATGGGAGGAGGAATAGTGGGTTCAGGAATCATCATAAGGTGATCATGAAGATGTTATTTGAGAATGCAAAAATGATCAGTATGATGGGTGTCATATTAGTACCAAAGATAATATACCTCCCCATATTTTAGGATATACTTAAATAACAACTTGGGATTTATGGCCTTATCTTTGGGCTGGGGAAGGGTAGGACATAATGTGTCAATATATTGTCAAAGCTTTCAACAATGGGTGGAAGAATGATTATTTGTGCCATGGAAGACACAAATATGCTTGTTAGTATACTTTTGGGTTCTATTAATAAAAGAGGTAGAATTAGAATCTATGGATGGTTGATATAATAGGTAGTCTTTAGTCTAATGATTGATAACTTTATGAATATCATAGTAAGGTTGATCATCCCATTGGGAAGGTAGGGGATCAAGCTATAGAAAAGGAAGAAGGCCATTGCCAAGGGAAGGTGGGGTTGGTGAAGAGATTGGGATGGGCTCAACTAAAGGTAAACCAAAATTATACATAGGATGAGGCTCATATAAAGGTAGAGTAGGAGTAAGAACTAGACTAGGCTCAACAAAGGGTGAAGTAAGATGTGAAGAAGTCTTAAGAGGAGTAGCTAAAATCTCTAGGGGAAGGAAACTAGAAGGATCCCGGTATCTAGAAAAATGATAAGAACCAGTCATAACATGATCGATGAGCATGCTTCTAAGAGGAACTATTGAAAATAAAGGTATTTCATATGATCACTCCATCTCTACACTTCAAAAAATAGGAAGAATACTAAACTTAGGTACTATGAAAGAAGGAACACAACAAGATAAATGAACAGACTTAAATAAATAAATATGATAATAAATAATATTGATATCTCTAGCCTAGATAATTCCTCCTAGAAATGAATCATCTAAAGTATAATTAGGGTGATGATATAAGTAGGTATAATCTTTTCATCAAAATTCACATGATGAATAGAATGTCTAGTCATGATTATGACCATAGGTATGTCATCTATAGGCAGCTGACAAGAGTGTGGCTTAAAGGATGATGGAAGTTGGGGGATGAGATGAGGGGATAGATATAAAGTTTGTATCTTGAGGTTGATCTCATCTATCTCATCATCATCATAATCTATGAGGTTAGGTGGTATGTTCCTCATGAGTTTGGGGTGAAAATTATAACCTTGGATAGAATTGATAAGATAATTAAAACATTGAGATTCCCAAAATGGGATACTAGGCAAGGGTTTAAGGGTTAGAATTTTAAAGACACCACATTCTTGGAATTATTCAAAATCCTAAGAGTTTATGTCTCCTTGAATCTTATAGATAACACCATTATAGGGAAATTTGATGCATTGGTAGGTAGATGAGGTGATTACCTTCATGTGATGAGTCTAAGGTTTACCAAAAAAGATGTTATAAGAAAAGGGAAAGTTAAATATCATGACTTTCATGTGAATGGTGACTGAAAGGATAGTAATAGTAAGCCACACATAACCTAAAGGAGGCATTTTCCTCCTATCGTAACATTGACATGTATTATATGTGGATTTGAGATTTCCCTTAGAGTATCCAAGGGTTTTAATGAAATCAAGGGAGGTGACACAAGTACTAGAATGCTCATCAATAAAATCATGCTTAGCTTGGATATCATCAATTTGGACACTAATAAATAGTGAATGATCATTTGTATGAAGCATAATCTCATCTGGAATCATAGAAATGATAGTAAACTTAAGGGAAAGAGAAGTGTCCATTATTTCATCAACATGTATGGACATCTCTTTACATTGTTTTAGTATACTATCTTGAAACCCAAATAAGGTAGATTCACATCCTACTAGGGGAGGATGAGGGTTGTTCATTTAAAATAATAATTACATGAGATGGTTGCAATGATAAGGGGAGGTTCACATAATTTTAGAAAAGGTATTGGATATAGGAGTTAATAAATTTCCACTATGGGGTCCCATTAACCATAACCCATGGGGGGATTTATAGATAAAGCCACGTAATATTGTAGGAGCTCATGGGAAGGAGGATTAGAAGTGTAGTCAAACTTGTGTTGGTAAGATACAGTTGGTTTAGTTTGAGGAAAAATAGGTTGATTGTATTTATATGATGGGATATTTGATTTAGGTATGTCTTGTGATTTAGTGGAATAAATACTATTGGAAGGTTGGGTAATGTCATCAATGGGTGTAGATGTTAGGGGAATGGTAGAGATAGTGTGAGAGGTATTATCTAGTTGAGATGTTGGAAGTGGTTTTTGGAAAGATATAATGTACTCTTGCCCCAACTCTATGAGATGAGATGGGGAAGAGTCTTGAATGATGCAGAATGTTTAGGATGTTTAGTGCATGTATCTTGGTGTAGGATCAATAAAAGAAACTCTCCTTCACATATTAGTCATATTTATGACATTTTATTTAGTAGTGAGGTCTATAAGAATTTCAACATTATTTGTGGAAAGAGTAAGTTTGTCATTGCTATCTTGATGATTGGGAAGAGTGTCTTTGTATATGGCAAGATGAGAATTATCTTGGTTTAAAGTTTGATTTTTGTTTTGTGGTTCATGAGCTTTAAAGACGGTCATATGTTTTTTGGTCCTTTTGAATGAGTGATTTATCATCAAATTTTGGGACAAGAAGAAAATCCATAGCTAGATCATGTAATTGTCTACAAATCTCATGAGAATGACCCAAACTTGCATGAAACTAACAAAATTTATTTGGATCATACCATGATTTCATAGGATGAATGGGATCAAGATCTCATGGTAGAGGCCTGGGAAAACACTTTTAAAGCTTGGATAAGGATAATGGTTTGTGAATGTTGATGTTATTTGTTTTGGAAAATGTAAGTTTAGGAGTGTTGTTTGGAGGGGGAGAATGCTCTACAATGTTATTGGGAATGATGGATCTACTATGTTAATAGTATCATAAGTATATGTGACACCATCATTAATAGCATGATAGTTTTTGTTTTTAATGAGCATGCAAGTTCCCATGGGAGGTTGGGATAGTTCAAATTTATGCATGAGAAAATATTAGTGCTTGGCTCGGTCAAGGGCTTCTTTTAAAGTTCTTGGAGAGAGAGTCTTGACTTGATATTACAACTTGGGATAGAGAGCATTAGTGAATAGATGAAATAGAATATCATCTGCCATGTTATGCTCACATTTATTAGATAATTTCTTCCATAATTTGATGAAATCTTGTTCCTTTTTGTTTTCAAGTTGCTTACAATTGATGAAGTGAGCCAAGGTATTCTTAGGGAGATCACTAGTTCAAAACTTTTGTACTAGGGAGTTAACTAGATCTTCTAAGCTAATGATAGAATGGTATTTTAGTTTATTGTAATAATCTAAAGCATCTATGGAGAGTGTTTTATCTAGTAGCTTGGTATAAGAAAAGGTATTAAGTTTGACCCATTTTTTATAGAAATTACCAAATGTTTTTAAATGTAATGTGGGATCAATGGACCCATTATAATTGATGGTAGGTGTGATACCTCCTATGTCAATATTGGTAATTCAAGGTATGAGAGGTTAAATTTGGAGATGTTTTATGGTTTTATTAACAAGGGGTGGTTAAGGAAAAAGGTTTCCATGGGAATCCCTTGGGAGGGCAAGGGCATTTATATTTTTTGCTCGCCACAAAACCTATTGGGGTTGATTTTGAAGGCGAATGAGATGATATTGAATTTGCATCATTTGGTTGGAATTATTGGTTTGAAAGGTGTTCATTTAATTGAGCATTTTTAATAAAATTTGATGATTTTGTGTAACAACCCCACTAGGTTTTACTATAATATTCTAATAAAAAAATTAAATTAAATACACATATTCAACATATATATTTCACCACGAGAAATTCTAACCAGTGATATTTAACTAACTATATTGTTTTAGTTAACCATCAAGGTTTTAGATAAGGATCACTATGACACAAAATAGAATTCTTGATAAAACTGAATAATAATAAATTCTGCATCATATCATATATGAAATAGTACAATTTCAACCATAGTTGATACATCATTACAGTTTATGTTGTATAAGCATAAAGAATAAAATATATAATTTCATAAATACATAATAATTTCTTAAAAGATATTATTACATTGATAGAGTTAGTGATTACATTTACTACAACAATGGTAAGTTTAAATGGAAGGACCTCGCTCATATTATCTCCTATAATAGGCTTGATTTGAAAGATATTGTGACCTCACTCCAAGAGAATATGGACAACATTTATATCATCCAGTTGAGTCCTAGGGATGATTTTATTTGGGTTAACTATTTTGATGGTTCTTATATTGTTAAGGTTGGTTATTAGTTATTTCTAAGGAGACACCCACTAATTTTGATTGAAGTAGGATATGGTTCAAGGAGCTCACTCCCACGATTAATCACTTTTTGTAGATGGTGCTCAATCAAAGGATTCTCACCAATGATAACCTTATCAAAATAGGATTTATTATGCCTAACATGTGTTTCTTATACAGAGAAGAAGTTGAAGACATTCATCACCTTTTCTTACATTATTCTTATGCTAACAAGTTGTGGGGTCTTATATTTTTTAGATTTGAGGTTTCATGGACCTTTCCAGAAGATATTTTATAGGCCTGGGAATAATGGCAGACTCCATTCAAACATAACATGCTCAAATGATTTTGGAAACTTATCTTCCCACACACCTTCTAGAGGATTTGGAAGGCTAGAAATATGGTCATTTTTAGAGATTGCAAGAATTCCTATAAAACATTAATCAAATACATCTCTATTAATGCAAAATAAAATGTGATTAAGTTCAAGCCTCCCAAAAAAATCCCCAAAGATGAGGAGAAATTACTTTCTAATTTGAATATCATTATTGGTGATTTTTAGATCATAATTCCTACTATTGACATATATATTATGTAATGGATCCCTCCTCCAACAAACTAGTACAAGATATACTTTGTTGGTGCCTCTAAAGGTAATCTAGGAGCTGAAGGAGGAGGTAGGATCATCAAGGATCACTTAGTCAATCTTATTACTACCTATGCTAAACCTATGGGTATAGAATCCAACCATTATGTTGAGGCACTTGGTGTTCTCTAGGGGATCAGGTTAGTGAGAAATTTCCATATCACAAATATTATCATTTAAGGTGATTCTTTGAATATCATTAATCACCTCAATGGTATTCATCCAGCTAGTTGGAATATCAGAGACTTCATCCTAGAGGCTATTAGCATATATGGGGCCTTTTCAAATTACAATATATGTCACACCTATAGAGAAGGTAACCACGTGGTAAACTATTTTTCTATTATGGGTGTGATTAATAAACAACTTCAATTTTGGTTTGCTCATGACCAAATCCCACAAAATACTAACAGTATCATTATTAATGAAGGGGCAACTAATTATGCTTAGTTGTGGTACCATTTATTTGATCACTCATGTGAAGGATAATCACAATTTGGATTTCATGTGCCTTCTTTGGAATTATTCTATCAGTATCCTACATAAGTCTTCTTTGTATTTTCATTTTCTTAGGTATCAAGCTCTATAAAGGTGGTGTGGGAGTGGTATGTTGGCTATATTATGTATGCCCTTATGTTGAGAACCTACTGCTAACACCATGGGTGGATTTCCATGTCATTTTGAGTTTATCTGTAACCCGAATTGGAAGGAAAATGGATAACCATGGAGGACTTTAAATGTGGGAGGATTCAAAAGTTTCTTGAAAAAAATCAAGGGACATGACAACCACATTTCTATTACTTTTACCAATAATTAGAAGAACAAGGTTGTCATCTATAGAGGTAAGAATTTCTATATCACCAAAGAACTCATTGCCTCTGTCACTAGTCTTAGCAAGGATGGTTTAAAGTTCTTAAGAAACAAATTTGACAAGCCTACATAGGAGAAAAGGCATTTGGAGGGTTCCTTGATTAATGCCTTGAAATTTGTTTAAGTTGGTATTGTGTGTTCCTTTCTCCCTACTCCTTTTGATGAGGTGGCTTGTATGTTGGTTAGGTATGTGACTTTGGAGGGTAGGTATAACACTCTACCACTTCATCATCTCATCCTTATGAACCATTTCCATAAGGGCTCAAGGGTTAGTCTCCCATACTATATATTTCAATCCATAGAAGTTTCTATTCAAGAATTTTAGACATATAAACATGCCATGCCTCTTCATGAAGGGGTTATTTTTCTTTTACATCAGTAATACAACATAATCTCTATTAACATTCTAGTTCAAAATATTCCTCTACCTCCCCCATCTAAACCTCTTTCTCAAAGAAGGATTAAGACTAAGAATCCTATTTTTCATTCCTCGCCTCCTCCTCTTCCCAAGAGGGTACCTAGAAGTAGTGATAAAGGCAAGGGTCTAGCTCCTAGCTTTCACATGGGTAAGTAAATTATCATTGTAGAGAGTCTCATTGACATGGGACAAGCCACTATGATTTTTGGTGTCTCCCAACACATTTTCAAGGAACCTAGGCTCAAAGCTCAGGTTATGTAGCTTAAAGAAAGGATCAGTGAGCTCAAGAAGGAGGTCACATAGCTCAACAAGATTATTGATAAGGGCAAGAATAAGGTGGATAACTCCTCTCATTATGAGACTAAGATGGAAGATATTTTCAAAAGAATTAAATCTTTAAAGGGCACTATGGATCATATTAAGAGCAGGCAAATTGATCATATGACCATATACCAGGCCATTCTAGAGTTCTTTGAGTCTTAAGTTAGGCAAGTTTACACCCTTATCAACTTAAATTTGGGCTTATGGAAGGGTGGCACTAAGAATACTTATGCTCTAACCACCATTGATATGACAGACCCATCTCAAACTAATCCTCTCAATCTATAGAATACATTGGAGGGACTCAATAATAGCTTCAACAAGCTCCTTAAGTGAAGCTTCATTTTCTTACTTTTTAGTTCTCTATTTTGCTAAAATGTTATTGCTTTGATGTTATGAAGTTGGTGTTGATTTGTTGTTTTGGTGCTACTATCTGGTAGGATACTCCCTGTTATTTCCCTCCCTTATTTCTTCTAGTTTTAGACCTTTTTTGTAGCTAGGGGGTGGACCCCAATCATTAAAAAACCACTACTATACTCATGTACTATCTGGATTTTGAGCATTTCTTAGTAATGGGTTTCCTTATTTTATCTAGATTTTGAGCCTTTTTTGTATTCGGTATGGTCCCTTTCAAAACCTTTTACCAATAATTTAAAAAAAAACTCAAAAGATAAAACATGATACAAATCTCCTCTAAGTAGAGTCTCCATGACTCAAGTATCAATATGTAATCTCAAGTGTAGTCTCATGTATAGTACTCTAGCTGGGAGGGGGAGCATCATCTAAGCACTTTTTTACACCAACCATGGACCATAGATCCCCCACATGATCTCCCAAATAATGAGATGGCCCTCCCTTCACAGATTGGTAGATAATGACGGTGTGGGAATCCAGAGTAACAAACTAGAACATGTGTGTTGTAGATATCTAATACATAATGTATACCATAAATAAATTGATTGTAATATGATATCACACAATTATGAAAACTATATCAACATATGAAATGACAATGTTTATCAAACATTACTTTGGCCAATGTTTTCAATAATAAATGATCTCTAGTATCAGTCAAATTCATACACACCACTTGATCAGATTATACCTCATATTGTATTAATGGTGCTAACTAATCCATTGGAATCCATCCACTACTTCATTAGTGTCATGAATGTGAGATTTACTAAAAATATGTAATAATAATAACACCAATAGATTAATTAATAATATTCTTCCTTAGCACATCCAAATTTAGCTAAGTACAAAATTTAACATACATTCATTTAGTCTGTCAAATCAAGTTTAAAGAATCCATTTATCTAGTTTATTACATATAATAAATACAATCCAAAAATAGTCTCAAACATACCATTCAGGTATTATCTCATCAAAACTATTAGTTACTTATCAAACTAAGTAACTCATAATGTTATTTCTCTATGAAACAATAGTATAATACAATATTTAAGTATAGTTTATATTCCACATATAAACAAAGCCAGTCCAAACATCATAATTGCTTATATCCATATAAATCAATCAATATATTAAACACTAATGGTAATATTATTTTTAATAATAATACATATAAGTTTGATATGTGTGTGTGTGTGTGTGTGTGTGTGTGTATATACACATATCACACTTATATGTATTATTATTAAAAATAATATTACCATTAGTGTTTAATATATAGTATTATTATGGTCTAAACTCTTAAAATGTAATACATAGTCCAAAAACAGTACATATACCATACATACATACATACATAAATACATACATACATACATACATACATACATATATATATATATATATATATATATATATATATATATATATATATATATATATATATTCTCCAAAACATTTTTAATATAATATAATTATATATTTTATATGGAATATTCTAAGTAGACATCCATTGTCCATGATTTAGAGTATTCTATATACTATAATGTATACATCTAGTTCATAAAATAGCCCCATAGCTCCATTTTATAAAACTAGATAATTTTCCCACATTTGTACTAGTTTCAAACAAACATGCATACTTTTACAAATTTCAAAAGTAACATATAGTTAATGATATGATCTATTTGATTTAAACAAAAATAGTCTTATTTCAAACATTTAAAAGTTTTCATTAAATCAAATGCATTAAATTAATCTAAAAACATAGTCAATTTCGCCCCACATGGGTCATTCATATAATCTCATGAATAGTCTGAATGCCTTCAATAATTACTCATGCTCAATTTCCCAATTGATTGCAATTAATTAATATATTATTTAAAAGACTATTTTAGAATACACAGACCTTCCTTTTTAATTCTTTATCACATTATGATCATATAAAAACTTGTGAAGACAATAGCAAATCTAGAATTTGAACTTCATATATAACCACAACACAGCCCAATATAGTCAACCTCCTACCCACACCCCAAGTTCCTTAAGATGACTATCAACTAAATTCATAAGACATATGATCTAATATATATGCTACATAATTTCCATATAGTTAATAGTATAACCATTTTATTAAACCTATAGGTGTTTGTAATAAAATTAAAACAACCAAGTCTTAATCACCTATTCACTTATATAGGTACGTAATATAATTACCCTCTAAAAATCTTGATAAATTTGCTACACGGTTTTATACAAAAATGCAAAGCACATAGTCAAAATATAATAGGTACACATAAATTTATATGCACACTGTTGATAACCCATAAATTTATATATACAAATTTGACAACATATAATTATATTTATACACAGTTGGTAAAATATAAATATATGTGTACATAGTTAACATACACATAAATGTATATGAACATAGTATTACTCAAAGCCTTTTAAAACTGGTTCAAAAATGCATATACAAATATATATAAGTATATGTTTATATACCCTATGGTTTTAACCATGTATATACTTGTATATCTATATCTATGTATATATCTACATACCAAATTCATATAATGAATTTCCACATAATTTACACCTAAATACCAATAGTGTATACATAGTCAAATTTTCAACCTCCAACCTAAATTTAAAATCAAATTTTAAACACCCAAATGAGTATATATATCTACTTCAAACAATATAGTCAAGCCACATATATATATTCATCAAGGATATTTTCCTATTAAATGTATAGAGATTTTCTAACTAAGAAAGAATTATGACTAGATTCATAAAAGCTTAACTATTTAGGCATTCTATGGTTTAAACCATAACCCTAGGTTTTCCCTGAGTTAAATATGGGGTTATATGGAATCCAAGCCATCCACAAGGATTCATAATCCACTTAAAAACTCTATATTTAAAACATAGAAAACCAATTTAACCAATACTTGAGTTTGAAAAACCCATACTTTTATTCACATAGGAATTGAAATACAAAACCTACCTATGTTTACCAATGAAATCCTCTTTCCTTCACTTTTTCACCTTCTTGACATTCTACAACTTTATCCTCAAAGCTATGAGTCATGTCTCCATCTCCCTTTAGTCTCCTTCTCTTCTTCTTCTTATTCCTTTTCATTCTCTTTCTTCTCTTTATTAACAGCCATTTAACTAACTATTTAAATACATGAAAAATTCACTCAACAACCTTCCATAGTATGTCACCATGTAAATGTAGTAGCCTCAATGTTTTCCACCAAAAGAGCAACTTAACCAAATTAAATGGATGACCCTAATCATATCGAGGCCTCTATAAAATCATTATATATCCTTTTAAAATCCACATGAAGGAAACATCCATTGACCACTTTAAACAACTCATTTCAAAACTTCATCCCATGCAAAATTACAACATCTAATCAATGACTAAGTATTCCCCCATGCAATGACCTTCATACATACTATAGAGTATAGTTTATATTGCACGATAATACTTTTAGATTTGAATAGATTATAGTTCCGCTTGACTAAACTATCCTCTATTTCAAGAAGATTGAGACTATTTGGATGTAAGAAGAGTCCATTTATATAGTCAACATGTATGGATCTGCTTGGTTCTCATTGAACCTCATACCAATGAATTTGGCAAACACCATGAACAAGATGGAGGCATCAATGCTAAAGGACAAAAGGATACATGTCTCATTAAATCCTTCATGTCATGAAGAAAGTAAGGCTTAAAACTTCCCCTATGATCTAGGAGGGAGGTATGTTTATTTATTGGTTGTACATATTTGTTCTCTTTCTACTTTCCTAAGTGCTTTGAGCACATGTGTATCTTGGTATGTTTGCTTTGCTTTATGTGTCTTTTATTTTGTGTGGTTGAGTTAATTAGTTGTCTTGTCTTGGTATAGATTGTTATAAATGGTCAAATTAAAATTATGTGTTTTAGACTTTAGATGACTCTCTAAGGCTAATAAACTGATAAGGCTACTAGTCTAGTTAGTATAGCAGGCATACTACCCCTATGAGTCACCAATTTGTTGACCAAATTTGACCCTGCAAGTCAAATTGGGACACCTATAGGAGAAAAATTTATCTTTAGAGGTTTATTATTGGTATAATTTTATGTCATGAGGTTTATTATAGGTTAATTTATGTCATTTAATGTTATATTAGCCTTGGTCCTTAGTCATTTTAATCCTTTTAATCTTAGGAGTTATTTTGAGGTCAAAAAAGGTGAATTTAATGACTTATATAGCCTCCTTGGGAAATGTGAAAGTTAAATTATATATATATATATATATATATATATATATTCATTTACATAAAAATATTTTTAATAATAGTGGCATTTAATTTATGAACTATCCTCATGAAGTTGACTATGTTTTTTTTTTTTTTTTTTCAATGGTAAAATTCCTCTTGTGTGTTTTAGACTTAAAATGACTCCCTAATCCTAATATACTGATAAGGCTACTGGCTAGTTAGTATAGCAGGAATACTACCCCTATGAGTCACTAATTTGTTAACCAAATTTGACCCTACAAGTCAAATTGGGACCCTTATAAGAGAAAAATTTATCTTTATGGGTTTATTATGGGTCTAATGTTATGTCATGAGGTTTATTATAGGTTAATTTATGTCATTTAATTTTATATTAGCCTTGGTCCTTAGTCATTTTAATCCTTTTAATCTTAAGAGTTATTTTGAGGTCAAAAAAGGGGAATTTAATGACTTATATAGCCTCCTTGGGAAGTGTGAAAGTTAAAAAAAATTATGTGACATGACATGTGTCCCATTATTCCTTATTCAACTATTCCTAATTTAAAATTGGTAGGTGCTTTAGAATAAAGAGTAGGTTTCTTGGGAAAAGAGAAGAGTTTGACACTTGTACAATGCATGGAGAAGTGTACCACATGGTATAAGGTCATGATATGACTCTTCAGATTCCTTATATCCATTTATAGACTTTAAGTCCTCTATAAGTGTCAAATTTGGGTTAAAATTATTCTACTCCTTTTTCACCCTTCTAGGCACATAGAACCAATTTTTCAGTTTGTACTTGGTATGGATAGTTGGAGAACTTCCAAGTTAAACACATTTTTTAAGTGAAATTATATATATATATATATATATATATATATTCATTTACATAAAAATATTTTTAATAATGGTGGCATTTAATTTATGAACTATCCTCATGAAGTTGACTATGTTTTTTTGTTTGTTAATCTGTGCACCCTATAGGTTTTATTTTAGTTTAAGAATTTTTGTATAATTAAATTGTTAATTATGGTTCCAAATGATTTTTACACCATAATAATATTCTCTACATTATTTTTTTCATTTTTCATGATGTTTTTATGAGCAAATTAGCTTAGGTTGCAAGAGGAAGCACTTTTCTACGCAACAGGCAGTTTTTCACCATGTTCAAGATTTTCATGCTTTGACAATGGCTCCAGGGAGTTGTGATTAGTTAATTATAATTTTTCCAATTTTATTTTTATCTCATTCCATCTCAATTTCATTATATAAATCAATCCCCATGAAATTACAGTCATTAAGTGTAATACAATCAGTCTGCCTTATGACTGTCATACACAGTCAACCAGGAGCTCTCATGGACGACTCAACATTGAAAAGAAAGTGTGAAATTTTTATTTGAGTTTTGAATCATCTTTATGTATCATTTAAACACCATGTGGAGAAATTAATTGACATGAATGAAAAAATTCTTGAGTATATGAAACTCAAAATGCTCATCTACAGGTGGTGTCTGCATGGAACTAATCATGTTGAGGAGGATATTTTGAGATTAATAATGTTATATTACATGAAATGAGTCAAATTTTAATAATTTAATGAGTTCAATATTATTTTTAATATCAAAAATTATGTATTCTCCCAATTTACTAATCCTGATTGTTTGTGCATTAGAATGCCCACCTACAAGTGGCCTTGACAGGGAGTTAAAGAGCCATTGTGAGGAGTTAGATCATAATATGAAACTTTATTTGATTATTAATATGTTAAAATGAACATTTTAGACCTATTTTCAAGGTTAAATGATCAAATGGAAGATACAAACCATGCTAAAGGATTTAATTATAATATTCAGGGCTATTTTCCTTGAAAGTGCAAAACAAAGGTCCAAGGGCATGTTGTGAGTATATTATGACAAGGTTTAGATATTTTTAAGTAATATAAATAGGTGAAATTTTTAGCCTCAAATAAGGATAAGGACTTTCCAAAATATTTAGGGTAGACAATTAATGGAAGGTATAAATTTGAAGGTTCAAATTTACCTATTTAGACACTAAACTTAGGCAGTAATGTCTACAAGAATTGAGTCCTTGAGTAACTTTGTTTTCCAAGTTGGAAGTTTAAATAATGTTTTCATGTTTAAAAAACATTATAAAGTGAAAATTAATTTTAATGAGAATAAAGGTCACCTAAAGAGAATGTTACATTGTGTTTTTCTTCCCATGAACACCTACAGGCTTCTCTTGAACAAGAAGTTGACATACAGTTGGTTACTAAGTTACTACAAATCCATGTCATACGCTTGGATATATAAAATTATGAACATAGAGATATTTATGAGATTTTTTTTTTTTAAAATCCTATATGTTTCTCATGAGTCTTATGACATAGGTGTCATGAAGAAAGCCACCTATAGGCCTCCGTATAGTCAGTTGTAGGTGATTGTTATAGATAGTGGGCTGAGAAAGGGGTGTCTAAGGGATGATTTAGGCTAGTAAAAGTGAATTAATGAGTAAAAAAAAGTGTAATATTATTCAAAGTGACTCTATGTAATTTTATAAACATATTTATCAAGATAAATAGTGACGAGCAACCTACAAGATTCACTATTAAGGAAGACAGGTAAGGTGACCTAGTTTTGACTAAGCAGAGAGTATAAGGGATATGTGAGAAGATTGAGATGATTATTTGTCTTAAAATAAATTTTTTAAGGTTTTTATGTAATATATAAATATTCAAATATCATAAAACAAGCAAGGGAAAGCTCTAAATAAGCAGCATATAGTCCACACCAACAAACCCTGCATAGTCTGCCTATATACAGTTTGTCTTGGGTTTTTTAGGAGTTGGAAGGATAAGAGACTTAAAAAAGGGTCAAAAATTTGTGTAAAGTGTCTATAAAAATTTTATAGTCACATATAATACTTGGTTATTTTGGTCAAATAGGTGAAGTGCCCTCTGTTTTGTCTCAGACATAGGGCACTCCCCTTAGGAACAAAACCTACAAGTTTGGAGAATAAGGTATAAATATGAGACAAAAAGATAAATATACCTATATATTAGGTGTATAAAGTTTAAAAAAACCTAGGGTCACATGATATATACCTCACAGGAGTATAGAACCGAATAGGATGGTCTAAAACACCAAGGTTGTAGTTAGGTATGTTAAGCAGGGTTTAGGCCTAAAAAACCAAGTAGGAGACTAATGTCACTTCCAGATCTAGGAATGGATTATAATGGATTGGATAATTTATATGGGGGGAAAAATTGGTATATAAGTTACTGGGAAGCAAGGAAAGCTATCAAAAGTCATTTTGTGCTTTAAGGAAACTCATACCTGTTAGGCAAGGTTCAAGCCTAGTGCCCAAATGAGAGGTCATTTACACTTCTAGCATGAGATATGATTCCCATCCTATTTATTCATGTTTATAGGATGTAAAAATATGTTTTAAATCTTTTGAAAGGTAGATAATTTACAAGGGAATCCATTTTTGTCCCAAAGATAATCAGACTTATGCAAAATGTGAAAACAAGATCGATAGGAGAAGTTTGGAAGCTCACATCTCTTTTTATTATTTTCATGGAGGTAAATAAAGTTTTGAGGAGTTATATATGGTCCTAAAAATCAATTTTTTGGAATTTATTTGAGATTTTAATGTCATTTTTTGTGAACAAAGCCTAAGAGGTCAAAATAGGCTAAAACCCTTATAAACCCTTGCTAATGACCACTTTGAGGAAATGAGGTTAGATACATGCTCTAATGGAATATTTTGACCAATATGATGATTTAATATTTAAGTAAACCTCTCAAGATATGACCCATGCTTTTAGGTTAAATAGAATTATATGAATAGGGTATAAAACAAGGTACTTTTGACTATTTTATATGTTGTGCAGGTTCTAATAGGTTAAAAGATACTAAAATCACATGGAATGGAATATTAGTACTTAATATAACTCCTCATGTAAATTTAATTCCTTTTAATAACTCCTAAGTTCCTCAACCAACTGTTTCATCTCAGCCAATCAAAATTGGCATAATGACCAAGCTAGTGAGAAGGGTGGAAAACTTCAAGTGAACTAATTTTAAGGTGTGTTTGATGCCTCTAAGGCCATATAATGTCTTTAAAACTTTAATCCACTCCCTTTCACATATTATCATAGAAAAATAAATCCAATTTTGAGGCCAAGTGTGCAGGATGCATGAAAGAAGAGTTATTTGGACTATAAATTGTGATAGCTCATTTTTGGAAGATTCTAGATGACTAGGACTACAAACAATGAATGAAGAGGCATGTATAAAATCATTACCCTTAATTACAAAAATTATACCTATCCCTAATCCTTTTTGGGATGTTCAAATGGGTCCAAATCATGAAGCCAATTTTTTGAGCTAGAATGAGAACTTTCATGCCACTTTTCATGAATTTCATGCCTTGTATGACCACTTATCTCTTATAGCATTGCATGGTTTATCTCAAATAATATTTTCATGCATAATTAACTCCTTTTATTATCTTTAAAATTGTCCTTATGACCCTTGAACTTCTCTCTTCTCCTCTCTCTCTTAAGTTCTATAAGAACTAGCCATTTTGGCCATTATAACTTATGCTCCACCTGAGTATGGTGAAACCCTACTAATTTTAATACCATTTGATCAATAAGACTACTAATTTTCACCTTTTAATGACTATTCATAGTGTTTTTTACTTGGATTATTGATCTTTCTTAGTAATAATTATGATTTGCTTAGCATGTTATCTCATTTTTTCACCCTATTTACAGTTGGAAAGCTTCTTCTTGAAGGACATGTGAAGTGTTATAGAAATTTTCAAGGTTGAGTGAGTTAGTATATTTAATAGTTCCATCCAAGCCCTCTTTTTTACTCCTCCTATCCTAAACATTCATCCATAACCTCATAATGTAATATTGATGTGAGAAGATGTAGATTGGAGAAGTGTATGTTTGGTTAGTCTCTTGGTCTCATGTGTAACATGAAGCTTGTTAGAAGTCATCAACCTATTTGGTGTATCACATCCCTTAGGATAGTTTGATTTGAGTTTTCTCTCTCCCTTTTCACCCCCAAAGTTTAGATGTAGTAGTGATCCAAAGTGGTACATCAAGGAAGTTATCCCTACTTAGAGATTCACCTCATCCTTAGGCTACCCACAAGCCTAGGGGTGTTTCAATTGTGCCATTTGGATGAGGATAGCTTATATATCTCCTCAAAAGGTAAAAATCCAAGTGATAATAGATTTTGGCATGCCTAGTGGGACTCTTGGTCTAAGAAGTTGGAAGATTATTGGTGTGTCTTTCCCTTATCAACTTTTGGAAGCAATTAATCTAACACCAATGGTGACTTCGAATGATAACTTTTGGTTGTAAGCAGCTTAGGTATATCTATTTGAAAATTTTAATAAGTTTTTGTGTTTCCTTTGACATATGACGTTGATATGGATAACTATGGCCAATAATTATATCATGAACCTTCTTATCAACCTTGTTATGAACCACATTTTATCCCTCAACAGTCCTATCAAAATGGCTATCAATCCTATGATCCATGGCATCCTTATAGCCCTTCATTTCCCTCTCCATATGGACACCATGTTTTTGGACAACCCTATGTGTATAGTTAGAAAGAAACCTATCAAGAAACACCTCTCTATTAGTCCCAATATGAGCCCTATTATTCATATCATGATGCCTATCAACCTCAAGAGTGTTCATATGAGTATTGTCATATGAAACCAGAGGTTTCCATGGATTGTCCACAAAGATATCACCAGAAAAATTCAGATTTTACTCATTAAGATGCCACTCCTTCTAATCAGCCCAAGAATTCACTTTCCTATAAGCTTACTAGTGTTTTTCTCTTTCTTAAATACACTCCCAAGTTCTCTCCTTCATCCCACACTCCATCTCCAACTCCTTTACCTTCCACTACATCTCATATTCTAGCTCTTTCACCTCAAATCCATGAGCCTACCCATAAAATTTCCAACTCAACCCTTCTTGAGGAAGATCCTATCTTGAGAAAAGTAAGTAAAGAAGAGCAAGCTCAATTCATGGCTGATCAAGAAGATCTCATGAGTGACTATGAGGAAGAAATCACCATAGGGACTCCCCTTGGTCAATAAAAATATAATCCACAAGATTTTTGCTCCATATTTTAAGGAATGTGTGTTCATGAAGTTGATTCTAATGCCTCTATTTTTGATGGGATGTGTGTTTATGAAGAATGTGGCCAATACTTAAAGAGAGAGGTATTTAAAGAAGACTCCATGTTTGATCATGAAGTTGTGGATGGACATCTCAAGCATGAAGTGGAATGTGCTATCAAGGATGGAGAACACTTTCAAGTCATCCCTCAAGAAGTGGCAGTCCTAGGAGAGTCTTATGAGACCAAGGTAGAGGAAATAGCTCTTGAAGATGGCATTCATGAGGAAGAAGATTTATGGTAAAAGTTCAATGTCATATGCAAGGAAATTGATAGGTTGGGTAAAGTGTTTTCTTCTACAAAATATTTCATAGATAATGATAAGTTTACTAATGAATCTAAACATGATATTGAGTGTTCAATCAAACATAAAGATGAAGTTCATTCTATTGTTCAAGAACTTATTGTCATGAAGCCATTTGATGATGCTAGTGTACTTGAAGTTGTAGACAAGGATAATGATGTCAAGGTAGATCTTATTGTACCTAAAAGATAGTAAATAACTCCATCTGAGGTAAAACCACATTCAAGGATGTGGGAACATAGTGAAGGAGAGCTTGGTGCTTCCAAACATCAAGCGCATTATGCCAAGGAAGAGAGCAAGGCTAAGAAGACTATCATATTTTCAAACTTGCACATAAAAGGCTAAGTAAATGAGAAGGTTGAAACCATTTAGATGCAATAAGAGTCCATTTATATTGTCAACATGTATGGAGTTACTTGGTTCTTATTAAACCTCATGCCAATAAAGTTGGCAAACACCATGAAGAAGATGGAGGCATCAATGTTAAAGTAAAAAAGGCTACATGTCTCACTAAATCCTTCATGTCATGAAGAAAGGAAGGATTAAAAATTCCCCTTTGATCCAGGAGGGAGGTATGTTTAGTTTTTGGTTGTACATAGTTGTTTGATTTCTATTTTCCTAAGTGCTTTGAGCACATGTGTGTCATTTTGGTGTGTTTGTTTTAATTTTTATGCATCCTTTGTTTTGTGTGGTTGAGTTAATTATTTGGCTTGTCTTATTATAGATTGTTTTCAATGGTAAAATTCCTCTTGTGTGTTTTAGACTTCAAATGACTCCCTAATCCTAATAGACTGATAAGGCTACTGGTCTAGTTAGTATAGAAGGAATACTACCCCTATGATTCACTAATTGTTTAACCAAATTTGACCCTACAAGTCAATTAGGACCCTTATAAGAGAAAAATTATCTTTATGGGTTTACTATGGGTCTAATGTTATGTCATGAGGTTTATTATAGGTTATTTTATGTCATTTAATGTTATATTAGCCTTGGCCCTTAGTTATTTTAATCCTTTTAGTCTTAGGAGTCATTTTGAGGTCAAAAAAGGGGAATTTAATGACTTGTAAAGACTCCTTGGGAATTTTTAAGGTTAAAAAAGGTTATTTAACATTTCATGTGTCCCGTTATGCCTTATTAAACTATTCCTAACTAAAAAGTTGTAGGTGCTTCAAAAGAAAGAGCAATTTTCTTAGGAAAAGATAAGAGTTTGGAACTTGTACAACCCATGTGGATGTTTAAAATTCCTTATATATATTTCCATTATTTAAATACTCTATAAGTATCAAATTTAGTCTAAAACCATTATACTCCTTTTTCACCCTTCTAAGCACATAGAACCAGTCTTCAAGTTTGTACTTGGTATAGATAGTTGGAGAAATTTTAAGTTAAACACATTTCATAAGTTAAATTAAACTCATATATATTCATTTACATAAAAATATTTTGAATAATTTTGTCCTTTTATTTATGAACCATCCTCATGAAATTGACTGTGTTTTTCTGCTTGTTAATTTGTGCACCCTATAGGTTTTGTTTGGGTTTGGGAATTTTTGTACAATCCAATTGGTCATATTAGTTATGGATTATTTTTAACCCATATTTATATTATCTCCATTATTTTTTTCATGTTTAATTATTTTTTTATGATAAAATTAGCTTAGGTTGCAAGAGGAAGCACTTTTATATGTAACAGGCAATTTTTCACCATGTTCAAGATTTTCATGGTTTGACAATGGATCCAAGGAGTTTTTATTAGTTAAATATCATGTTTAAAATTTTATTTTTATGTCATTTCATCTTAATGTCATTCTAAAAATCAATCTCCATGAAATTATAGTCATTGAGTGTAATATAGTTAGTCTGCCCTATGATTGTCATACACAGTCAGCCAACAGCTCTCATGGAGGATTCAACATTGAAAAGGAAGTGTGAAAGCTTGTTTTTAGTTTTTAATAATATTTATGTATAATTTAAACACCATGAGGATAAATAAATTGACATGGAGGTAATAATTATTGAGTATATGAAACATTTTAGGTTTTGATGCCCATATATAACTTAGAATGCTCATCTACAAGTGGTGTCTTCATAGAACTAATCATGTTGAGAAGGAGCTTGTGAGATTATAAATATTATATTCAATTAAAATAGTCAACTTTTAATCATTTAAGGATCTCACAAGTATTTTGAATCTCACAAATTATGTATTCTACCAATTTACTAATCATGACTGTCTGTGCATCAAAATGCCCACCTACAGGTGACCTTAGCAAGGAGTTAAAGAGCCATTATGAGGAGTTAAATCATAATATGGAACTTAATTAGAATATTAATATTTTAGACATATTTTCAAGGATAAATTATTAAATGGAAGTTGTAAACCATGTTAAATGATTTAATTACAATATTAAGGGTTCTTTTCCCTGAAAGTTCAAAATAGAGGTCTAAGGGCATGTTATGAGTATCTTATGACAAGGTTGTAGATAGTTTTAAAGAATATAAATAAGTGAAATTTTTATAATTTATTAATTAAAAGGACTTTTAAAAATATTGAGGGTATAAAACTAATGTAAAGTGGAAATTTGAAGGTTCAAAGTTGTCTATTTAGACACTAAACTTAGGCAGTAATGTATATACGAATTGGGTCCTTGAGCAAATTTGTTTTGAGTGTTGGTAGTTTAAAGAATGTTTTCATGTTTAAAAAACATTATCAAGTGAAAATTAATTTCAAGGATCATAAATGTCACCTAAATATAATGTTACACTATGTTTTTCTTCCCATGAACACCTACAGGCTTCTCTTGCCTAAGAAGTTCACCTATAGCTGGTTATAAAGTTGCTACAAATCCATACCATAAGCTTGGATATAGAAACATATGAACATAGATATACTTGGTAACTCAAATTTTTTTGTAAAATCCCAGATGGTTCTCATGAGTCTTATGACATAGGTGTCATGAAGAAAGCCACCTATAAGCCTTTGTACAATCAGTTGTAGGTGACTGTTACAGATAGTGGGCTGAGAAAGGGGTGTCTAAGGGATGATTTAGGATAATAAAAGTAAATTAATGATTAAAAATAGGTGTAATATGATTTAAAATTACTCTATGTAATTTTATAAACATCCTTATCAAGTTCAATAGTGACAAGCAACCTATAGGATTCATTGTTAAGGAAGCCAGGTAGAGTAACCTAGTTTTGATTGAGCGTAGAGTATAATGGATATGTGAGAATATTGAGGTGATGATATATATTATAATACCTTTTTTAATGTTTTTATTTAATATATACATCCTCACATATCAAAAAACAATCAAAGGAAATCTCTAAATAAGTAACATACACCCCACACCAACAAAACCTGCATAGTCTGCCTAAATAAAGTTTGTCTTGGGTTTTTCAGGAGTTGGAAAGGTAAGAGACCTGGCCAAGGGTTTAAAATTTGTGTAGAGTGTCTATAAAAATTGTATATTCCCATAAAATACTTATTTATTCTATGAAAATAGGGGAAGTTCCCTCTACTTTGTATCAAATAGAGGGCACTCCCCCTAGGCACAAAACCTACAATTTTGGAGAACAAGGTAGAAATATGAGACTAGAAGATAAAGAGACCTCTTTATTGGGTGTATAAATATTAAACACACATATTTACACATTATATACACCTAATATGGTTATATAAACTAATAGGATGTTCTAAAACACTAAGGTTGTAGTCAGGTATGTTAAGTAGGGTTTAGGCCTAAATACCAAGTGGGAGACTAATGTCACTTCCAGCTCTAGGAGTGGATTATAATGGATTGGACCATTTATATGGGGTAAAAATATTGGTATATAAGTTATTTTTAATTATGGAAAGCTATCAAAATTCATTTTGTGATTTAAGGCAACTTAGACCTTTTAGGCAAGGTTCAAGCCTAGTGCCCAAGTGAGAGGTCATTTATACTTATAACTTGAGATATGATTATTATAATATTTAAACATGTTTATATGATGTATAAATATGTGTTAAAGGTTTTTAAATGTATATAAGTTGTATGGAATCCATTTTTGGCCTAAAGATAACTCAGACTTGTGCAAAATGTGAAAATAAGCTCTATAAGAGAAGTTTGGAAGCTCACATCTCTTTTGATGATTTGCATGGATGTTAAGGAATTTTTGAGGAGTTATATATGGTCCTAAACATAAATTTGGTGTCATTTATTTGATATTTTAATCTCAATTTCTTATGAACAAAGCCTAAGAGGTCAAAACAGGCTAAAACCCTTACAAACCCTTGCTAGTTACTAGTTTGAGGAAATGAGGTTTGAGAGTTGATCTAATGGCATAGTTTTAATATGATTATTATTTAACCTCGTATGATACTCTCATTGGATACTACCATTCATTTATATTATATGAAATTATATGGATAGGGTAAAAAATAAGGTAATTTTGACTATTTTATGTGTTTTGCAGGTTCCAAGAGATTCCAATAATATGGAATTGAGTATTATTACTTAAGATAACTCCCCATGTCAATTTAATTCCTTGTAACAACTCCTAAGTGCCTCAAATAACTAATTCATCTTAGCCAGTCAAAATTAGCATAGTGACCAAGCTAGTGAGAATGGTGGAAAACTTCAAGTGGACTAATTTTAAGGTGTGTCTAATGACTCTAAGTACATGAAGGGTCTTTAAAAGTTTTATCCACTCCATCCCATGTATTTTAATATAAAATTGAAGCCAATTTTGAGTACAAGTGTGTAGGGTACATGAAAGAAGAGTTATTTGGACTACAGATGGTAATAACTCATTTTGAGAAAAGTCTAGATGACCAAGACTACAATCAATGCATGGAGAGTCATTTATAAAATACTTTTCCTTAATTAAAATCATCATACCTATCCCTAATAATTTTTTGGACGTTCAAAGAGGTCTAAATCATGAAGGCAATTTTTCGAGATAGAATGAGAACTTTCACACCACTTTTCATGAGTTTCATGCCTTGTATGGCCACTTGTCTCTTCTAACCTTGCATGGTTCATCTCAAATCCTATTATAATGCATAATTAACTACTTTTATCATATTTAAAAGTGTTATTATGACCCTTGGACTTCTCTCTTCTCCTCTCTCTCATAATTTCTATAAGAACTAGCCATTTTGGCCAGTGTAACTTATGCTCCACCTGAGTATGGTGAAGCCCTATTCATTTGCATACTATTTGATCATTAAGACTACTTATTTTTACCTCTTAATTAATTTTAATATTATGTTTCACTTGTATTATTGATCTTTCTTAGTGATAATTATGATTTCCTTAGCATGTTATCTCATTATTTCACCCTATTTACAATTGGAAAGCTTCTTATTATAGGGCATGTGAAGTGTTCTAGGAAGTGTCAAGGTTGATTGAATTAGTATATTCACTAGTGCCATCTAATTCCTCTTTTCTATTCCTCTTAGTCTAAACATTTATCCATAACCTCATAGTGTAATATTGATGTGAGAAGATGCAGATTGGAGAAGTGTATGTTTGGTTAGTCTCTTGGTCTCATGTGTAACATGCAGCTAGTTGGAAGTCATCAACTTATTTGGTATATCACCTCCCTTAGGATAGTTTACTTTTAGTTTTGTCTCTCCCTTCCCCCCCAAAAATTTTAGGTGTAGTAGTGATCCAAAGTGGTACATTAAGGGAGCTATCCCTATCTAGAGATTCACCTCATCCTTAGGCTATACACAAGTCTAGAGGTGTTTCAATTATCCCACTTAGATGAGGAGAGCTGAGACATATCCTCAAAGGGTGCCAATCCAAGTGAAAATATTCTACCAGTAAAATCCTCTAAATTCCTTCCTCTTTCCTTCACTTTTTCACTTTCTTGACATTCTACAAATTTATCCTCAAAGATATGAGTCATGTCTCTATCTCCTAGCACTCTCCTTCTCTTATTCTTCTTATTCATTTTCACTCTCTTTCTTCTCCTTATTAACGGCCACTTCAAATAACTATTTAAATGCATGAAAATTTTTCTCAACAACCTTCCATATTTTTTCACCATGTAAATGTAGTAGCCTCAATGTTTTCCACTAAAAAATTAGCTTAACCAAATTCAATAGATGATTAGTAACCCTAATCATCTTGAGGATTCTATAAAATCATTATATATCCTTTTTAAAATCCACATGAATAAAATAATCATTGACCAATTTAATCAAATCATGTCAAAATTTCATCCCATGTAAAATTCCAACATCTAATCAATGACCAAGTATTCCCCCATGTAATGACCTTCATCCATACTATATAGTTTATATTGCATGATAATACTTTTAGAGTTTAATAGATTATAGTTCCACTTGACTAAACTATCGTCTATTATATAAAATGATTATTAGATAATTTTAATAATAAAATAATGTATTCAATATATTTAAAAACAACTTTGGTTTAATTGTTAATCAAATACAAAGGTATTAAAATAAAGATATTTATATATTTTGACATATAGTTTTAACTTATAAATAAATAATAATAATAATAGTAATAATAATAATAATAATAATAATAATAATCTTTAATTATTATTATTATTATCTACTTCTTATAGATAATTAATAATAATGTAATATGTCATTATATCATAACATTGTATAGCCTTGTTTATCAACATAGCAATGTAAGTAAAACATAATCATACTCACTCATATAGTCAAAAAAGTGCATCATATAAAATAAACTAGTACGATCACAAAGCTAGTAAAATCACTCAAACAATCATATGATCATTATCAGTAATCAGAAAGAATAATAACAATCACAAAAACATGTTATAACATTTATATTAAACAATTAATTACTAACCATTATATTTTTAAATGGTGTGTGTAAGGGTCTCCAGATTCATTCTCTGTCGACCCCTAATGTCTCCATCTAACCACCCTCTCCAATGATACTCTCCCTCTATCACACTCTAAGAGAAGAATCTATCCTGCATCCATCTCACAAAAATGAAGGTAGTTATCTTAAAACATCATTATATCCATAAAATAATGTTGCATAAACATGATCACAATGTACAAAATATAAAAGTGTTGTTAACCCATAGAAACTAATCATGTAAATTAAGCAACAAAAATTATCCCATAATCAGCATATGTCATCAAGCTTAATCAAATATTAGTTAATCAACTAATCAACCATAATAATACACAGATCAAACAAGTTACTCAATTGGATATAAATCAAGATGTGACATCCTTCCCCCCTAAATTTGGTCATCATCTTGATGACATTTAATCAAACATAAGTTATGAATTAAATAACATTATTCAATAGAAAAAAATATAGTATGTAAAAATAAATCAAGCAAACAAATGTGAAAATAGCTTGTAAAACTCATCATAGTCCTCCCAAGTGGCACTATCCTCAAAATATTGGTCCCATAGGACCTTGTACTATGACACTTCTCAAATATGCAAACAAATTTTATAAGTGTCAATTAATTTTATTGGTTTTATCATGACTACCATAGGATCCAAAACCTGTAAATGATTTCAATCTAGCATATGTGATGGATCAACCATATACTTTTAAAGATAAAACACATGAAAGACATTATGTAAAATATCTATATTTGGTGGTAATGTAAGCCTATATGATATAGGGTTGACCATTTCCAAAACATTTAAGGGTCCCACATATCTTAGTGAAAGTTTCACTGACTTTCCAAATTTAATCGAACTTTTTTTAGGTTTAATTTGCAAAAACACTTTATCACCCATAGAAAATTGCCTAGTTATTCTCTTTAGATCAGCATAACTTTTTTGTTTATCATTGGCCTCAACTAACTTATGTCTGATTTTCCTAACTTACTCTTCATTTTTGAAAGCATCTCAGGTCTAAATACTACCCTATCTTCCAACATGTCCCAATTGATGGGTGTTCTACATCTTCTTCCATGTAATGCCTCAAATTGAGCCATATTTAAAGTTGATTGGTATGAATTGTTGTAATAAAACTCAACCAATAAAAGTTAAGATTCCCATATTTATTATTGATCCATGTAATACATATGAAAGAGATCTTCAAAAATATGATTAACCCATTTTGTCTATCCATCAGTATGTGGGTGATATGTAGTGTTGAAATTCAATTGTGTACCTAGAGTTGAATTTAGAGTCAACAAAAATATAAAATTCATCCATTGATCATGATCAAAAATAATCTTCTATATAAAACCATGCAATCAATGCACTTCCTTTAAAAATCTCTTCACAAGAGTAGGTGCATTATCAGTCAATTTGCCTGGTATAAAGACAGTTACCTTGGTTAGTTTGTCAACTAATACCAATATCATGTCATACCTATTTCAAGAGAATGATAAACCTTAGAAAAATTCCATAATGATCACCTACCACTTATAATTTGGTATGTCATGTGGATACAACAATCCAACTAGATGCACATGTTCAACTTTCACATTCTGACATTTTAGACAATAAGACATAAAATTTGTTGCATCTCTCTTAATTCCTTTCTAGAAATAAAGTGGTCTAATCTCAACGATGAGCTTGGTTACTCTTAAATGTCATGAAGATAAGGCATTGTGTAGTTCCTTTAGCATTATATTCCTTAAATTTTCTCTATTTGATACATACATCATATCATTATATCATAAAATACCATCATTATCTATTTTTAATCCCTTATACTTAGGAATCTAAGCATTCTTAGACAACACTTTCCTGACCTAATCATAAAATTCATTTCCTAGTGAGAATTTAATCACTTGATCCCTAAAAGTACTCTTTATAGTAGCCACGGCTTTTATGTACCTCCTTTGGCTTAGGGCATCAGCTACTCTATTTTCCTTTCCATTGATATAGTTAATATCAAAATCATAGTCAAAGAACTCTAACCATCATCTTTGATGGGCATTTATATTTGGTTGGGTGAAGATGTACTTGAGTCCCAAGTTATCACTCTTGAGCTCAAATGATTTTCTTAATAAATAATGCCTTCAAAGTTGTAAAGTATGCATAATTATCACAAGTTCCAAGTCATGAGGGGTATAATTCACTGAATAAGGCTTCAGTTTCCTAGATTCACAAGCTACTATTACACCATCCTGCATAAAAAATCCTCCAAATCCATCCTCAAATGCATCAGTGACCACTGAGAATTAACCATTAGGATCAAGAAATCTTAGCATTGGTACTAAAGTAAGCCTCCTTTTCAATTCCTGAAAGGCTACATCACATTTATCTAACTAGGTGAAACTTTGATTCTTCCATTAAAGAGAAGTAATTGGATTATATATCTTAGAAAAATTAAAATTAAATTCATGTAATAATCTACTAATCTGATGAAACTTCTTACCTCATACACATTCCTTGGTTTTGGCCACTCCATAATGGATCTTATCTTCATTAGATCTATTGAAATACAATCCATGGATATAATATGTCCTAGATAATGCACTTTATTTTGTAAAAATGCACACTCAAACAACTTACCATACAATCTATGCTTTTTTAAATATTTTAAAACCAATTCTCAATGTTGTAAATGTTCTTCTTAATCCTTTGACTAAATGAGGATGTCATCAATAAATACCAACACAAAATAACCTAGGTAATCTTTGAATATGCTATTCATAAGATTCATGAATTATTTTGGTGTATTCATCAATCCAAATGGTAACAATATAAATTTTTAGTGCCCATATCAAGTCTTGAATGTTGTCTTCAAGATATCCTCTTCATGAATCCTCAATTGGTGATACCCTGCTCTAAGATCAATCTTAAAAAAGACTATTTCCCCGTGCATTTGATAAAAGAGATCATATATGCATGTTAATGGATATTTTTTCTTATTCGTTGCTTTATTAAACATCCTATAATATATGCATAGGCAAAGAGTGGCATCCTTATTGACAAAAATAATTTGATCACCCTATGATGACACACTCAATTAAATCAAACCTTTTGACAATAACTCCTAAAATTGTGCCTTTAACTCAAATAATTCAATGGTTGTCATTATATATAGTGCCTTGACTATGGTTCCAATCTACGTATGATATCAATTGAGAAATAAAACTCATGCTTAGGTGTAAATCTTGGTAATTCTCTAATGAACACATCATGGAAGTTTCTCAGCAAAGGATAATATTCTATAGATGGTTACTTAGATTCTTCCATCTCATTTATATTAATGATAAATTCTTGGCATCCCTTCTTTTGAGATTTTTTGAGTTGAATTGCATAAATCTACCTTAGTTTCAACTCCTTTCTCTCAATTTGAAGTTGTGTCTAATTTTTGAAATCATCTTGACACTCAACCTTCTTCCAAAAATAGTTAACCTTGGCTTTATGCTTTAAAATATAATTGAATCCTAGGATCGCATCATATGATCCCAATTGTGTTGCATAAATATCTAATACTATAGTAAATTCAAAAAATCTAATGTATGCTTACACTCAACACTTATTAACTTTAACTTTTGACTTATTCCCATATTGCACTAACCAAGCATTTGTGATTACACCAGCTTTTCTAGATAACTTATTAAGCACTCTAGGAGCAATGAAACATTTTGTATCTCTCATATCAATTAAAATAGAAACTAGATGATCAAAAAAATACTTGATAGTTCTATGTGTAAAGTTTGATATTTATCCTATCGATTGTTAATAACTACATGAATTCATTGTTGAAACATACCTTGCTAAGAATTAGAACCCTTATTCTTTGATTTGTCCTAAGGACATTCTCTAGAAAAGTGGTCACCTCCACATATGAAGAAACCTCCAACTGGTCCTTTCTTCTTAGTTTATTGGTTTCCTTTAAACCACCCTTGAAACCCTTACCAAGTTTCCTATTTCTTGAACTAATATTAAACTTAGCATTCTAATTCTTAAACTGACCCTTCGAATATTTTATCCTCTGCTTCCAGTTCTTCTTCTTTAAAGTTAGTTTAGAACTTCTAAATTTTTAAATTTATCTCTAACTTGGGAAAGAGATTTTAGTTTTTTTTCTTGCTTGACTACCTTCTCGAACACTTAATCCATGGTATATGGAACATACACATCTACTTCACCACATATTTGGGGTTTCAATCCCATGATGAATTTATTAATTTTAAACCTCTCATATGCCTAATACTCAGGTACATACTTAAGGATCTTAGTTAATTACTCCCAGTATTCATTCACCAATAAATCCCCTTACTTAATATTCTATAAATCCATAAGCTTTTGGTTGAAGTATAGCTATGGAATCCATTTTGACCTAAACAGTGTCATAAACTATTCCCAAGTAGTGGTGTTTGAGTCAAGGTTCATCTTGAGCTTCTTGTTTGCCCACCAAGTCACTACTTCACCATCAAGCTAATAAGCTCTCCAAATTGATTTCATGATTTTAGAATAATTCTAAATCTTAAAATACTTCTCTATTTCTATTAGCCATGTTTCAGCTCCATTTCTCAAAAAGTTCCATCAAACTTGGGTGGATTCACCTTTTTCAGATTACATGCTATCTCTAAAGCTACTTGAGATATTTCATCCTATGGCACCTCTTCATGCCTTTGATCTTAAATATGTTCATGTTCATCAAGATTCACTTCAAGTTCTTCCTAAGAATTTTCCTCTTCATGGCCACGCACTTCTTATTCTAGGGTCACAATCCAGCCCCTAGTCTATTACATGGCTATGAGGATTTAATCCAACTTCATAGCTTACTCAGTTGTAAAAATTTTTGGATCAATAGGGGGTTTGGTATTATAATTATCCTCACCTCCTTGTATAGCATGCACCATTATTTTTTCTATTTATCAGGAAAATAATTTTGCATTAGTAGACACATTAAGTCTTAAAGTTTGAGCCTCAATTCTAATACCACAATGTAACAACCCCATTGGGTTTTACCAAAATATTATAATAAAAATTTTTTAAATTAAATACACATATTCAACATATAAATTTCACCATGAGAATTCCTAACCAGTGATATTTAACTAGCTATATTAATTTAGTTAACCATCAAGGTTTTACTTAATCCACTTAGCTACGAATCACCATGAAATAGAAGAGAATTCATGATCAAATTAAACAACAATAAATACTACATCTTATCATAAATTAAATAGTACAATTTCAGCCATGGTTGTTACATCATTATAGTCTCTATTGTATAAGCATAAAGAATAAAAGACATAATTTTAGCAATACATAATACTATCTCAAAAGATAAAACATGATACAAATCTCCTTTGAGTAGAGTCTCCATGACTCAAGTATCAATATGTAATCTCAAATGTAGTCTCATGTATAGTAATCTAGCTAGGAGAGGGAGCATCATCTGAGAATTTTTTCACTCCAACCATGGACCATAGATCTCCCACACTATCTTCCAAACTAGAACCTGTGTGTTGAAGATATCTAATACTTAATGTGTACCATAAAGAAATTTATTTCTGGTATGATATCGCATAAATATGAAAACCATATTAACATATGAAATGACAATGTTTATCAAACATTACATTGGCCAAAGTTTTTAATAATAAATGATCTCTAGGATCAGTCAAAATCATACACACCACTTGATCAGATTATACCTCATCTTGTATTGATAGAGCTAATTAAGCTATTGAAATATATCCACTACTTAATTAAGGTCATGAATATCAGATTTGGTAAAAACATATAATAATAATAATAATAATAATAATAATAATAATAATAATAATAATATATTCATTAATAATATTCTTCCTTAGCACATCCAAATTCAGCTAAGTACATAAGTTAACATACATTCATTTAGTCTATCAAATGAAGTGTAAAGAATCTATTTATCTAGTTTATTACATATAATAAATAGAATCCAAAAATAGTCTCAAACATACCATCTAGGTATTTTCTCATTAAATTTGTTAGTTATTTATCAAACCAAGTAACTCATAATGTTATTTCTCCATGAAACAATAGTATAATACAAGCTTTAAGTATTGTTTATATTCCACATATAAACAAAGTCAGTCCAAACATCATAATTGCTTATATCCATATAAATCAAGCAATCTATTACTCACTAATGGTAATATTTGTTTTAAGCATAATACATCTAAGTATGATATATATATATATATATATATATATATATAATACTTAGATGTATTATGCTTAAAACAAATATTACATCTAAGTATGATATGCATATCATACTTAGATGTATTATGCTTAAAAAAAATAATACATCTAAGTATGATATGCATATATATATATATATATATGGTATAAACTATTCAAATGTAATACACAGTCCAAAACTAGTACATATACCATACACACACACACACACACACATATTAATTTCCCCAAAATATTTTTAATACAATATAATTATATATCATATATGGAATATTCTAAGTATACATCCATTGTCCATGATTTAGAGTATTATGTATACTTAAAGTATCCCCATAGCTCCATTTTAGAAAACTAGATAATTTCCCCACATTTTTACTAGTTTAAAAAAAACACATATACTTTTAAAAAATTCAAAAGTAACATACAATCAATTATATGTTCTATTGATTTTTAAAAAAATAGTCTTATTTCAAACATTTCAAAATTTTCATTAAATCAAAGGCATTAAATTAATCTAAAAACATAGTTAATTTATCCCCATATGGCTCAATCATATAATCTCATGAGCAGTCTAAATGCCTTCAATAGTTTCTCATGCTTAACTTCCTAATTGACCAAAACTAATTAATCTATTATTTAAAAGACTATTTTAAAATACACATACCTTATTTTTGAATTATTTATCACATTATGATCATATAAAAACTTGCAATGAAAATAGCAAATCTGGGCTTTGAACTTTGTATATAACCATAACACAGTTCAATATAGTCATCTTCCTACCCATACCCTGGGTTCCCTAAGATAACTATCAACTAAATTTATAAGTCATATGATCTAATACATATGCTACATAATTTATAATACATAGTTAATAGTATATCCATTTTATTAAACCTGTAGGTATTTGTATTAAAATTAAAACAACCAAGTCTTAATCCCCTGTTCACTTATACATGTATGTAATACAATTACCCTCCAAAAATCTTGAATAAATTCACTACACATTTTTATACAAAAATGCAAAGCATACAGTCAAAATATAATAGGTACACATAAATGTATATGCACAATGTCAACAACCCATAAATGTGTATGTACACATTTGGAAACATATAAATGTATGTGTACACAGTCGACGTACACACAAATGTATATGAACACAGTATTACTCAAAGCCTTTTAAAACTAGTTCAAAAATGCATATACAAATATATATATGTGTGTGTGTGTGTTTATATACCCTATGGTTTTAACTATGTATATACTTATGTATATATATCTATGTATATATCCACATACCCAATTCATATAATGAATTTTCACATATTTTACACCTAAATACCAACAATGTATTCACAGTCAAATTTTCAACCTCTAAACTAAGTTTAAAATGGAATTTCAAACACCCAAATGAGTATTTAATATGTGTGTGTGTGTGTGTGTGTGTGTGTGTGTGTGTTTATATACCCTATGGTTTTAACTATGTATATACTTATATATCTATATCTATGTATATATCCACATACCCAATTCATATAATGAATTTTCACATATTTTACACCTAAAGACCAACAATGTATTCACAGTCAAATTTTCAACCTCTAAACTGAGTATAAAATGGAATTTCAAACACCCAAATGAGTATTTAATATATGTGTGTGTGTGTGTGTGTGTGCATGTGTGTGTGTGTGTGTGTGTATTTCAAATAATATAGTTGAGCCATATATATATATATATATATATATATATATATATATATATATATATATATATATATATATATATATATATATATATATATTCATTAAAGATAGTTTCCTATTAAATATATAGATATTTTTAAAGTAAGAGAGAGTTATGACTAGATTTATAAAAGCTTAATGATCTATGAATTATATGATTTAAACCATAACCCTAGGTTTTCCCTAAGTCAAAGAGTAGTTCTGTGAAAATCAATCCATCCATAGGGCTCCATACTCCACTCAAAAACTCTAGATTTAAAACACATAAAACCCATTTACCCAATACTCAATTTGAAAAACCCATACTTTTATTCACACATGAATTGAAATACAAAACCTACTTGTGTCTACCAATTAAATTCCCTAAATTCCTTCCTCTTTCCCTCACTTTTTCACCTTCTTAATGTTTTGTAACTTTCTCCTCAAATCTATGAGTCATGTCTCTATCTCCCTTCACTCTCCTTATCTTCTTCTTCTTATTCCTTTTCATTCTCTTTCTTCTCATTATTAATGTCCACTTCAACTAACTATTTAAATGCATGTAAAATTCTCTTAACAACCTTCCATAGTTTGTCACCATGCAAATGTATTAGCCTTCATGTTTTCCACCAAAAGAGTAGCTTAACTGAAGTCAATGGATGATTAGTAACCCTAATCATCTCAAGGCTTCTATAAAATCATTATATATTCCTTTTAAAATCTACATGAAGTAAACAATCATCAACCACTTTAATCAAATCATTTCCCAACTTCATTCCATGCAAAAGTCCAACATCTAATTGATGACCAAGTATTTCCCCATGCAAAGACATTCATCCATACTATAGAGTATAGTTTATATTGCATGATAATACTTTTAGATTTTAATATATTATAGTTCCACATGACTATACTATCCTCTATTATATACAATGATTATTAAATCATTTTAATAATAAAAAATGTATTCAATATATTTTAAAATAACTTTGGTTCAATTGTTAATCGAATACAAATGTATTAAAATAATGATATTTATATCTTTTGAAATATAGTTTTGACTCATAAATAATAATAATCTTTAATTATTATTATTATCTACCTCTTATAGATAGTTAATAACAATGGAATGTGTCATTATATCATAACATTGTATAGCCTTACTTATCAACACAATAATGTAAGTAAAACATAACCGTGCTCACTCATACAATCAAACAAATACATCATATAAAATAAACTAGTATGATCAAAACACTAATGAAATCACTTAAACAATCATATGATCATCATAAACAATCAAAAAGCATAATAACAATCACAAAAACATGCTATGACATTTATATCAAATAATTAATTACTAATCATGATATTTTTGTGGTGTGTGCAAGGGTTTTTAGATTCATTCTATGTCAATCCCAAATGTCTCCATCTAAACACCTTCTCTAATGATACTCTCCCTTTGTCATACTCTTAAGGAAGAATATTTCCTACATCCACTCATAATAATGAAGGTAGTTATCCCAAAACATCATTATATCTATAAAATAATGTTGTATAAACATGATCACAATATACATAATATAAAATTATTTCTAACGTATAACAACTAATCATGTAAATTAAGCAACATAAACTGTATGCAATGGGAAATACATCAGATATATAAATCAATCCTAGCTCAGATAAGATAGAACCTAATTACACTTTCGATTGGGGATACATTACATAATTGGGGTCATGACCAATATGGATATGTTAGACTTAATCAAGGGATTTATTACCATAATAATATCACTAGCAAGGGTTTCAAAGCCTCTAGTCAAGTAAAACTATGCAATAATCCTAACTAGGTCCTAGTCTTTCATATTCACTAAACTAACAACAAGTAAATTAGAATCTAATCGAGTGCTCACCAAAGCTTATGACACAAATTGGGGGTAATAAACATAAAAAGTAAACATGCATAGAAGACATATACTCACATCAATGTATATGGAATTTTAATGCATGAAAGTGAAGTGAAAAAGCATATCTATCTACTCTTATAAAAGAAGAACAAATTTAGGAATACTTACCTTTGAAGATGAACCCATTGAGCCTCAAACTCTCCCTTGGCTAAGGTGCTTCACAAGAGGCTTTTGTGGCATGTATGGATGACAAGGATAAATTATCTCTAGGCTACATAACCTATCGATGCATCCAAAAGACTTATCCGTAATATAAGATCTGTATCTCCAAAGAAATTATGGAACCTTAAGCTTGATCCTCAATTATAATGGTGGATAATTAGATTCACAATATATCTTACTTTTACTTTTTTTCTTTTTAAATTATGCAAATGAATGTGTTTATATAGGTGAATCTAACCATAAACTTGTTGGGCCCTTTTTTGGCTAAGGATTTATACTAACTTAATAGACACCTCAGCATGAGCCAATCACTTATCATGATTATTATTTTGGCACCTTTTCCACCAACTGGAGAAATATTCATAGACCTTATACCAATTGGTAGTAGTTACTTGGCACCTAATTTTTTAGGGAATATTCATAAGTGAATGCATATAGAAACTTGAGAACAAAGGGTGTAAGGTGATGGAGCTGGTAGAATGATCAACTAAGGATCCAACTCAACACCAGATGTGTTCCCTCCACCTTGGCATAAAGATACTACTTAGTTCTATAAATCCATGCTTGAACTAGTATGCAAATAACATGACTTTGAGATAGTGAAGCTTTGCAGAATTTGGTTTCATACATAGTAAAGCAACTGCCATTGAAACTTAGGACTAGCATGGGTGCCTTCAAGGTTCTAGATCTATCTAATTGGTTTCATACATAGTAAAGTAACTACCATTAAATCTTAAGACTAGCATGGGTGCCTTTGAGGTCTCATATTATAGTTCCCAATCTTGTTTATGAGCCTCTAGGCCTTTGGTAGCTTTAAATGAGCATTTTCTATGTTCCACCTAATGTGTCCTATATTTATCTAAATAATGTTTAATGAAGAATGGTATCTCACTTAAATGAGTATTGATCTAGTGTATATGGTTATGTTAGTGTTCATTGCTTGCATAATGTTTGTAATAGAGGTAATTCTTAGATTTAATATATGAATGATAAGTTCCATCAAGCTTCTAGTTTAACCTATTAATGGCATCCCTGAGTATGTGATGACATCTATAGAACCTTTTAATTATCCTAAGTATAACAGAAGTCATGCACCCAAGCCTTAATACTCT
This sequence comes from Torreya grandis, assembly GCA_037957365.1. Lineage (NCBI taxonomy): Eukaryota > Viridiplantae > Streptophyta > Pinopsida > Cupressales > Taxaceae > Torreya > Torreya grandis. Next base: position 1,561,482 of record JARHVA010002882.1, on the reverse strand, counting down.
TACACAAAGTATGAGCCTAAAATGAACTTAACCTCAGACTTTCTATTGACACATATTAGTGTTACATGATGTCAAACCTAGTAACATAAAATCTTGCACCCTTTAGATCCTAGAACTAGCTAAATATAGGTTTTCACTCCTATAACTAGAACAAGTACCCCGAATAGACTTTGTACCTACACACCATCATATTCCACCTATAATGGCTTATGTCAATGAACTTACCAATGCCATTATTACAATGACCAAGTCCCTTGAAGAATGAGTTGTACCATGGCATGATTAGCGCAATGCAAGCCTTGATTATTTCTCTATTGTGTTTCAGGTGAGCACATAATTCTTACACCTTATGTGAATTGATACCGATGCAATTGAGTGATAAATGTTGAGCACTACAGGATTAGTCTAGGTTTGTGCCTAATTTTAATGAGTCTAGAACTAACTTGGATAACCAAATAAGTGCCTAAAAAAGTAAATGACTTAGACAAATAACCTTTTCTATAATATTTTTGTTCTATCATTGGGACATATGTTGAATTTTTTTGTTGCAATGGTGTAATATAATAATGTTCTGACTCTCCCTCAAGAACATTGAGCACCATCTAGAATAGGTGGGATATATCTTTCCATTGAATCATCCATGTTATAAATAATAGAAGCAAAGGAAGTGGGTCTTAAACAACTTGTATGATGCTCTATATGAGGTCTTATTTTGTGAATGACCTAATCATGTGTATCGATGGTTGGCTGCTTATGTGACCCACAAAAGATGAATCTATAGATAATACCTTGAGTAGATGAAAGAGCACTTATAAAATCTTGAGAACCTTGATGCCACTTGGAATAGAGCTATAAAAAATTGTGGCATGGAGTGTTGAATATTTACATGCTTGAATTTTTAGTATCAATGTACTCCTACCCTAAAGAAGTAGAATATCAATTCTTGCATGAGCCTAGAGGCACATTTGTGAAAGAATTTGGTATAGAGATTAAGAAACTAATGGTGGATCATGGTTTTGAAATTGTAAGAATGGAAGGCTAAATTCCTTTCATGTATGATCAGCATAATAAGGAATAAGGGTATGTGTAGGTGAAACATAATGGAAGGGGATGAGTAGATTGACCCCAACAGCTCAGGTGACAGACTTATAATAAGAGAAGGTGCAAGATAATGGAAAATATAGAACTTGGAAGTGTTGAGATAACCCATAGTGATCAAAAATGGCATGGGGAAGGATCTCTTGAATTGTAGTAATGTGAGGAAAATAAAAATGAATCCATAAATCAAGAAAAATTATTGATGGGTGAAAAATGCACTAGGTCCCTATAAAAATTTAACCATTGAATATGTGCCAAAAGTTCCTACCCCCTTTAAACCTATGGCACTAACTCATACATTATATCTACCATGAGAAGAAATAAGAGTGATAATTGACCCTATTATCCACATTGACTTTGATAGGTTTCTAGATTTGGAGTATAATTTTGTGATTAAACAAGTTGTCCCTTACAAATAATTACATGAAGTTACCTATAGACCTTTAAGCACTATCTCAATAACATAGAATATGAGTACAATAATTCTAATTCAACAAATGTCAGTTATGTAGACTGGGAAATAACCCATAGGGAGTAATCTAGCACCACAAATGAGTAGCATTATGTCATCAACTTCAATTGTAAATATAATAATAATAGGGTCAACACCTAACCCATTAATATAAGGCATCATAGGACCACTCCAAGATAAATACTAGCATGTCAATCACCTGAGATGCCATCACCGCACACCCCCCCCCCCCACACAATAGATATATTATGAGATGATAATGCACTTTCCAAAATATCATGGCATGGAAAATATCATAGAGCATGTGTTTAAATGTGAGCTTCAATGGTGCACTTGGGGTATAACCTAGTTAAAATGTAAGGTAACATAGTTTACGACAACTTTGCTTGATCACACTCACACCTGGTATAGAAAATTTTATTTTAACCAGGTTATGATTACTTATAACACTTTGAAGGAAGCATTTTTGAAATAATTTGACATACTTTAGTTTGAATATCAAAGCATCACCATGCTCAAGGAAATTAGCTAAGGGTTATTAGAGAGCATGTGCTTATATGATGCTAATTTTAAAACAATTCTTTCTAAGCTTCCTTATGACATTCACCCCTCCTAGCATGTGCAATGGTTCATTAGAGTATTACTAGTACCATTCAAAAAAGTGCTCTCTATGAATACATTCACATATCCTCAAGAAGCGCTTGAAGTTGCACTTAGAGCCAAGGTAGTCAAAAGTGCCAACACTAGGATCAGCTCTTTCATGGAAGCAAAGATTGCATCCATGGCTAGCCAACTCTAAAAACTAACCACTAGTTTATCATAATATGCTCAAAGTAGATTATGGGGAACCAACTATGAGATGGAAGGAAATAATAGGAATAACTACCCTCAAATGAATATGTGCACATTACTTCAAAGCTATGAGGTTTATCATAAGGTGCATGATGTTCATAACTACCCTTTATTGAAATGTACCAATCAGGTTAACATAACCATATATTGTTAATTCTATGATGCTTACACTCATACCATATCTAATTGATGAATAACTAATGAAATGTATGAGATCATGGAAATAGGTGCATGACAAACAACTACATCATCTAGAGGGTAGGCAATCAAATGAAATGAGGGTTAGGGTTAGTAGAATGTAGGCTATGGGATGCAAAGAGGTGTTATAGGGTGGGTTGGAGGATGTGGTGGAGGAATATTCCCACCATGATAATGTTACAAGTATGATTTGATCGATCACTATCAGTGTGACTAACCTACACATCTAATGTGTGGGCATTATTGAGGAACACACAAAGTTGAGTAATGCCCTGAATTGTATAAAATTTTGACCCAAGGTAGGCCAGGTATAGAAAAAGACACAATAATGATCAATCATGATCCTAAAGTGGAGAAATAGACTTTAAAGTCATAACTAACCCATGTAGAGACAATCAAAGTGTAGGAAAATACTTCTAGTGGATTCACCACTTAGCTACCAATTGTGCTAGTACCAAAGTTGCACCTATAATATTGGGAACTAAGCCACACTGAGTGCATAACATGGATTGAACCCAAATATATGCCTTACCCAGACCCTATGTACTATAAATATGTATTATAGTAGGCTATGAATGTGATTCATAACCTACAAGGAGAGATCCAATTAGTGTGAGACCTAGATGCACAAGTTATCACTTATCACAAGAAGCAAGATGGTTAGGAGGCTAAGATATGAGAGCTAATGGAGATATTTTTCCTCCTACAAATAGAATGATTATTTCCCCTACTAAATAAATTACTTTTAGATCATTCAAGCTATAATCCAGTCAAAGTTTTCATGTCATGCATGAAAAAGGCACAAAAGGTTAGGCATAAACAAAATGTAGAGTATGATCAAGAACTCTTGGTATATACCACCATTGATGGATGATCTATATGTGAGGTCCTTTTGGACATAGGTAATGGGGTTAATATCTTGATAAAGAATGCATGGGAGAAGATGGGTAGGCCAATCTTGAGGCCATCCCCTCATGTACTTTTCATGGCCAAGAAATCTAGGACATAACCAATTGAGATTATAAAAGGTACCATTCTAGATATTATGGGCATAAAATTATGTGTTGACTTTGAATTGATTGAGTTGTTTGAGAAAGATAATTATCTAGTACTCCTAAGCAGGCCATGGTGTTATGAAAATAATTCCAACATACACTTCAAGAAGCAATAAATGACCTTTGAAAATGGTAAGGAGAGGGTTGTGATCCCCCTCTCAAGTTAAAAAGGGCCCCATTACATATAAAGTGTTGATCTTGAAGATGAGATCAACCTAATATACAACATCATAGTGTAAGGTGTCAAGACTCTCAACCCTAATGACCAAGGAGTTCTTTCATAGGAGGATGGATAGCTAGCCTCAAACACCACCAATGTTTCTTAAGATTGATGGGTTAAATAATCTTATAAGATGACTAGTCAGAGATGCTACATAGTGAACGTGAAGGTGCCAAAACCTATGAGGACTAGCTAGGTCCAAATTGATCACACCTTATGAAGAAGGGTCCCTTGTAATAGGAAGAATGTAAATAGAGTATTTCACCTAAACAAAGGTAAACTTGTAGTTCTCCCATAATATGATGGGAGAAATCTTTTAGAATAATATTTTTATGACCTAGAGTCATGCATCTTGAAGGAAGTAGACAAGATGGGTAAACTAGTGTATACTTTGAGAAGCACTATTACTCATTGGTGGGTAGCATAGAGGTCTATCTTGAAAACTTGGCATGTAAAAGTAGCCATATACACTAAATTCAAAAAAATAAATGAAGACCTAGACATTTTTTTATACCCTGGTGATTCAGACCCAATAGTGCACATACACTTGTGTGAAGAAACATGGATTAATTACAGCACAAACACCCCAAGGATCTTATGGGTGCATGAATTATATATAACATTGAATACATGGGCATGAGCTTGGTATGTGGTCAATGAAACATGCCATAAAATATCCAGTTGGGATGTCTTGAAGGAGAAGTTTGTGTATACCTTCTCCTTTTCCTTAACCTACAATTGATTGAGCCATTGTAAGTCATTCGAAGGGAAGTGTTTGAGGACACTAAAATCTTAGAGGAATACCTATAAGATGTGTTCAGTGAGAAAGTATCAATGCTCCCAAATTTCTTTGAGGATTAGGCACTCAATATTTAATCAAGTGATAAATATATAGGTGTCTAGAAAGCATAAAATTAGACATTCTTGATAAGAAAAAGGAAGCTAATATGCCAACTAGATGATATTGCCCCTAATGAAGAAGACCCTACTCATCTCCACATCAAAAAAAATAAGGGTAATAGGCAAGTTGAGGACACACATCAAGAAAAAACTTATCCTTATCATGTACTACTCAAGACCACCCAGGTTGATATCAATGTAGAAGGAGAACCAAAGATGGCTACTCTAGGCACATATTGATCTGACATAGAGCTAGTGTGAATTTTGGATCAGCTGAAGGAATTTCAAGATTTATTTCTATGTAATTTTCAAGACATGAAGGGTACCTACCCATTCCTTATAAAAATGATCATAAATTTGGTGGATAGGGTATGACCTATCAAAAATCACAACTACAGAATAAACCCCAATATCTATGCTAAGTTAAAAATGGAGATTGATGGTATGTTAGACATAGGAGTAATCTACCTAGTGAAAGAGTTATAATGGGTGAGCCCCATTGTGATTAGCATTAATAATGATGGGCACATCTATATTTGTGTTTATTACCAACTATTAAATGTCACTTGTCACTAATTCCATTCACTAACAAAGTCTTGGATGGAGTCATAGGCTATAAAATATATACTTTAACTAATGGTTTCTCTAGATACCATCAAGTCCAAATTGAAGAGGAGGATAGCCAAGATAACCTTTGCAATAGAATAGGGTTTTTTCACATATAATGTGATTCCCTTTGGGATTAATAATTCACTTATCATATTCTCTAGAGTGGTCATCATTGCATTTAAGGATGTTGTCCATAATTTCCTCTAAGTATACCTTGATTATTAGACTGTGTATGGGATCATGAGAGACCATTATGATAACTTTCACCTCATGTTTGAGAGGTACCAATAGATACAAATATCCTTAAACCTTAAAAAGTGCATCTTCATGACACCATGTGGAAACTTGATCGAGTACATCATCTGTAAAGATGGTCTACTTGTCAATCCCATGAAGATTTTTATTATTCTACAGTTCTAGACCCATTCCACATAGAAAGATGTTCACACCTTTCTTGGCCATTATGGATATTATATAAATTTTATAAGGATATATGAAAGGATCATAGCATCGCTAGAGGCTCTGTTATATAAGGATGGCCCATTCCACTGGGGACAGTGTAAGAGGATGCCTTTAAAACTCTGAAGCTCAAGTTAGCTAGCATACTTATCCTTTAGTTTCTAAATTGGAAGACTCCATTCCACATCTATATCAATGCATTTAGATCTATAATTGGCACTATTCTAATGAAACCTAATGAAGGTAAGATGGATCATCCTATCTCCTTTAAAATCCATAAATTGACCCTAGTAGAGCAAAATTACACAACTACTGAGCATGAAGTGTTGTCCATGGTATATGCCCTCTAAAAATTGAATCAATACTTATTGGCAACCCCATTCATCTTTTTCATTGATCATGAGGCACTTAATTACCTTGTGAATAATCCCTTTATCCATGGGCACATTTGTAGATGGATAGTTATATTTTAGGAATTCTAGTTCTTAGTTATCATCAAGCCTAGAAAATAGAACTCAGGCTCAGACCATTTATCCCACATCAATTCTGGTGATGTGATAGTGCCCATTGAAGATGACATGCTATATGCACAACTCTATATATTTTAGTGCATTCTTGAAGACTTAGTGGAGATAGCCACATTTTTAATGTTTGGGTTTGCACCCCAGACCATGACAACTAAAGAGAAGTAGTAGCTTGGCATTCATATCACTCCTTTTCAATCATTAATAGGGATCTATATAAATTAAGTCAAGATGAATTCTTATTCTAATTATTTTGGAACACAAAAGAGACTCTATTCTATGCGAGGCACATGAGGGGATCATATGATGCCATTGCATTAGAGATGAAATGGCATGCAAAATGATGCAATCAATCTTATGGTGGCCAAGCCTATTCCAAGGTTCAAAGTATTGTGCTAAGTTATGTGACATATGCTAGTGTATAGGGAATCCAAATTTATGGGATGCGATGCCCCTCATCCCCATTCTTACCTAGGCACTTTTTGAAAAATGGGCCATTGATTTTGTTAGGCTGATCACTCTTATAGTAATGCACATAGGCACAAGATATATTATAGTAGCCATCAATTATTTCACAAAATGGGTTGAGGTAATGCCTACTAAAAACTACACTAATACCATAGCTACAAGATTCATATGGAGAACATCATAAGTCACTATGGATGCCCACTCAGTTTAACTAGTGACAGAAGAACACATTTCCTCAATGAAACTATGAAAATCCTACTAGCTAAATACATGGTGGTGTACCACAAGACCACCCTATATCATCCCTAAGTAAATGGCACAACTAAAGCATTAAATAAGATATTGGTAACATGCCTCAAAAAAAATGTGATGTTGGTCACAAATATTGGGATGATCAAGTGTCCATAGGTATATGGGCATACCACATAACCTACAAGCACTTAAACAAGGCTACACCATTCTAACTAGTGTTTGGCACAAAAGTGATCCTATCGATGGATTTATTAGTTCCATCATTATTCATTTCAATAATTGGTCATTTGTATGACCAAGAATCATTGAGTGCAAGGCTAGAGGATTTAGAGTAGTTGGATGAGGTGCACACCCAAACAATATGGAGCTAGTAGATCAATGAGGTGCACCATAAGTTATGGCATGATAGGCATATTAAATGTAAATTACTATCTAAAGGAACATTGGTCTTGCTATATGATTCCAAGTACCTCAATCACCCATAAAATCTAAAAATGAGGTGGATCGGCCCATATGTCATCCATAGTATACTAAAATGTTATACATGCAAGTTGTACACTTTGTCAGGTGAAATACTCCTTTAGAATTTCAATGGTAATAGATTGAAGCTATATAGGTAATAGGATGGTGCTTGCACCATTAGACACAAACTTCCCAATCATAATTTAGTTGTGTTATGTTGGCCTAAATGATATTTGGTGCAAGCCAAACATTTCCTTCTATTTTATGAATTTTGTTCTTGTAGAGTGACTAATCAGTGCTTATAGGCCCACAACAGAAATATTCTAGTGCTTTCACACATAACTCCAATTAGGTGAGTCAAGCATAGATGCTTTCCAAAGTGCTTGAAGCCAAACACCTAAGTTTTTGGGTGCATGGAATTTGCTATACTTTGAACATATAAGCACTAAGGGAAAAAAAGAGGCATAAATGGTACTCATGCACATAAGATCAAAGAAATATGCATGGGATGATAGTGCATAATGAATAGAAATAAATCACACAAGATGATTATGTGAAAGAGATCTAAGAGGAGATTGAAGCGTTGAAGGGCCATTGCAAATGATTTGTATGGGGTAGGACAGGCCAAGGCAAAAAGATGAAAGTGTATAAAAATCAACCAAGATAGGAAAGCATGCTTGAAATGAAAGTTTAGTAGGAAAAGATGGAACTATGGAGGTTAAAGCATGTGCATGTGAGGCGTTGCACCTAGGTTACCATAAGGAAGGTGAAAGGTCATGCCAAGTGAATAAATTATAGTAAAAAGATCATTAAGAAAAGATGGCATCCATGAAAAGTGAGGTAAGAAGTGGCCATTTGAACTACAGTCACTTTACCAAAAATATCATTAGGATAATTTATTAAGGTGATGGAAGAGGCACAAATATCTACATTTAATGCATGCTTAGCAAAGGATTTTCATAGATTTTATGGGTTTTAGAAAATTCTAAGAAATCAAGGCACTATCATGCAATTAATCACCTATAATTAAGAAGGTAATTGAATTAAGGGTATAAAATAGTAAAGGGTCGACTAGTTTAGAAAACTAGAGCTAAAGTAGTAAAACACTACTACGGTGAGACCTTAAGTACCCATAGATGAAAAAATTGAATAATTAAAGGGAGAGGAAAATTGCATTCCCTTTGAGATTGGCATAGAGAAGTGTGGGGAATGTATTATACAAGAGCCAAGTAACAAAAAAATAGAGTGATTTTAAGGCTACCATTAACAATAAGCAAAGCTCAAGAGCTAAAGTTACAGTCATAGATCTTGTGACTATGAGGAGTGCCAACAAAAATTATAGGCTTTGGTAAATTAAATATATCACATTTCAACACCAACAAATTTAGAATGGGGAAGAAACACATGATTTATGGCCCACTATAAGTATAGAAGGATATTAAGAGGGTATAGATGATAGAATAAGTGGCCATAGTGAATTAAAAAGTGTAGTTGGTAGAGGGAGTTAGCATCACTGAGGTTGATTTGAAGGTGCTTACAAAAATGTCCTATAGGAGATGTATTTTCATAAAGAGGTCTTGGTAGGAGAGATCAGGGAATCTTTTACACACACCTATTAGATAAAATAATATAACCATCACACCTCAAAGAGTTCATAAGATCAAGATTGGGTGGTTGATACAGGGGCCAAGACTGAATCAAGCATGGCATTATTTGATATCTCCATCTAAGAGATAAACTTGCAACCACAAGCACAACTTAAGTCTATGAGTTATCATGTTTTAGGAAGCTAGAGGAACTCATGTAGTTTTTCCTCTAGTGCTTCCATGAGGACCACTTCTACTTTGTGGGGAGGCACATGCAGTTGTCAGCTAGCCTCATTGGAAGAATCACCAAGCTCCTAGAATTTGGCACAAACATCCACCAGATGATGGTGGATGATGCTAAATTTAAAAGGGTTGGGAAGCTCCAAGGGTACTATAAGGGAGGTTTCACATTCCCAATCATAGAAATCAAGGACCTTATAATGAGGGAATTTGTGTACCTCATAAGTTCAAAACTATGTCCTAATGATCGATGGATAGACATCACCAAGTCCTACCTATGCATCACTCACCACATGGCATAGAGCATAAATTTTAATATAGCAAAGTTCATTATAGAGGAAATGGTGAAGAATGTGATAGAGTGTCATAAAATATGAGACACCTTCTAATGGGGGTTGATGTTAATTCTAATTGTAATGGAAGAGATAAACATTCCCAATGGTGATAAGGATAACCTTTGGGTCTTCTTGGAGCACAAGGATTCCCCAGTGTTGAAATACAAAAACTTCACCTACCCCTCCACCTTCTCCTATAAGTACAAGACCCAAGTGATGGGATGGTGTGTCTATTATATCAAAACATTTAGGGAGGAATGGTGCATCCTAGAAGAGATCCCTAAAAATATGTTTGGAATGGCAACCTTCACCATTATGAAGCACTTATATATAGTGTACCTAGATCTCATAAATGGAAATTGATTAGGTTGTTTTAAGCTTCCCTATGCATTTTCATCTAAATACTTTAGTGATGTGCTTAGAATAATTCCCAATATATTGTAGCTAGACATCCTAGTGAAAACTATAAAATTAGAATGAAGTAGGTTACGGCACCAATATGTACACCTAAAAGAGAAAGCAACCAAGGATGAGGAGGATGAATTGGATCATATCAACATCCATCACTTCCAAAATAAAGTCATACCTAGGAACATCCACATGCTATAATATGAGATGAAGCTAAGAAATAAGGGTGTGAGCATTGATAAGGATGATTATCTCCCCTTCTAAATCAGTGATGAAAGGAAGCTAGCACTAATAACACAAAAGAAGTATCCCAAAAAGAAAAGGGGGAGACACTTGAGGAGATGCAAGAGCACATTAGATTAAATATCACCTCAAATGATAAATCCACTCCCTCTACACCAAATAATAATTGCATGACCTTTATGCCAAGTATTTATTCTCCCAAGAAAATGGAGAAGAAAAAGAAGTCAAAGGGGCCTATTGTAATACCCACAATAACCTTGGCAAAGATGGAGGTGTAAGAGGTGTATGAGGAATTGGAAGTGTAAGAGGTACATGAGGATATAGAAGAGGAATAAGGAGAGACAAAATTTTAAATCATCCAGGAAGAAGTAACAGAATAAGGACATAGTACCAAAGAAGTTTAGGAGGACCTTCAAGGTAGCACTACCACCACACTTAAAGAGGTAGAAAAGTTGCCTAGCACCTCATCAAAAGAGACCTCCCAATAACCTTTATAAAATTAGGAAGAAAACAGAAGCTAGTGGAATAAAATGGGCATCAATGAGGAGGAAATAGATATCGTGTTGGTGCTAGATAAAAAAAAAAGTGGCCATAAAGGCAACTAGCATGACCCAGAAAGAGATCGATAAGGTTAAGGCCAATGAAATAAGGGTTGAGGAAGAAAATACCTTAGAAATAATAAAGAAGAGAAAGGTAGAGAAATATAAGGCCTAGGAGGAAAGGGACAATAAAGAAAAGGAAGAGAAGATGGTGCCATAAGCATGGAACTAATGTAAGAGAAAGTAGTAAAGGTGCCTATCACCCCCACTAGCATAGTAGAAGAAGTTGCACCATAGGTGCACCCAAGTAGTGAAAGGGTGCCTAGAGATAAGGAAGGTGATACTTCCACCTTTAAATATCAAATGGAGAGCATTGGAGAAACCCAATAAAAATAAGAGGGAAAATTCGGTATTGAGGTAGAAGAAGAAATAGACTAAAGGGACAAGTTCGAGGAAGAACCCCTATTAGAACAAGAGGAAGGAACCTCATAAGGAAGTGTTGAAGAGAGTGTTAGCATTGATGAAGAGGAATGAGAATAGATGGAGTTGGCTATCACTGAGGAAGAAGGAACCAAGCCCAACCTAAGGGAAAATGCACATAAGGGGTGGACTGATGAAGATTATTATATGTTTGAGAATATGCCCCCTGAATCTGCCATAATAAAGACATGCCAACAACTATCATTTTATTTTGATAGTTATATGGATGAAAATAATTTTGAGGTACCAAAAAAGGCCATATTTTATATAGAGGAACCAAAATAATGGCATAATTCCCTTCTTATAAACCCTTGTGAAATGAACCCATTTAGGTCGACCAATGCAGTCATCCAGATGGCTTCTAAAGTAGAATGGAAGAACATCATTAATGATGTTAGAGATTCAATATGGAAGAATATTGTGATATAATTGGAAAAGGAAATAAAGGCCATGAAGTTTAAATTATAACAATTAACTAAGCACGTAGAGGAAGTCAAGCCATCCCTCTTAGACAGAATTGACACTTCAATCTTCTTAGAGGTTGACAATGTGTGCATGATAGTGGAGTAAATGCTCCCAAGGTTGAAGGTAGAGCTAGTACTAGAAGAAGAAGAGGACCCATGAACCATAATAAAATAAGATATAGATAAAAATATTAAATAGGTGGAAAACCTCTTTGTACAACTTTAAGAGGGCATAGATGTTATCAATGCCATCTTTTGCATCTTTTTTAACCAGGTTTCAGTCATAGACATGCACCTCAAAAAGGCAAAGGCGGAGAAGGAAGAGTTGATGGTGAAGGTATACACTAAGATTATATTAGATCATAGAAAAATAGTGGAAAATTTCAATGCCTTGAGAACTCAAATAAAATACCAAGAACAAATCTTGGAAGCACTCTTCCATGCCTTGCAAACCAAGGCCTACAAAAAAGGAGAAATTCTAAATGGAGGAGTTGTAAAAGATAAGGAAAATCTTGAGGCCTTATAAAATGAGTTTGAAAAGATATATTTGTTCATGTTTAGCACCACATAAACATAGATATGTAGTGACATTGAAGAACTCAAGATCACTATTAAGGGATTCAAGGACTTTAACATTGAACTAAAGGAGATCATGCCAGATTTCTACATGCCAAGAGCATTGAAAGACTAGTCTGAGGGTGGACTAGTAATTTTGTATGGGTTAGTTTTAGGCCCCTTTTTGGCTAAGTAGGGATCTAATCCAACTCATTAGACACCTCGACATGAGGTAATCAATTGTCATGATTATTTTCTTACAACCTTTTATGCCAGTTGAAAGAATCTTCATAGATCTTGCACCAATTAGTAGGTAGTTACTTGGTGCCCAATTTTTTTAGGTAATATTTATAAGTGGTTATATGTGGTAATTATAATTCAAATGGTATAAGGTGATGGACTTGGAATAATGATCAACCAAGGCTCTAGCTTAGCACCTAACGTACACCCTCCACCCTTGCATGAATATGCTACATAGTAATATAAATCCATGCTAAAACTAGTATGTAGATGACATGACCTTGAGATATAAAATATCTATAGAATTGGTTCTAAATATATCAAAGTAATCATCATTTAAATTTAGGACTAGCATGGGTGCCTTTGTGGTTATGTATTGTAGTGCCCAAACTCTCATGTGAGCCTTTGGGCCTTTGGTAGCTTTTAATGAGCATTTGCTCTATTCCACTTACTATGTACTCTATTTATCTAAAAAATATTTGATGAAGAATGGATTTGTAATTAAATGAGTATTGATCTAATGTATATTATTATGGTAGTGTTTCTTGATTGCATAATGTTTGTAATATTGGTAATACATATATTTAACATGTTAATGCTAAGTTCCATCAAGCTTATATTTCATCCCATTAATGGTATCTTTGAGTACGTGATGACATCTATAGAACCTTTGAATTATCCTAAGTATAAGATAAGTCATGTGCCCAAGCCTTAATACTCTTACACAAACTATGAGCCTAAAATGAAATTGACCTCAAACTTTCTATTGACCCATCTTAATGTTGCATGATGTCAAATATAGTAACATTAAGGCTTGTACCCTCAAGTTCCTAAAACTATCCAAATATTGGTTTATGCTCCTATGACCAAAAAAAGTACCCCATATAGACTTTGCACCTACACACCATCAAACTCCACCTAGAATGGCTTGTGTTAATGAACTTACTAATGTCATTATTGTAATGACCAAGTCCCTTGAAGAATGAGTTATGTCATGGCACAAATAGCCCAATGTGGGCCTTGATTCTTTCTCTATCATCCTTTTGGTGAGTGTATAAGGCTTATGCCTTATATAAATTGATGCTAGCATAATTGAGTGAAAAATGTTGAGCACTGCAGGATTAATCTAGATTTGTACCTAGTTATAATGAGTCTAAAACTAACCTGGACATCCAAATAAGTGCCCAACAAATTAAATGACTTAGATAATAACATTTTATATAAAAAACCCTTCTAAAATTTTTGACTGATAAGTTTGACTCAGTCAACCTAGTATCGTAATTAACAAAAAACATACTAGGTCACAGACTAGGTTGTTTAGGGGCTGACCTAATTTCTAATAAGTTTTATCAATAAGAATACAAGGTCAATGTGGATGAAATAGTCATGTAAACTATCAAAAATGGGTTTAGGTTAGGGAAAGGGTTAATGAAGGTGGTAAAATACCATAGTAGTATGTGTAAAATAGGAGGCAAATCTTAGGGGAATGGTCTAGGAGACAAGTGTGTAGATAGCAAGTGGTAAAATGGACAAGAATCATGTGAAGCACCAATGGTCTACTGACCCCTTTCTTAGTGTGTCCCTTAAGGAATGTGCTTAGAGATTTAGAATTGACAAGTTCCTAAAATATAAAGAGCATCAGTAATTTATAAGGTTTGAAAATATTGTGTATACATAAACTATTTGATAATTAGCATATGTCATCAAGATTTATCAAATATTAGTTAATAAACTAATCAACCATAATAAACCATGGATCAAATAGGTTACTTGGCTAGATATAAATTAGGATGTGATACTTTGGGTAGTACTTTTACTATTTTTTATGACATGCGAGCCATTAGCATTGCTATTAGTGGCTTGGGTTGCACTATGAGTAGTGGTATACATGGCACTAATGGTATTAGAAGCATTGGTAGAAAAGGAAACACTAGTAGCATAATTGGCATGTGTAAAAAAAATGTACTATTGGAATAGTTATAATTGTAATAAAAGGAATCACTATTATCATGATTAACATTGGTATCAAAAGATGCATTACTATCCTGATTGAGGAGGAGGATCTTTGGAAAAGGCCCACTAGATGTTAAACCTACCATGTTAGTGGAGATACTTGGCATGGAGGTTGAAGAGGTCATGGTGTGTGAAGGATTCAAAATATAAGGGAAATGTTGAGAAGAAAATAAAGTGTCACCCCCAAATATTTGAGATAATGTAGGGGAGGGTGAATGAGGTTCTACTTGAGTACCTATCATTAAATTATAGATAGTTAAAGGGTCCTTTCCTCTATGTTGAGTAAAATATTTAATGAAGAAGATAATTTCATGTGTGTACTCTAATTTAGGCTCATATTCTAAATAAAAAATATGATTACAAAATGATGATGAATGAGGAGTCCCATAATTGGTAGTGCGAGTGGAAATGTGCACATTAATTTCATCTAAAGTGGAAGCCACAAGTTATTTTTGGGAAAACATATTAGGATGGGTAAGACCCATCATGTTTGTTGGATTAAACTATATATTATCCTCAAACAAGAAATTTATGATGATAAAAGGAGGTGAAAAAGTTGATGAAAAAAAATTCAAAAAATAGGATACATAATCAAACTAGTTGATTGTGTTCTGTAAACCAGGGAATTGAACAAAAAAAAAAGAGAACACAATCATAAAAGTTGATTGTGTAATATTTAACAAGGAACATTCCAAGAAATAATATGATATATTTTTAAAAATTGACTATGTACTTCTTATAAAAGGGACTGAACATGAAGATAAAAATATGTAGTTAGAAAGGTTGACTATGTACTATAGGCATATAAGCTAAATATTCTATAAGAGACTATGTTGATATAAACAATAGTGTTATGAAATAGATAAAGGTTTTTCAATATAATATGTAATAAAAATAAATTAATCACATAAGTAATTAGATCAATGTGACTAATCCAATTGGAACACATAGTACAAACCTTGCACCAACATGGGTTAATGCAAGTTTTGCAAAAAAACATACAATGATCAAAGACCAAGTAGAAAATTGAAAGTAAATGCTAACTAATTGGTCATCATTAAGTGTTATTAAGTTATAGTGAAGTGAAATTTTAATGTGATAGGGAATTTTGTTGTAATGAGGAACTAGAAAGCAATCTAAGGTTGGTTTCAGGAAGTTTAGGTTAAAAAGGATCTATATTGGCGATGGTACTAGTTTGGTATTGGGGCCTACACCCTCACTTCATAATCTCATGGTGATAATGATATTAGGTGTTGTGTTAATATATACCATCAGCCTTGTTTTTATAATTAGCTACAAAACCAAGTTAGCTTCCCCCTTGGTGATGAAGTCCAAGTAGGTAGACCTTGGAAAGATAAATGTCTAATGATTTTTTAATGTAAATTGATTTGGAAGTGTGTGCAAAAGAGAAAAAAGAGTCAGACTAAATTATTAATTTTTTAAAAAAATGCCTAATTAATCTATGTGTTACTCTAATCATGCAATCAATTGATAGGAAATGTAAATTAAATACTATTAAAAAGAGGTTAGTTCCTTAATTGAAAAGAGTATAGAGTCAATTCATGCAAAACTATATGCAAATAGTGCATAACAGAGTCGACTAGGTCATTATTATTTTGTATAATAAGGATATGGAATAACGTAGTCAATAGGTTGGCTATGGATTCTAGATAGAAGATAAGCTATAGAAATGTGTCAAGGGGGTCGACCCAGTTGGTCATAGGGTTGTAGTTTTATAGATTATAAACTTGTGAAAAACAATTATAGAAAGGAATAATTGAAATGATAGACAAATAAATAATGAAAATTGATAGGCTTGAAGATGTTTAGATTGAAAAAATTTATATTGTGATGCTCAAGTTTTGATTCAAAAATTATGAAAATAGAGTTGACTAGTTTGATAGATTTTGTAAAGCCTATATTTTGAAAAAGAAGTTGCTAATAGAGTTGAGTAGCTCGACATGTTTACAAATTTGTATTATGAAAGAATAAAATTATGAATGTATTTGAATATTTTGACTCCATATGTAAATATAAAATTAAAAAATAATAATGTGATGAATTGATTGATCTAGTTACCTATATTTAGAGAATACGCACAAAGATAGAACATAGTCATTTTGGAGCGATTATGTGTTAAACCTACGCACATACTATTATAAATATACCAACTAGTTTGATATAGTATTGTAAAAATAAAAAAAATATAATATGATCACAAAATAAAAGTGTGAAAGAAAACCTACAAGGGTTTGATTCATATTAGGTTCACTAGAATGTATACAAATAGAAATATAACTAATCTATTAATCAATCCTAACTCAAAGAAGATAAATATTACTTACACTTATAATTTTTGATATATTAGATATTTAGGCTCATGACCAAGATGGATCCACTATACCTAACCAAGGGATCTATTACTGTAATAACATCACTAGAGAGGGTTTAAAAGCCTCTAGTCAAGCAACACTATGCAATAACCCTAGTTAGGTCCTATGTTTTCATATTCACAAAGTATATGACAAGTAAATTAAATTTTAATCTAGTGATAACCAAATCTTATGACACAAAATTGGGGTAATAAACATAAAAATTAAACACACATAGGAAAATCCTAATTAAGCTATGTATAGGTAACACCTTAATGCATGGGAAAGAATTAAAATGCTAATCTATCTACTCTTATAAAGGAGGAATAAAGTTATGAATATTTACCTTTGAAGACAAACTCATCAAGCCTCACTCTCTTCCTTGGACAAGGTGCTTTGCAAGAGGTTTTTGTGGTACGTAAGAATAACAAGGATAAGTTAGCTCTAGGCTATAAAACTTCTCTATGAATCCAAAATATGTCTCCACAAGACAATATTCATGTATAATGGTGGATATGTAGATGTGCAATATAATATTTGTCTTCTTCCCTTCTCTATAAATTATGGAAATGGATGTGTTTATATAGATTAATCTAACCCTAAACCTTTCTAAAATTTTAGTCGACAAGGTTAGCCTAATTGACTTTATATCATTATTGATAAAAACATATTATATCTTGGTCTAAGTTAGTCAAGGGCTGACCTAGACCCTTAACATGTTTTATCAATTTAAAAATAGGGTTGATGGGTTGACAATGTAACATAAACAATTAAAAAGGGTTTTAGGCTTAGGAAGGGGCTAAGTAAGGCGGCAAATGCATGTATGATTATGTAAGAGAGGAAACAAGGCTTAGGGAAGTGTTTAAGAGATGGTTATGTAGATAAAAAGTGGTAGTAAATAGGATAACAATCATTTGAAGTACCAATTGTCTACCCAACACTTTCTTAGTGCACCCTTTAAAGAGTGCACTTAGAGATATTAAGACTTGATAGGTTCTTACAAGAGAGAAAGCATCAATAATTGATAAAAGTTTGAAAATATTATGTGTATACATAGGGGAGGTTGGGCCCTCTAGTATAAGGAGGTCCATATAGGACTAGGGTCTTATTGATAGGCTACAACATGATAAATTAGCATAGATATAAGATATTGAAATCCTACAATAAGAGGTAGCCAGGTTATAGGCATAGCTAGCCATAGTCCAAGGTGAGAAAACCAAACTATAGGGTCTAATCATAGCCATATATTTAGATATTATTGAATTATAGGGTCACATGGTTTAGTTAACAGGGTTTTAGGCCCAGTTGATAAGGGTTTAGGTTCAATTAATAGGGGTTCAATCTCAGTTAACAGTATGGGATTTAGAGCTATTTTCATTGGTTATTGAGCATGATAAAGCCTAGATATATGTGTAAAGGCTCTATATGGATATGGATGATGTTTGATGTCTTATATCTGATGATGCTATATCTAAATCACTAGCCAACATGATTATGGACAAATAATATGTCTTACATACAAAGGATGATGTCATATTCATTAAGGATGATATCACCTATTATCATAGTGTATCAAGGTAGTCATCCTAGTAGACTAAAGGGAACCCACTTACAGGGATTATATTTAAGTCAATAGACTATTTGGACCTCTAGGTCTCTACATACAATTACTTCAGAGCATTTAGTTGTGTACCTA
Organism: Torreya grandis; assembly: GCA_037957365.1. Classification (NCBI taxonomy): domain Eukaryota; kingdom Viridiplantae; phylum Streptophyta; class Pinopsida; order Cupressales; family Taxaceae; genus Torreya; species Torreya grandis. The sequence continues at coordinate 1,542,742 of JARHVA010002882.1, read as the reverse complement.
GCTCCTTAGTAGGTAGTGATGGGGCCTCCACCACCACAGCCATAACTAGCACCTAGTATAAGATAGAGATTTGATCATATCCCCCTAGATATGTGATGAGCCATAGTTTATTTTTTTACCTTGTATCTATAATATTTTGATTGTGTATTATGAGATGCATATGTATTATTTTAATGTATAAAACATTATTTTTGAGAGATATATATATATATGGCATGCATTTTTGGATCATGGCTATTTGTTCATGGACTTTTAATATTTTTTATATGATGTGATTTATTTTTTTGTCTTGTTGAAATGTTAGATGTAGATATTAGATTAGAATATGGATATGGATTTTTATTTATTTACCATGATTTTGTTATCTTTCATGTTGATCATTTACAGTTGGTCTTATTATGATGTGATAGTGTATGATAATGTTAAGAGATACACATCCTTAATTAGGATATGTATATTGATTTATTGATGGATCCAATTGATGTATGATTAGATTTTAGATATTAATTTAAGAGATACACATCCTAAAATAATATAAAAATTACCATATATGTTGGATAACATTACTAGGTAGCATGACTTGATATACAATTCAGGAGATACACATCCTTTAGTAGCAAAAAAAATCATATTTGTTTCTAACTTTAGGTTTGTGATCGAATTAGTATATCCTAGTTAGGAATCAGATTTGTAGGATGGTGCTTTCAAAGATGTTCAGTGTCACATTTTTGTAAGATTAGAGCACTTGGTGTTTAATATGGTAAATAAAATAATGCATCATAAGTATGAATAAATTATAATAACATTAGATTTTCATTTGTGAATGGACTAGTTTAAATGTGAATATTTACAACTCAAAATAATGATATAAAATACCAAAACCTGAGTTAAAAACATTTACATTTGAATATGAAAAAACAAAGAACCAAAATTAAATACAAAATGTAATCAACTTAAGAACAAGATATGAATTATCAGGGCTTAAGTGGAAACAAGAATATACCAAAACACAAACAATAAAATTAAATCAAGGGATAACTTTTAATCAACTTAGAATCAAGATAGTAATAATCAAGACTTAAGTAGGAACAAGATTCAAAAGATACAAAGAAGCAAGATAACAATCTTGATATAAACATACACAACTCAAGCCCAAGCTAAGGCAAGACTCGAGTAGTTTCAAAAATGTATTTAGACACAACACTCAAAACAAACAAGTAAATAAACCAATAAATAAAAGACACATAACACAATTCAACCAAGCTAAATAACTTAATGTAAGCAATCAATAATTGTGCATGTGTAATGGATAAGGTATTATGCTTAGATCATGAATAGGTTGTCAAAGTAGGGGCAATGGAAGTATAAGGAAGGCATGGCCAAGTTGACTCCAAATGTGATAGGCAAGTGGACATTGCCTACATAGTCCCATGTATGTTAGATCTTACATGACATTCAAGCCAAATTTATTTATCCTAGGGATATGGAATAGAATAAAAGTGATGATAAGTAAGAAAGTGATTAATAAATGAATATAGTAATGGGTTAAAAAAATAATGAGAGCCTAAATGGTAAGGATGAGTCATAAAATGATGAGATCACAAACATATAGAATTATTTGTAAAATGATGAGAACGTAAAGGTATAGAGTTGATCATAAAATGGTGAGAGTGTAAATAAGAGTGTTCAAGATAAATAAAGATGCCCCTACATCATGTATGTAATCAAAAATGCATTATATCCAAAAATCAATCTTAGCTTTGAGAAGATAGATCCTACTTACACTTTTTATTGGGGATACATTAGATAATTAGGAATATGACTAATTTGGATCTTCTATACTTAATTAGGGGATTTATTATCATAATAATATCACTAGGGAGGGTTCCAAAGCCTCTAGTCAATCAAAACTATGCAATAACCCTAACTAAGTCCTATGTTTTCATATTTACTATACTAATAACAAGTAAAGAAAATAAATCTAATCTAGTGCTCACCAAAGCTTATGGCATAAAGTGGGGGTGATAAACAATAAAATTAAACATGCATAGAAGACATATACTCATGTCAATGTATACAAAATCCTAATGCATGGAAGAGAAGTAAAAATACATATCTATCTACTCTTACAAATGAGGAACAAAGTTAAGAATACTTACCTTTGAAGATGAACCCAATGAACCTCAATCTATTCCTTATCCAAGGTGCTTCAAAAGAGGTTGTTATGGTATGTAAGGATGTTAAGGATAAATAACCTCTAGGCTACATAACCTATCAATTCATCCAAAATACTTATCCACAAGATAAGATCCATATCTCCAAAGAAAGTATAAAACCCTAAGCTTGTTCCTCAAGTATAATGGTGGATAAGCAGATGTGTAATAGCTCTTACTTATTCTCTTCTCTAAATAATGTAAAAATGATTGTGTATAAATAGGTGGATTTAACCCTAAACCCTTTTGAAATTTTTGGCCAACAAGGTCAACCCAGTCAACCAAGTATCATTATTGACAAAAACTCACTAGGTCATAGGCTAGGTCAGCTAAGAGTCAACCTAGACCCTAAATAAGTTTTGCTAATAAGAGTACAAGGTCAACCCAGTCAACCTAGTCATGTAAACTATCAAAAGAGGTTTTAGGTTAGGAAAAGGGGTACTAAAGGTGGTAAAATATTAGAGTGTGTAAAAGAGAATAACAAGCTTAAGGGAATGGTTTTTAGGATATAAGAGTGTAGATAACAAGTGGTAAAAGGGACAACAATCCTGCAAAGCACCATTGCTTTACCCATCCCTTTCTTGATGCATGCCTTAAGGCATGCACTTAGAGAGATTCAGACTTGATGGGTTTCTATAAGACAAAAATCATCAATAATTGATAAAAGTTTGAAAATATTATGTGCATACATATGCCCCACTCAAATAACATCACATATCATGTAAGTGTAACACAGGATGGTGCTTCAGGAATAAAACATGATTACACATAACATTGATGATAATTAAAGTGTAGTAAAGAGAAAATAAGTTAAATGAAAGGATAGAATTCAAAAACACATACCTTTACTTACCTTAGTTTTATAGATAAATAATAAATTATAAGACATGTGAAGGTGTGCAATGTGAGTAATATTAGGTAAACCTATAGAGATTAGTGTAAAAAGAGTGAAAAATCAAATTTTTTTTCAATATAGGCATATAATAGTGGAAAAGATTCTTTATAGTGTTAAGATTCTATAAATTTTTATGGTTTGAAAAATGAGTTAGTAAAAATAAAGACATTATCAAAATAAAGAATCTAATGGTAAATATTTGAAGGGTAAATAATTGTGAATAGTGACTTTAAATAGGGTGAAAAAGAATTTATTTGCTATTGTTTGACTATTTTAAGAGAAAATAGAGCTCTAAAAGACCTAGTAAAAGCTTAGAGAGATAAGATGGTGAGAAAATGATAGATGATATGAGAAGGATGCCAAATGGGGATCCCCGATGATGGGATCACTCCATGATATTCTAGATGGGGTGTTGGCACCATACAACCCTACCATATTGGATGATCCCATGATACCATCTTCCCCAGCCCAAGTGAGCTAGTTTAGACTAGTAGAGGAGGCCATGAGGTAACTAAAGGCATGTAAAGATGGGCTATAGCCACTGATAGGGGTGGGGGTGGGAGAGGCATAAGCATGATAGGCCTTGGCTCAAGAGAGAGTTGTGCATTTGGCTACCACTATTTATTTGGGACATGTATAGGCCTAGGTGGCTAACTTATAGGGATAGGTAGCAGGCTTGAGATCTCAAACATCCTCATTTTAATGTACTATTCAGAGGGTATTGTTTGAGGCATCTATGGGCAGCATGGCTAGGCCATGAGATATACATGATAGGTCAAATCCTTAGAGATGGAGTGATGTATTTTTGTACCTTGTATCAAAAACACATAATATATACAAATGTATTCTATTTAGACAGTTAGATGTTGATCTTATGTGTTTGTAATATGGTTGTGGTTGTGGATGCATGGATATATATATTCCTAGCACATGTATTTTATTTTTGTTATATATGCTATAGGAAATATATATGTTTTCTTTTCTTTTCTTTTCTAGCATTATGGAGTACACATGCATGGTTAAAAAGAAACAATCAAAAATAACTTGGCAAAATATAATTAATCAAAAAAAATGTACTACACATTATTTCACATTGGGAAATGTGTAATAAAAAAATATGACTAAGTATAATAAACCAAAGAGTGGTAAATAAGAGTTAAAAATTATTTTTAAACCCTAAAAAAATGTTGGCCAAATTTAAAATATGTAAAATTACACTATATCACATTGGGAAGTATGAAAATAATGTGATAAAAATGGAAAGCACGTGAAAGAACAATGGTATAAAAACAAATTAATTATTTCAATCAATCATACTAAATCATGTTGGGAAGTATAAAAGAGAAATAAAATTGTCAAAATGGTCTTAAATTAATCACACTAATTCAAGTTGGAAAGTATGAAAAACTTGAGAAAAGTGATTAGATTCTTATATGCAATCAGAAAATAAGAAGATAAAATATGAAATATTAAAGAAGTAAGCATAAAATAAACTAAATAAAGATATGAAGCATGTTAATGATTTGTAACTCATAATTAATCACATCTTATCTCATATTTTACACAATTTCATTTTGACTTGGATATTAGAAGATTCGATGAGGAAGGCCATGTCCTATCCATGGTCTTATACTACAACTCGCAAAGGGAACACCAATGAGGTGGAAAAAATGTGAAAATATGGCAAAATGGGATGTTTTTAATATTAATTTGAAATTTTGGTAATTATTAGGAAGGCTAGGTCCTATCCATGGTCTTACAATGAAACTCACAAATGGAATCCCTGGAGGAGTAATCAATGAATAGAACAATATTTCTCAAGGGAAATTATCAAGATTGTAGGGAGTGAAAAAAAGGAATGTAAAAATCATAACTTAGGCATCTTATGAGAAGACCTTACGATACATGAGGCATATTAAGGACATGAGAATTCACTAAGTGACTAGTGACCATCAATATATAGAGGATACATGTTCGCTATAGATACAAATTTGTGTAAACAAATAAGTGTGTTACTAAGATTAACTCATGTTGGAGTTTTTATACAAGAAAATTAAAATAAAACTACCTTCCCACGACGTGTTCCTCATTCTCAGGACCCCTTAAAGATTCATTAATGTACTACAAAGATTGGGTACTTTCATGAGAAAGTAGGTAGCGCTAAAATATTTTTTCTCTTTTTCTAAACTATTGGCCTATCAAACCCTAATGGAACTTGGCTCTATCATGAGACCAACTGTGGAGTTTGAGATTTGATTATAAAAAGGAGATGTGCTTAGAATCATGTCTTTTAGTGTGATTTGATTTTTTATTGTTTTGAATATTACCTTTTAGATCATTGCTTTTTGTTAAATGATTTAGCTTTTGAATGTTTTATGGTTTTTTAAGATAATTCCTCCATACGAACTTAGAATGACCAATCATGAGAGATAGAGTGATACACATGAATTAGATTTATGATTTGTCTAAAGGAAGCTAAATATCTAAAGATAAGACTTACTAGAACACTTAGGCTTAGTGATGAACTAGCATGTTATCTCAAGTCTCAACCATGTGTATGCTTAGTTTGTAAAAGGGAGTAAAGGGGAATAAGGGGAGATCAAAAAGTGGACCGGTAATAGGAGATTAAAATGAGATGAATTATTTTATAATTGATCACATGGTAAAGAAGGAATGCCTAAAGGGATCAAGGTTTGTATAACCAAGTCACAATAATAATTATCTATGTTTATAGAGATAAGATAGAAAACAATCATGAAAAGGAAAAAGAGAGTCATGGGAAAATGAAAGTGAGAATAAAAAGAATGCAATTATTAAAATTAATCCATAAGAGAACATAATGACATCATAAGCAACATGTAGTGCAAAACACAAAATCACCATGTAAGATAGATAAAAATTTGACACAATGTCAAATGATATAAAATAGATAAGTGTAAAGTTGGATCACATATCCAATCCAAATGAAAATGTAAAAACACCATGAATGTGTTCATAATTAATGATCATTTTGTCCACATACATTCTCTATGAATTTGAATATAAACTATAGCTAGTGTCTCATCGATCTTCAATAAAAGTTGAGAAAATACTTCACGTCAAATCTCCTCAATAGAAAAAGTTGGAATGCTTGAAGGATCATATTGATGATGGATATCATGCAAGGGATACTTAGGATAATGCATGGGAGATGTTTCTATAGGAGATGAAGGGGTCATCAATAGGGAAGGTGCCACTAGTGAGGGACTCATAGGTAAAAAAGGATCCATGGGTGAGGGAAGGTCCATAGGTGATGAATTCATAGGTGAAGGAAAAGTAGATGAAAAAGGGACCATAGGTGATTATGGAACCACAAGATGTGGAACTATTGGGGAAGAAGGGGGAGCCTTCTTTTGAGAGTCACCTATGGGAGGAAGTTTATAAGGTCTAGGAATGGTTAGGAGTTGATCCTTGAGATGTTGTTGAAGGATGTGACAATGATCAGTGTGATGTGTGCCACATTGGTGTCAGAGACAATTTACCTCTTGGTGCTTAGGAACATACTCATATAATACTTTCAAGGGAGGTATAGCCTTGTCTAAGGGTTGAGGAGTAGTGGGATACAAGGTGTCAATAGATTTATACAAATTTTGATAATGTATGGATGAATGGTTATCTATGCCATAGAAGCAACAGATATGCTTGTGAGTAATCTTGATAGATGTACTCATAGGAAGAGTGGAGACAAAAGCTGAGGAAGATTGGTATAGGGTAAAATATCTAGTTTAATGACTAGAAACTTTATGAATGTCACAATAATGTTGATCAACCCATTTGGTGGGTGAAGGAGATAGCTATGGTAAAGGGAGAAAACCATCGCCAAGAGAAGGTGGGGTTGGTGGAGATACTGGACAAGGCTTGACTGAAGGAGAAATAGGATTAAAATTAGGAAGAGACATAGTTAAAGTGGGAATATGATATAAACTAGGCTCTACTAAGGGAGGGGCAAGATACACATAAAGCTGAAAGGCAGTCACAATCATCTCAGGGATAAGTTGGCTAGAGGGGTCTTGGTATCTAGTAAAGTGATAGGGACCATTCATAGCATGATTCATAAGCATACTCCTATGATTTTATTCATAAATTTTAAGTGTGTGCACCATCTCTACCCTATGATAAAGAGGAAAAATATAAGATGGAATGCTAGAAGATGTCCTAAAAGATTAAAGCAAAGAGGAATGGTAACAAATAATTTTAGCATCTTAGGCCTGAACTAGACCTCTTAAAAATGGATCATCAAATGTATAACCATCATCATAATCAGGTGTAGGAAGATCAATGGCACATGTAGATATGACCTTGTCATCTGATGTGGTGTGATGAATGGAATGCTAAGTTTTAGTTAAGATAATGGGTATGTCATCACAAGGTGGTTGTTGAGAATGAGGTTTCAATGAAGTAAGAAGATAAGAGATGAGATGAGTTAAGAGATCTAAAATTTTAATATTGAGATTGATCTCATCAGGTTCGTCATCATCAAATTCTAGGAGGTTAGGGTAAATATTCCCAATGAGTTCAGGGTGACCATTGTAACCTCGAGTGGAATTGATAGGAAACTTAAACTATTGAGATTCATAAAATGGAATGCTTGGCAAGGGTGCAAGGGTATAAATCTTGAATATACCATGGTATTGGAATTACTCTAAATTTTAATGATTAGTGTCACTTTGAATCCTATAGATGGCTCTATTGTGAGGAAATTTAATAAATTGGTAAGCAAAAGAGGCAACTACTTTCATACTATGATTTCATGGCCTACTAAGAAAAATGTTATAGGATAGAGGAAAAGTGAAGATCATCACCTTCATGCAAATGGTGAGAGGTGGGATGGTAATGGGGATCCACACATAACCTAAAGGATGAATTTTCCTTAGATCATAGCATTTACATGTGTTTCATATGGATTTAAGATTGCATTCAAAATATCCAAGGGTTTTGATAAAATCAAGAGAGGCAACACAAGTGCTAAAACACTCATTAATCAAGGCATGTTTGGATTAGATATCACTAATTTGGACACTAATAAATAGAGGAGGATCATTCATATGATGAAAAATCTCATCAAGAATCATAGAATTAATGGAGAATGAGGGAAAGAGAAGTGTCCATTATCTCATCAACATGTATGGACATCTCTCTGAACTGTTGTAATATGTTATCTTTGAATCTAGATAAGGTGGCTTTGCATCCTACTAGGTGAGGACAAGGGATGTTCATTTTGAAAAAAAGATACATAAGATGGTTATAGTACCATAGAGAGGTCCACATAAGTTTGATAAATGGTATTTGAGATGGGAGATTAGTAAGCTCTATGATAGGATCCCACTCATCATAACCCATAAGAGGACTAATAGAAAGAGGTGTATAGTGTTGAATAAGGTCCTTGGATGGAGGATCCAAAGTACATTTGAATTTATGTTAGTAAGAGGTAGAAGGTTTACATGGAGGACAAGTTTCTTTATTATCTAGAGGAGATGGGATAGTTGATGCAGGTTTGGTTTGAGAAGTGTTGATAAAAGTTTGAGTATCATTGGTGATAGCTAAATAAGTTAGAGTGATGGTAGAATTGGTATGGAAAGTGTTATCCAAGAGAGGTATTAGAATTATCTCATCAAAATATATGAAGTATTCTTTCCCCAACTTGTTTAAGTGAGTTGAGAAAAATCTTAGATAACATGAAATGTGTGAGATAATTGAGGTGTGTGGATAGGTTGAAGATCAATGAAATCAACTACCCTTCGCATATAAGTCATATTAACCACATTATATTTAGGAGTTGGGTCAATAATACTATCAACATTATTTTTGAAGGGGTAGGCTTATCTTGGTTATCTTGGTGATTTGGAATAGGATCTTTATAGATGGCCAAATTAGCATTAGCCTAGTTAAAAGCTTAAGATTTAGTTTGTGTTTCATGGGCTTTGAAATCAATGTCATCAGCCTTTTTTCATTGATGAGTGATATAATCATGGTTAAAATTAGGACCAAGAATGAAATACATAGCCAAATTATGAATCTACCTACAAATCTCATGACAATGACCCCAACTAGCATGAAACCAATAAAATTTATTGGGATCATACCAAGATTTCATGAGATAAGTGGGACCAAGTTCTCATGGAAGAGGCCTTGGGATATGTTTTTCAATTCCACTAGGGATAAATTTTAATGAACATTTATATTGTTGGCTGAAGATAAATGAGGATTTGTGATGTAATTAGGAGGAGAAGCTTATTCTAAAGTTTGGTTAGGAATAACAGCTTGAATAGTATGAATGGTATCATAAGAGTCAATGACACCATCATTGGTAGCATGATTATTCTTATACTTGAGTAAAATTTGAGTGCCCATATAATTTTAGGATGGCTTAAATTGATGCATAAGGAAATCTTGATGCTTAGCTTGGTCAATAGCCTCCTCCAAAGTATGTGGAGAGAGAGTCTGGACCTGATATTGTAACTTGGGAAAAAAAAATTGGTAAATAGATGAAAAAGGCTGACATCTACCATATTATGCTCACATTTATTATACAAGGTCTTCCATCATTTAATTAAATCTTGTGCAGTTTTGGTTTCAAGTTGCTTATAATTGATAAAATGGGCTAAGCTATTTTTAGGGAGATCACTAGTTTGGAACTCTTGGACTAGAGCATTAACTAAATCTTCCAAAATGATAATAGAATGATATTTGAGTTGTTTGTACCAATCTAATGCATCACCTATGAGAGTTTTGGCTAATATCTTGGTATCGGTAAAGGTATTTAACTTGAACCAATATTTATATATATTTCCAAATGTTTTTAAATGAAGAGTAAGATTGGTGTACCCATTATAAGAAATTATTTGAGATACCTCCTATATCAATATTATAAATTTGAGATGTAATAGGTTAATGTTAAATATGTTTTATTATTTTATTAACAAGAGGAGGTTGAGCGGTAATAATACGATGGGAATCTCAAAGAGGAGGTGCAGGAACATTTTGGTTGTGCATGCCCCATGGCATCTATTAAGGGTGCGTTTGAAGATGAATAAGATGATTTTGCATTTTCATCATTTGATTTGAAATTTTAGCTTGAAAATAATTCATTTGATTAAGAGTTTGTAATTGGATTTTATGGGTTTGAGTTGCATTAGTATCATTATTTGAAGTATTATAATTGGTAGTAGTGGATTGGATACCACTATGGGTGTTAGTAGGAGTTGAAGAATAACTGTTAGTAAGTGAGGCACTAGTGCCATAATTTTCTAGTGTGGAAAAAGATGGAATAGTAGAGGGATGAGAAGAATCATCACTAGATGCATGATTACCTTGGGTAGCAAATGATGCACTAGTGGAGGAATTGAAAAGAGTGGGTCTAGGAAGAGGCCCACTAGATGCATAACTTGTCATATTAGTAGAGATACTAGGCATAGAGGTAAATTAAAACAAAGAAGAGGAATTCATGGTATGAGAATGGGTCAAAATAGAGGGAAGAGGTTGAGAAGTAAAGAATCTAGTATCCCTAAGTCCATGTGAGAATGTGGGATAAGGTGAATGGGGTTCCTCAACTTGAACTCTTATCATGAGATGGTAAATAGTAGAATGATCCTTTCCTTGATGTTGAGGAAACGCATTGATGAAGAATAGCATTTCTGGTGTACACTCTAATTTAAGTTGATCTTCAAGTGAGAAAATAGGATTATGAAGTGAAGAAGAATGAGGAGGGGTCCCATAGTTTGTAGTACGAGTGGCTATATGCACATTACTTTCATCTAGGATATGAGCTATAAGTTGCTTATAGGAGAACCTATTAGGATTGGTAAGACTCATCAAATCCATTGAATTCAACTCATTGTTATCTTCAACAAAGAAGTTCATGATGAAGAAGAGATATTAGGGAAGGAAAATCTTGATACAAAAGCAAGGAGAGATAAAATGTAGATAAGAGTACAAAGTTAATTGGGTCGACTTAGTATTGAAAATAGGGTATGAAAACTAAGTCAACAAGGATACAAAGTCCACCAATTTGACTTAGTATTGTAACTTGCGATAAAGGGTAGCCTAAGAAGGATAGAAATTTGACCAAGTTGAGTTAGTAATGTAACATAAGAGGTAGAAAGGAGTACTAGGTCAAACAAGTTGACTCAGTATTGCAGTTAAGGAAAACAATAGTCTGTGAGAGATTGTGTTAAACAAAAAGATAGTGTATTGAAAATAAAGGAAAATTTTGCAATTTAATTTAAAGCAAGAAATGGAAGAAAACACACAATCAATTAGGTCAATGAGAATGATCCAATTCAGTCACACAGAAAAAAACCTTACATCAACATTGGCCAATGCAAGTTTTTACAATACAGCATAAAATGAGCAAAGAGCAAGTAGTCAACTAAAAAGTAAATGCTAAGTAAGTGGTCATCCTGAATGTTGTTAGATTATTATAAAGTGTAATTTTCAGTGTGATAGGGAATTTGGTTGAAAGTAGGTGATTATAAATCAATCTATGGATGGTTTTAGGATGTTTAGGCTAAAAGGGATCTATGTTGACAATGATATTGGCTTGGTATTGGTACCTACCCCCTCACTTCACAATCCTATAGTGATAAGGGTGTGGGGTGCTTTGCCAATATATACCTTTAACCACATTTTTATCCTTGTCCAATAAACCAAGTTGGCTTCCCCTTTGGTGATGAAATCTAAGTAGTTAGGCCTTGGGTAGACAAATGTTTAAATGCATTTTGAAATTATGTGATTTGGTAGTGTGTGCAAGAAAGATAAAAATACTACAACTAAATGGTATAATTAAAAACCACATAATTAGACTATATGATCTACTCTAAGCATGCAAACAACTAAAAATGAAAGTGTGATTTAATTACTAGCATATAGTTTTTAATTCCCAATTTAAGCATAGTATAAAGAGTTCAGATGATAGTGTATGCAAATATTATAGAATAGAGTCGACAAGGTCACTACTATATTGCAAAAGCAAGAGTCCTTAATAACTAAGTCTACCAAGTTGACCTAATCTTTCAAATAGAAGATAGAATACAGAACTAGGTCAACCTAGTTTGTTTTATGATTTTAGTTTTGAAGACTACAAACTTTGTAAAATAGAATTATAAGGAAGAACTGAATTGAAAGAGAGAGAAAAAGAGGAACTTTGGTGGGTTGGAAGAAGATGAGGATTGTGAAATTTATGTTAAAGTGTCTTGAGTGTTGATTTCAAGTTCTTCCAACTATGTTGACTGGGCCGACCTAGTTCTATAATTCCTTGTTTGTTGAAGCTTGTTTAAGATGACTATATTGGCCTGGTTGACCTAGTTTTTTATTTAGAAGCTAACTGGAATACTAAGTTGAATTGAATGACTTAGTTTATTGTTCTAGAGCTGAATAAGAAACTTATTTGACCTATTTAGCATAGTTTATTATCTGTAACTGAATAAAAGCATTATGTCCACCTGTTCGATCTAGTAACTTGTATCTAATGAAGACATGCATAGAAAGAACATAGTCATTTTGATTTGATTATATGTTAAACTTGCACCCAAAAGTTAGAAACTATACCAAATTGGTTGACCTAGTATCACAAATATAGAAAAATAATAAAATAATAGAAGTAAAAAACATGAAATAAAACTTATAAGGGTTAGATTCACATCAAGTTCACTAGAATGTATGCAATTAGAAATGCATCAGATCCATGAATTAATCCTAGATCAAAGAAAATATATCCTACTTACACTTCTAATTGGGGATACATTAGATAATTGGGAACATGACCAATATGGATCTGTTATACCCAATTAGGGGATTTTTTACCATAATAAAATCACTAAGGAGACTTCCAAAGCCTCTAGTCAAGCAAAACTATGCAATAAAACTAAGTCCTATGTTTTCATATTCAGTATTACTAATAATAAGTAAAGTAAAGAATCTAATCTAGTGCTCACCAAATCTTGTGGTATAAAGTTAGGGTAATAAACACTAAAATTAAACATGCATAGAAGACATATACTCAAGTCAATGTATATAGAATCCTAATACATGGAAGAGAAGTAAAAATGTGTATTTATCTACTCTTAAAAAGGAAGATTAAGTTAGGAATACTTACCTTTGAATATGAACCTATTAAGCCTTAATCTCTCCCTTGGCCAAGGTGCTTTGCAAGAGGTTGTTTTGGTATGTAAGGATGACAAGGATAAATTAGTTCTATGCTACACAACCTATCAATGCATCTAAAAGACTTCTCCATAAGATAAGATCCATATCTCCAAAAAAATTATGAAACCCTAATTTTTCTCGTCAAGTAGAATGGTGGATAAGAATATGCACAATAGTTCTTAATTTTTCTTCTCTACTCTAAATAATGGTAAAATTATTATGTATATATAGGCAAATTTAACCCTAAACCCTGATAAGAGTTTCAATCAACAAGGTCAACCTAGTTGACCTAGTATCATTATTGATAAACATTCACTAGGTCATGGGCTAGGTTGGCCAAAAGTTGACCTAAACCCTAAATAATTTTTGCCAATAAGATTTCAAGTTTGACCCAGTTGAACTAGTCATGTAAAGTGTCAAAAAAGGTTTTAGGTTAGGAAAATGGGTATTGAAGGTGGTAAAATACTAGAAGAGTGTGAAAATGAGAAGAACAAGCTTAGGGGAATGGTTTTTAGGAGACAAGAGTGTATATATTAAGTGGGAAAAGGGAGAACAATCTTGTAAAGCACCAATGGTCTACCCACCCCTTTCCCAGTGCACCCCTTAGGGCATGCACTTAGAGAGATTGAGACTCAATGGGTTCTTAAAATATAAAGAGCACTAGTAATTGATAAAAGTTTGAAAATATTGTGTATACACATCCAAGTGTTGCCTACATAGTTCGTGTGGACCTCAGGTTGATGTATTTCTCCCAAAAATGGGAGTGAAATGAAAGAATGATAAATATTAATAGAATAAAGGGGAGTCCCACCAAGAATATGACACAGCTTTACAACTCTCATGGAGATATTAAGCCCATCTTACCCAACTAGAAACTTTTTGGTATTTTTCCTAGAATTTTCCAATGTTTTTGTTTTTTTTAATAATTAAATCAAGGTGATATGTTTAAATTTACAATGAACCATCTAGCATAGGACACTGGTCTTGAGGTAGGGGCTCAAACATCAACTAAACTAGTTATAATGGTGTCCCTTTACAAACCAATAGTAGAACTTGATTTAAAATAGAATATCATGTAATAGATAAGATCATAATGGAACACAATGGGGAAATAATAAGAGAAAGAGTAATTATAATAAGTATCAAGGAACCATCAAATAGATAAACCCTATGTTAACATTCCCTCAGATACTAGTCCAGAAAATAAGTGGTTGATGTTGATGTTGATGTTGATGTTGATGTTGATGTTGATGTTGATGTTGATGTTGATGTTGATGTTGATGTTGATGTTGATGTTGATGTTGATGTTGATTTTGATGTTGATGTTGATAAATATAAACTAATTATGAAATATTCCTTGATTTTTTTTGCATACTTGTTGGTCATAATCAACATCATGACTAGTAATAAGATTAAAACAATCTAAGAGAATATGTAATGGAAAGTAGGAACGGTCTAGGGAATGATGAAGTATGAGAAATAAGAATGTTTTTCTAATTAAATTGGAACATTCTAGGGTAAATAAAATGGTCTATATAGGTGATTACAAATGGTGGTCTAGATAATGAAATAAGAATGATCTAGGTAATAATATGCAAATGGCTCAAGTAGTACAGTGGAATAAATAGGAATGGTCCATGTAAAAATAAAAATGGGTGCCCCTAGTTTTAGGCTCTTGTAGAGAATGGATTAAAATAAAATTCAAGCATAGAAATGATTTATGTGCACTATGTTCTTGGCTTATTCAATATCTTTTCCATTTGGAGTAGCCATATTTTATGATCTAGAACCATAATTTATGTGACCACAAATGGACCCAACCAATAAGGTTCAAACTTTCCTTTATTTTTGCATTTGGTGTTGGTGTTTTTATGATTTTATTTTAGGACCAAGTCACCAAATTAAAACTCCCTAGTGATAATGTGTTTTACATAGCTACAATGTAGCCAATTTTTATAAGCTTGCAAATTTTATAAGGCAACCTGATGCTTTTCATCTAGAAGCTCTAGCTATTTTAATCTAGAAACTCTATAGTATTCATCATTAATAATGTCTTATAGTGAGATGCATAACAAGGGTAACTCAATATTGATGATGATAATGGACTCTAAACCAAAGACTAAAGAGTATGGTGTAGCTCTTGTAGGGGTTCAGTGACTAGTTTGGTAAGCCCAGAGGGTAGGGAAAAGTTACAAGTGCCAATTATAACCAGCATCATTGATAATATTCTTAAGGATTATAACATTGGTCTTGTTATATGACTTATATTTATTATTGACTTGAGGGTTATATGGTGTGAAAAATTTATGATTTATCTTTAACAAGGTACAAAGGGATTTTACATCATTATTAGAGATGATTTTGGCAAGGATATTGTAACAGCATGTAATATAGAAGTAAATAAACTTGGTTAGTTACTTTTTGCTTATATAAGTGAGGGGTATGGCCTATATACACTTATTAAATTACTCTATGGTAGTAAGGATGTGCTTGTGGCCATCATAAGAAGTATTGTTTATTTTCCTGATAAGATTTAATCCCTGAGTTGAAAATAGCTAGGGTGTAGTAATCGACTAGAGTGGTAATGGTGGTGCATGTATCAAATTACCATGTTTTTAATAAGCATCATACCTCTTGACATATTTTCATGCATCTATCTCCATATTTGGCCAATAATATCATGTTCAAAGGAGTTTGTTAGCTAATACCATGTCATTGGTGTAGGCCCCACAAACTCCTTCATGGACCTCTTTAAGTGCCAACATAAATTCTCCCAAAGATAAATAGTGAAGTAACATTCATGATAGCCTTAATTATAGAATGTGTTTCCTAATATGGTATAATGGGATGATCGATGGAGTAAGAGTTTTGTTTGGTTCTATGAGAGGTTAAAAATAAGGGTTTGATCTTGGAGATAAGTATATAGGAATTGGTACCAAGGGGGATTGGGACTAGTAATATTACATACCCTCTCTAAATATAGTGGTATATGAACTAGTTGTAAAATATTCTTGATGAGGAACTGATACTCTCTAATATCACTAGCAACTGTATCATGCATCCAATGATGGCCATTACATCTATCACATGGTTATTAGCCTATGGTATCTACTCAAACTAAAGAAACTAAAAGTGTTGATTAAGTTTATCCACTATATACTTGTAAGGTATATGGCCATGCTTGAACTAAATAAATTGATATATGGTTTATTATTGGTTTGTGGCTTGGTTGATGATTAGTTGAGAACCTCTATATAACATCAATTACTTGATATCCCACTATATTTCAATATGAAGTCCGGCTACTAGGGCCTCATATTCAACCATGTCGGTATAATGGAAGCTAAGGTGAAACACCTCAGGAATAAGATACCCTTGCAATGTGACCAATAAAATACTATCTTTAGATCCATGAGAGGTGAATTAATTATCAAAGTATAGTGTCCACTATTTGGACTAAATGACTATTTCATCTAGGGTCATATTTGACTCATCTAGGAAATCAAATGAAAGAGGTTTGGTGTCAATTAAAGGAGATTTATCAAGCTAATCTTCCAAGACTTACCCCTTAATATCCTTTTGATTCTAGTACACCACATTAAATTCACTCAGCAACATGACCCATTTGGCCATGTGGCTTATAAGAGTGGTCTTGAACAATAGGTACTTAAGCAGATTGATCTTGGATATAACAATGGTTTTGTTATTTTTAATCACCTAAAAGTGGTAATTTGATGTTAAGAGTATCTCTTGAGTTAACCTATCCCTAGGATAGCCATAGACGTATCCTTGAGAATTAGATTTACTTTTCTAGTCATTCAGTAGACCATAGTTACCTATAGCTAGTCAAAACATAGTCCTAAAACTATCATCTCAAACCCTAATCCAAATTGTTTATTAGTCTATAAGGAGGAAATTAGTGCCACATTTGGGACTCTAAAACCACATGACACTAGTGTCTCTAATTGGGCACTATTATCCTTAGCCTTACCTCTTCCTAATAGATATTTTTTCAAACATGTTCCCCTCCTAAGGTTAGCCTAAGCTCATTTTCTTATTTGCACAAGCAATAGAACCCTATAAATACAATTTTAATCCACCTCTATTCAATATATGGAAATAGACGCAAAAATCTATTCAAACCAAAGATAAAGTTAAAAAAAATAATGTATTTTATTCCTATTCTACCTTAATTTTTACATACCACCATCTATAACAGCCCTAATCCTAGTTTTCAAATATGTCAAGGCTCAATGACATTCAAGGCATCCAAGGTCACTCTCATTCTAACATTCACTTTCACTTGCATCAAGCACTAGGTGGTAGAACTACATCGAGCTTGATCCCTATTTAGAG
The DNA here is from genome assembly GCA_037957365.1 of Torreya grandis. Classification (NCBI taxonomy): domain Eukaryota; kingdom Viridiplantae; phylum Streptophyta; class Pinopsida; order Cupressales; family Taxaceae; genus Torreya; species Torreya grandis. Next base: position 1,525,096 of record JARHVA010002882.1, on the reverse strand, counting down.
TATTGGTATGTAGGAAACTATCTACAAAGTAGGATGTTGAGGATGTCCAATCAATCCTAATAGCACACACATAAAATTATTTATCATGCCATACTTGCAAGGAGGATAATTTTTTACACATTAAATCAGTTTTTCCAGGCACAACATAGAGTTATGGGTTTCATAAACGCAAGAACAGGACATACAGACATAGGTGTAGGTGTTCCCAAAAAAAGGAATAATCCTACAAATGGGACATTAGCACCACATTGAGGACACTACACATAGATGGTGCTTCTATTCATATTAAGTGTTAATATATAGTGAATAGATGAACGCCAGAATCATATTGATGACATAGACTACTACCCAGATCATCCATGATAGTCAATTTTTAGATAAGTCTCTATTTATGCCTATTTATTTTTATTATTATAAAGTCAAACAAGGTCAAAGGTTATAATAAATCAATACTTAATTGTTTCATATTTATTTGAATAATTTAGGCATCTCATCCCTTTAATCTAAACATAGGATTTACATAGTTAAACCCTACAAGGTTAAATCATTTGGTGAACCCATCTTACTTCAATTATTACTTCAAACCGTATCTTACATTTGTCCAAATTTTGTGTAATAAATTTAGGGCTAAAAATTTCTAATTTTATGAGTTTGAACAATATAACTAAGAACAAGATTAGGTCCACACTGAGGATCAAGACACACTACTTCCACTTAATGATAATGATATAATTATGAACAAAGATGAGGTATTATAGGGATTTAGAGATAGAATTTGAGAACATACCCATGATCATGAATGGATTTTATAGGCCATAGAAATCAAGAATAAGATAAATAATGGTCAATCTTCAACCCCTCCATTTAACAATGTTGTTACACCTTCAATAGGGCCCACTCAACCAACTCAGCTAGCACAACCCAAGATTTTTATTTGTCTATTAGTGATATCTAAACTAGTTGTGGCTATTTATTCTACTCTATATGTATAATCCCTTATGTAGGAGGTTCTTATTATACATTCTAAGGTGTTACATATTGATCATGGAGTAGATAAGCCATCACATGCCTTGGATTCTAACATTATCTTATATACACCTTTGGCACATCACATAACAGAAACTCCTTTTCCATCTAGTTTAGTGGCACCCAAGCTCACATTATATGATGGTAAGGGTGACTCGAATCATCACTTTAGAGTCTTTCATGTAGTATGCTTAGACTATCTGTCCAATTATTGGCTTAGTACAAAGTTATTTCCATGCAATCTTAAAGATTATGCCCTATAGTGGTTCTATGATTTGCCAAATCAATCTATCATAACATTCAATCCTTTAGATGATATTTTTCTAGTACACTTCTCTATCAACATCATTGATAAGATATCATATGCACAAGTGGCATAGTTAAAGCAAAAGTCAAATGAGCCCATAGATAATTATGTCTTACAATATAAGACAATATTATCTAAATTGACTAGCCCCATGGTAGACATATAACTTCAAGATATATTTAAATAGAGTCTATTACTAGAACCATATGAAGATATCTTATTCAATAAGTTTCCCACATTTATTGATATGTGCCACATAAACAAGGAAAGAGAGGTTAAGCTCCTAAAAATGGGCAAACTCAAGTACACAAATGGATCATTTTCAATTATTAAGAGTATAAACAACCCCCTATAAAATGTCATGGCCACATAAAACAAAAGTGATCCAAAGGACACAGTCAATGTAGCTTCAGATCCTTCTCCCATATTGGTTTTATCAGCTCCTCAATGTAGAGTCTTCATTAATCTATCATTGTCACCAGCATGAGTTCTAAAACAACTATTGGAATGAAATGTCATATCTTTTCCTTCCATTAAATAGGTTGATATGACATATCCTATTCTAAAAATTTATTATTCAAATGCATTTTACAAGTATAAGAGGGCACCAGGCCACATGATAAATAGATGCATTATCCTAAAGCACAAGATATAAGATCTCATTGAGGCTAAAATTATTGATGTGGGCACACCCATAGAGGCACCAAAATAACAAATAGAGGATAAGACACTAACGATATTTTCAGATCCTTTCCCAAAGCATATAGTTAATGAGTCAAGGGGCACATTAGGGGTTCACTATACATACTAGGCTCATCCACCACCAACTTCTTATCATAAAGTTATAGAGGAGACACATCCACTAAATAATATTATTGGAATGTATCACACTAAATTTCCATCTAGAACACTTATCGCATTTTTAGAGTGAGATATTATGGATGATGACATATATTTACATGCACTCTTCATACAGGCATACATAGACCACCGTCATATTCACAGTGTTATGGTTGAAAATGGGTCCAATATAATCATGTGCATCATGACACTCTTATAGAACTTGGGATACATATAGTGGGATATATTCCATGTAGATTAAATAATTAGTGGTTTTAGTGGTCATGTTGAAAGTTCCATCATAAATATTATGCTTCTATTATAGGTTGGACTAGCACACATAGCCACTCGATTCCTAGTAGTACCTAGTGCAAGTGTATTCAATATATTATTGGGTAGGCTATGGTTATAGAATATATAAGACATACCATCAATAGTAAATTTATGCTTAAAGTATATACATGTTATCTAGGTTATTAACATTGAGGGTGTCCCATATGAGTATCCTCTTCCCATCCTATATGCAGTTCCAGCACAATTTCTATCTACATTTCTAGCATTGACACTAGTTATAATTATAGTTCCACTACTAAATATGGAAAGGTTATAAATTATAGTAAAGATTACATATCTTATGCATACATCATATTTTTCAATAGAGTCCTTAGATCATGCCAAGTCTACTTCTATGGTATCTATATACACACATATTCTCCCTCAAAGACCATTACTAGAGAGACCATTACATCAAAGATAGGTCACAGATTCTAGAGGACCTTACTCTAAGTAGTTTGAATTGAGATCAATGATACTAGGGTTTAGGGGTTCTTATCACAAGGAACCTATATCACCTATAGCTTCTACATCTACCAGATGGGTCCCTAAGACTTACAATTCACAAGGTATCCCAGTCAGTGCCACATCATCATAACATCACTACTCAAGTAGCTTATGATTCAGATTATACAACACACCAAATCATGGGCTCATAGTTACCCTTTCACACCACATGCATGATCATAGTTCCCCTATTCAACATATGTCATGATGATGGTGAGTCTCCCATGAGACTCAATGGTTAGGATGGTTCCTACACCTGTACATACTTGCTTCTCTCTCTTGTTCCTTGTACATAGTTTATTTTCATTTTTTTATACATAGCTTTTACTTAAAAAACACAAAAAAAATATAACATGTCAAAATACAAAAACATTCAAATATTTTTAAAATACAAAATTTTATATATTATATGCATTGTTATGTTTACATTTCTACTATTGGCTAGATATTGTATATTGTTAATTATCCTAGTGTAGTCAGTTTTATCATACACATATGCTTCAATTATTCTTGTCGAGTGATTAAAAATTATAGATATGACTCCAGTCCCTTACACTAATCTAGACTAGTTATAATCTACCCATTGGGGAAATTTGCATAGATACAAGTTTATACATTGATACATCCACCCACTTGGGGGCTTCTCATACACAATTACTATGAATAGGCTCTATCTTACATACTGTACATTCTAATTTATGCATTGATTTATCTTAATATTGAGCATTGCTCCTCATTGCTCAGATTTTTTTTACTATTACTAGTTAGACTTAGTATATATGCATCCTAACATCTACATAGATTTATACTACATAGCTCTACATGATTTCATTTCTAGTTCCTAGATTAGACTTGATTGTGTTTCTTATGCTTCTTCCATATTTTAGGGTATTTTAATATGCTATTTTTCTTTGGATCTATGCCACTTATCTATTTGTATGCCTTAGACATGTGCCCATGTCCCTTGTGTGTGATTTTTCCTACTTTTATATGCAGACATTTAAACATGTCCTTCTTTGTGGCTCTATCCCAAATTACTTATTGATTTTATATGTGGACATTTGAACATGTCCTTATATGTCTTCATTCTTAGATTTAATGACATGTGTCCATGACCCTTGTATTGTGGCCCCTTGGCCTACCTTTTGTGTGCCTCATGTACTTATATGTATGCTTCCTTATTTGATTCTACACCATGACACTTATATTTAATTGTTACACATACCAATTTTCGATGCCATGATAATTATCATGCATCTACCTATCCTTCTTAGGTGTTTTGATGGACATCATGCCCCATCCCCCTAGATAGTTACTTAGATTTGTTTTTATACACATTGATTCCATCTATCTTGACACCCTTTTGCAATGTTAGATTATAACATACATCCTATATTTCCTACTTATGTTAAGATACATTTACATTTTGATGTTATGTTTATACATTATATTGGAATATCATGCACATACTCTGGATAACACATTTTGTAGACCTACTTCTTTATAGGGTAGATATTACATAGGTTTCACAACTACCCTCAAAAGAAGAGGCATTTACAGGGATTTGTCATAGAGATCAGGCTCTTATATTACTTTTCACAGATACATTTTATCACATAGGCTCAATTTTAGACAATAGACTCAAGGCAAACATCGAACAAAATAGAGACTCAATTTTTAGTTTAGATCACTTAGAAATCAGACTAGGTAGACATTAACACCTAGATTGGGATACTAGTACCACACAACACTAGTAACCACTAAATGGCACTATTTTCTAGTATCCCCAACTTCAAGATAGTATAGATCATTCAGACCATTACACCAAGTATAGTAAAAATTTGCACAAATATAGTCACAAGTTTAGCAATTATCTTCAAATTTAGCTCAGATGCATTCATTTTAGATCAGATTCATACCAGTTGCTTAGATTTGGAGGTATCATACATGGCATGATCACTCATATACTGAGACCATCATATAGGTTCAGCAATTATATACTTGATTCAAATTTAGTATACTCAAATATCAAATTGGGGGCATGTACATAGCACATAGTTTCCATATACTTAGCTTCAAATAGGTTAATCAGATGAAATGGCAAACTCCATGCCATTCTCTAGATTATATGCACTTTCTATCACATTCTAAGTTATCACCAGATTCATGCCTTAATCCATCTATAGTGGTTGGCATTCCTAATTGGCCTAGAGCCACATAATATACGCCAATGGCCACAGAGCTGAATACATAGTTATATTTATTCAGTTAGATACTTTTATCACTTTGCATAGTTTAGTTATATATGCATCTACTTCACATAGGTTGGAAATGATGGAATCATGACCTACTTGATTTTTTAATCCACCTACATGAGAGGGTTAAACACACTTAGAGTCTTACCCAAGTTATTCATAAAGATCAGGATCCACCAAGTAGGGGTGGGCAATGATGGATCCAAAACTAGATTGAGTTCTTAAGCCACCCATATGAGGATTGAGCAAGTCATCATCTTAGTTCAAGCTATTAAATGATATGATAATTATGCACACTAACACACATAGGTTGTCACTGGGTTCATACATTAATGAGTTGTATTTGTTCCTTTCCTCTATGTTTACTCATCTTTACTCAATTATTTCATTTTATCATTTTTTTTCTTTTGATCATCTCTTAATTAAGGACTGATTTTTGCAAGTTTAATTACAGGATATTACTTTGGATCATGTTCTGCATATGTAGACCTATATTTTCATACTCAAACTTAGCTATATGGGTATCACTTCCAAGGTAAGTCTAGGTATGCTTCTTTTTCCTTTATACTAGTCATTTTGATTTTTTGCATTACTATCATAAAAGGGGGAAAATGTAATCACTTAAAAGTGTTAATTGGATGCTAAGAGTATTGCTTGAGTTAACCTATCCATAGGTTAGCCATAGACCTATATTTGAGTATTAGACTTACTTTTTAAGTCATTCAATAGACCAAAATCACCTACAAATAGTAAAAATAGAGTCCCAAAACTATCATATTAAACCCCAATCCATATTGCTTAGAAGTTTGCAAAGAGGACATTAGCACCACATTTGGGACACTACAGCCACATATCACTAGTGTTGTCCCTAACTAAGCACAATTATCCTTAGCCCTAGCTCTTCCCAATGGATTATTTTTTAAATTTTTTCCCCTCCTAAGGTTGGCCAAATCTTATTTTCTTATCTGCATAAGCAACATAACCCTATAAATACAAGTCTAATCCACCTCTATTCACTAGATGGAAAATATATGTAAAAAACTATTCAACCCAAAGATAAAGTTGAGAAAAATTAAGGTATTTGATCCCTATTATACCCTATTTTATACATACTACCATCTAAAATATCCCTAAGCCCAATTTTCAAACATTTCAAGGCTCAATCACAATCAAGGCATCCAAGGCCACTCTCATTATAGCATTTACTTACACTTACATCAAACACTAAGTGGGAGAACTACATCAAGCTTAATCCCTCTTCAGAGTATTGGTATGTTTGAAAATTTATGCACATTGGGATGTTAAGGATTTCCAATCCATCCTAAAAACACACATAAAATTATTGTTCATGTCATACCTACAAGGGATATTATGATTTGCACATTAAATTAGTTTTTCCAAACACAACATAGAGTTTCAGGTTTTGTGCACGTAGGAATAGGACATATAGACACAGGCACATGTGCTCCCAAAAAATAGGAACACATTAGTGCCACATTGATTAAACTACACACAAATGTTTTTATTTTCCATAATAGGTGTTATTGTCCAGTAAACATATGAACATTATAATCCTATTGATGACACAGACTATTGCCTAGATCTCAACTTTCAAAACCCAAATCATCTACGACAGTCAGGTTTCAGATAAGTATTTATTTATGCCTATTTATTACTATTATTATAAATTCAAACAAATTTAAAGTTCATTAAAAAACAATACTTAATTATTTCTTATTTATTTGATTGATTTATGCATCTTAACCCTTTAATCTAAACATAAGATTTACAAAGTTAACCCCTAAAAGGTTAAATCATTATTCAACGTGTAATGTTTTATTTTTTGGGAATCAAACACCATTCCAATATCACCCTTTTCCATACATGAATGTTTATGTTCATAATTTACCAATGTCTGGTTGAGATATTAGATCGCATGCTCTTTGCCTTATTCATCATGTTGGGCCAAAAGTGCCCCTAGTGCATGTTTTGTTGTTGATATGTATAAGAGCAATGGTTTTCCTTGCATAGGTGGAGTTAATATCGGTGTATTGGTGAAGTATTTATTCAATTCGGTAAATATTTCTTACAATTTATATCCCATTTAAATGTGACACCTTTCTTCAAAAGGTGTATAAAAGGATGACACTTGTTGACCAACTATGATATGAAATTATGAATATACTAAATTTTTCCCTACAAGCTATGGAGTTGTTTCAAATTATATGGAGGAGGCATTTCAACAATAGCCTTTAATTTAGTAGGTTCAACCTCAATACCTCTTTATGACATAATGAACCTAAATAATTTGCTTGAAGTGATGCAAAAGATGCACTTATTAAGATTAAGATGCACTTGTATTCATGAAGCCTCTCAAAGATTCTTTGTAGAATATATGGTTGGCTTGCACATGTTCTTTATTTAACTAGGATATCATCAACATAATCTTCAATAATGTCATGCATCATGTCATGGAAGATGATAGTCATGGCACATTGATAGGTTGCACTAGCATTATTCAAGCCAAAAGGCATGACTTGATAACAAAATGTTCCTCATGAAATGGTGAATGCAATCTTATGTTGGTTATCTAGTGCAATCTTAATCTAGTTATACCCTAAAAAGACATCCATGAGGGATAACATTTCATATCCTACTATTGAATTGACTATCGTGTTGATGTTTAGTAGAGGAAAATAATCTTTAAGACATGCCTTATTAATGTCTCTAAAATTAGTAAATAGGTGAATGCCCTATGGTTTTTTACTGATTTGGATAATATTAGAGATCCATTAGGAATAGTTAAGTGGTGTAATGAATCCTACCCCAAATAAATTTTATAACTCATTTTTTAGTAGGATGTTTATGCATGGATGCATTTTTCATAATTTTATTTTTCTAGCTTAGCATCTGGATGGACAACAAGGTGATACACCACCAATTAAGGGTCAAGACTAGGCATGTTTGGAGTAGGACCATGAAAATATATCAATAAATAAAAAATTAAAATCGTAACAATCAATTTGTGTTCCTCATCAATGGGGGATACACCTAGGTAAACAATCCTGGGATCATCATATGTACCAATATTGACTTTCATAGTGTTTTTAACCAATAATTTTGAACTATCTTCAAGAATAGTAGGCAAAAAGAGAACAAATCCTCTTCAATTACCGATTGATCACAATCTTCACCCATATATGAGTAATTTGAATCAACTAAGCTAGGTAATGGGCAATTGGGAAATACTTCAATAAAATCTTGATCAAGGTATTCAAAATATTTTTTTTCTTTAGAACTGATGCTTAAACCAATGGTAATTCTTGGACTAGGTGGACATTGTGCTTCTTGAGGAGATATGTGAATTTCCCCATCTAAGAGCACCTAAAATAGGTTTTTACTTAAGAATTGATCTTTATCTTTACTTTTTCCCTAACCCAAGTTTGCCTTAAAGTGGTTTTCACCTAAAGATATTGATTTTTTACTTTTATCATGACCAATGAAGTTTGCCTACACTCCAAAATAGTTAGCAAGGTCCAAATGGAATTCAAAACCTTGTTTATGATCACCCAGTGGCAATTCATCTTGAAGGCCTATGATCTTGATAAGAGATTCTTTATTCTAAAAGTCCTCTAATGGTATGATATAATATTGATGGTCCTAATTGACTAGGTTAGGATGATGAAGGGTAAGCGGATAATGGGTTATAATGGCATGATGGCATTGAAATTAAATAGATCGATATCTTCTAGCTCATCATTAGAACTATAATTTTATGTTATGTATCTATTTGGATTTTCATTGACAGTCATTGAAGTGGTGTTACTTTTAAAATCTATGGGGTCAACCCCAGGCAATATAAATCCAAGACTTTGATTTCCCATATGTTTAGAAACCAAAATAAGTTCAATAATATCTTGTTTTTTGGGTTCCAATATTTTTCTTCTATAGTCTAGTCTATCCATGATCTAATTTAGAATGGGTTACATATCACTATGAATGCAATTAACAAAACTATCACTATACAACTAACCTTCTTTGGTATTTGTGGCCTGATCTTGATCAGGTGATCTATCAGGTACAAATAAAAGTGGCTCTTGTAGAGTGGATTTTGATTTATTTTGCCAAATCATGTTGGGTCTATTAGTATTTTTAGAAGGTTTAGGATGGCCATAGGACTTAGGATATTTAGGCAACTTGTTGATGTGGAATGTGTTATGAATATTATACATGGCAATACCATCATCTTGAACATTTAAATGAGTGGACATGGTGATCGGGAATATATCAATAAAAGTTGAAGTGAGGTCATTAGGATCAATGTAATTAGACTTGGGAGGTTTAGAAACTACCCTCTTACCTTTTTTGCTTGCCAACTCAGTGCTAGGAGAATAGGTGTAGTTACCATACTCTACTTCTAAATCTTTTTAATATTGGTATGGTTGTAAATCACCATAGATAGTCACCTCTAAACCAAAATGGGGAAACTTGATGCATTGATGTAGGGTGGAAGGGATTACCCATACTTCATGGATCTATAGATGATGAAGAAGCATATTTTAAGGTGTTTTTATATCAATACATGACATAAGGTATTGTAGGTGGTAAACCTAAAAATGATTGGTAATCAAATGGATCCCATAAGTTCTATTTCTTCATTATCATAGGCCTTAACGCTAATTTATCTATATGCATATTTACTACTGTATATCCCAATGTTTGGACCAGTATCAATGACACTATATTCAATCCAAAATGATTGTCTATAAGCCCATTTGATTTTATGATGGTAAATAATACCTTCAGTGTATAGAGGACTATGATGCAAGGGACCAAGGAATGACATATCTCAACAGTCAAATGTAAGTTGTCCTAGCAATAAATGACCAGCCAATGCTTTGAATTGGTCAGGATTAATGTCATTAGGCAAAGTGGATTGTTGAATGAAATCATTCAATATAGTCTCGTGAACTTTTAATGTGCATAAGAGATCTAAATTGAAGATCTACACAAATGTTTTGCTAAGTTATTCACTTATACTGTATGGTTTCTCAATAATGGGATGAGAAGGTTTGGCTTTGGTTAGTATAGGGTTTGGTTTTGTAATTATAGGGTTCATCTCAGAATCAAGGTTGAAATAAAGCAAAGGGACATGAAGGATAACTTTTAACCATCTAGTTATGACTGTGTAACTTTGAATCAAGAGGGAGTTATCATAATTAGAGGAATGAGGATGAGGTCTAGGAATGGTAACCTATAGAAATTGAGGTATAAATGAAGTGATATAACATAGTGAAAAATTACCTAAATAAGGGGATGGTGATCCTAAAATAGAGGGACCAACATTCTAAATAACATTATATAGTACATGGGACTTAATCTTAATGGTAGTGACATGATTACTAGTAATACATCTTACAGTATTATTGTAATCATATGCCACTATATGATACTCAATTTGATTGGTTCAAGAGTCATGATCTTGATTATGGTTATTGTTCATATTTTGATTCTGATCATGACCCTAATTATGTTTTTGGTTGCACTTTTGTCTTGGTTCTGATTTATCCTTTATTATTGGTTATGCTCTAAAAAGGGATATTTGTAGATACCCATATCCTAGTTGGTGTTAGGAGTTATTTTATCTAGTTCACTCTTTCCACTTTTTATCAAGTCTTTAATAATGTTCCCTATTATCAACATCAGTAAATGGCATGACCAAAGAAATGATGAAAGTCATAAAATTCATCTTTTTGATACCAATTAGGTTTAGGTTGGTCTTCAAGAAATGGTTTATGTATGGACCAAATTATCATGTTGGCTAAAATTTTTTTATGAAATATTGACTCAATAGGCTCTCCCAGGTCATTGAATGGCCTATATCTACCATATTCTCTACATGGAATAACTATTTTAAAATGAGTGATGGATTGGGTGACCTATTATATGAGAGTGGTGCTTGCACTATTTACACATGTCTTGATTTAGTAACCCCATTTCCCACCATGTTCTTGTTCTTGTTAAAGACCTTAGGATTTTCAATTATAGTTGTCAGAATAAGTTTTGATGTTTGAGCTTAGGTATAAATTCTCACTAAGCCCCTAGAAATAATTTTTTTCTTAATGTGTACACCCTTCTCAATGATTTTTTTTAATGTGTTGGCACATGTGAATTTCAAATTATGAGAAACTTTAGGGTATAGGCTCTGTGCAAAGATATTAGCTAGTTGTTTATCTGGTAGATTATGTTGGAAGTAATTGTAAGTGCCCTATACTATTGTAGATATGTTATAAAGATTTCCCCTTCTCTTTTCTTGGATTTAAATAAGTTAACCACTATTATCTCATACTCAATGTTGTAAGAAAAGTGGTTAACAATTTTTTTTAATAAATCATTGAAATTTGTTACCGATCCTTTAGGAAATTTGAGAATCCACTCTAAGGCTTATCCACCCAATCTACATGGTAACAAGTGCATCAAATACACACTACTATAAGATACCACCCAATCTACATGGTAATAAGTGCATCAAATACACACTATTATAAGCTACCTCTTGGCATGCAATGAAGAAGGCTTGTATATGATCTCTAGGGTCACCTTTCCCTTTATATTTGTTAAATTTGGGTACCTCAAAATGAGGTGGGAAGGGTGATTGAAAAATACTTACATCAAATAGATAAGGGCATATCTCGTCAAACTTGTATTTCTTGATATGGTTACCTATTTGAAGCCTTGAGATTACCTCATTCATTGTGTTCCACTCTTAGATATTGAGACCAATTTGAGGTGGAAGGAGATATTTCTAGTGATTATTCATAAAATGATAGATTTGGTTGGGGTTAATGTTATTTAATTATATTTTCTTAGAGTTTCTTTTATAAAAAGGAACTACTAAAAACTCAAGAAATTATAGGGTTTTAACCAAGAGGAGGGTGTCCCTATGAAATAGATTATGCATCATTGATCAAGTGATCATGAGGACTCTTTTTTAGCTAGGAAGGAAAACCCATCCACATTAATAATCTTGACAAGATAGATTAATAAGATAGTAGGGTGGGTTTCTTAATAAAGTGCCAACTTTAGGAAGTGATAAGCTTCCTATCATGGATGTCAACCCATCTATTTAGAAATCAATTTGATAATAATGGGAATTACAAACACTTATTTAAAATGTAAATATTATATAGTTATATTCCTATCTATTTTTCTTCTCTTCATTAAGATAGGTGAAGTGATCAAGCCAAAAAAGCTTTGGAAATTTAGTGTCCTCTTGTATGATTTTAAGATATGCTAAGATATCTTCAATATTGGGGGTGAAATCTATAGCACAAAGACTCAGCTCAAATGCAACATAACCTTGATCAATAAAAAAATGTTGAGAGATAATTGGAAAATCATATATGTTGATAATTTCATGAAAGGCTCTAGGGATGGTCATCTAAGGATGGCGGTTCATGTTTGCAAAGAATAGATAAATAGATTGGATTAGGTATTTACCAAAAATATATAGAATATGACTCATATTTCAAAAATTAAAGTTTCTAATAGGGATTGATAGTGATTATCTAGACTGATATCAATTTTACTAGGATCAATGTTAATTATAATAATCAATGTTGATTCTTCTAAAAAATCCCAATAGTGAAGATTATAACCTAGGAAAATGGATTTTAGAAGTGCTAAAGGCAAACTAGGATGAAAGATAAATATAAATAGATATACAGAATAAAATAAATAACTGAATTATGTTTTAAAAGAATATAAAACTAACCTTTATAATGTCTTGATGGTGTTGTGGCTTTTATATCAGATTTTGGCTTCTTGAGAGCAATATCCAAGGATTTACATCTTGTGTATAGATCAACCAAATAGCTAAATGTATGTGTTATAGATTCCTTGAGTGTCATAAATTTTTTAAGTGTTATGTAAGGCTTTCAAAATCTTTCTAGTAGTCTTTTGGATGAGTTTTTCCCAAATATATATAATTGTGGGCAATCTAACAAAATTGTTTCCAATAATGGAAATTGTTAACGATTATGTGTTATCTTTAGAAAACATGTTATAGATTATTTTTAATCATGAGCTAAGTTGGGGTAAAAGGATATTAAGTTTTTAATGGGTATTTTTATCATGGTTAGGTTGTAATAATGGTTTTGTAAATTACATTTTATTTAATTTCTGTAGATATTAAAATATTTTGGTGGTTGGGAGGATTAAAATGCTAATCAATAAAGTTAATTATGATAGTTAAACATAAATAAGGATGGCCAATAATAATTAAAGTTATTTAAGACATAATATTACATTAATATGTAACATATTAAATTTTAATGTCTATATTTTCCCCTTTTTATTGAGCAGTGTGTAGTAACTAGCCTGAGATAAAAACTAAGAGAGCTCTGATGCCCCTAGTGTGTGTGAAGAGGTATCCCCCCTAAAACTAAGATCTAGAATTATATAAGGAGTAAATGATGGGTTTGAAAATAAAATGGAGTGAAGAACAGGATGGGGATATGATCAATATAAAAATGAGTGTAAATGATGTAGGCATATTGCATGAGTAAAATTTTACACTGATAGGATGAGGGAATGATAAATAGAGATGACATAGGGTAGACATGAAACAAAATTCCCCAATTACATCTAAGTGGGTTTTAATAGATTATATTTTTTAATAATTTAACCCTCTAATAAAATAATTCAACCCATTATAATTTCAAATCTTTATAGGGTCTCTTGGGTCATAAATGAGGTCATAAACTATGTTTCATCTTGGTCACATTTGTCTTTAATGTCATTTTATGTCCTCTTGGGCCATTTTAATGAATTGTATAGTTTTTCACTAAATACAAGTGCGTCAAACTATAATTTAATGTGTCTAATGTTAGGTAATGGTATGGAGTGGTTTTATAACTGAAAACTTGTAGGTTCAACGTATAAAGGAGTTTAACTACAAAACAAGCCATTTTTAGTTAGTTTTATGAATTAATAATAGTCATGGCATATGTGTCTACTTAAATAGTGTCCTTTTAGATCCTAAAAATTCATATTCATGTTCATGTTGCTTTGATAGTCCAAAAATTTGTGAAAACCATTCTATCTCTCTCTTCACTCCCTTTGGTTGGTTAAAGAAGTCAACTAGTTTATAGTTGGTATGGATAGGAGGAGGAGATTTGGTATGAATGCATTTGGTGGATATTATCACTCCTAATGAGATCTCATTTCATGGAAATATATTATAATTTGGTGTTATATGCTTTATGAACCATATTTAATAGTGTTTATGCCTCCAAGTTGACTGTGTATTCCCAACACCTTCAAGATTTCTCATTTGTTTGCATGATCTAATGTTTCCAAGTGATGTGTGTGTTTTTATAGAGCATGTTCTTCATCTTCAAGTTATTTTCATCTTATTTATCACATGTGAATATGGATATATAATCAATATCACTTAATTTTTTTAGAGGGAGCATTATTGGTCTGCAAAATAATGTTTCATCAATTGCAAGGTTTCATCTTCTTGTAAATGGATTCATATCAAAGGTATTACACTTGTGTCTTTCCTCTCAAACCATGGAAGCTAGTTTCTCCATGGAATATTTTCATTGAGGGACCTTATGGTTGATGGAGATGAGTTTTTAATAGACTAAGTAAAGAATGATCAGAGTTAAAATGCGCATGATCACCTAAAATCACATGTAGGTTTGTATAGATAATTGTAGAGTTATTCAAAATCCAAGACATGGGTTGGATTCAACTTCATGACTTGAATGAGTTTTTCAAGTCATACAGGGTTCATTATGTTGGTCCTAGACTATTTCAAATAACATACAAAGGTCAGAGTTGGAAAAGTTACTTAAATGGAGAGTTTACCTTAATTTATGTGATAAACAAATCCTACCTCTTAATGTAACCTTTTTTGGTGAAGATTCTTTAGGTTTGAATAGGTCTAGTTGTTTCATACAAGTAGCCTAGGCCTAGGAGTAATGTATAGACACAAGAAGATGATTTATAGGTCAAAGAGAATGACGATTGAGTGGGATTTCACTTCATTAGGTTTCACTTGAAAAAATAACTAAACATAGTGCCAAAAGCCAATAAACCTATAGCGTGTAATAGTGACCTATAGTGCATTGTTGGTAAAAGAAGAAAACATGGTCTCAAGGTAAGAATGAGTTGTTTCAAATACAAAATGATCTTATTAATTTGATAAGGATGTAAGGGTTTAAGACTCAGTACTAAGGCATACATCATCACCTACAGGAACCTACTGGTGTTTCCTAATTACCACTTATAAGTGACACAGTGAGACTCAAACTACATACTAGTCTTAGCTAGTGGAAAGATATAGTTTGGTTGGTAAATAGTGATGGAAGTTGGATCACCCAATTGAATACATCCTCGGTGATAATGACACACTTCTAGGTGATCTTCATAAGTAAATAAATAAAGCAAAGAACTAGGTTTTTTGAACTTCACTCTCAATCTACCTAAACCATGTGCACAGTCTGTAGACCTAGAAACAAGCCTAGAGAATTTAAGGTATTGAGAGTTCTATAAGCATAGTTAGAAATTGAGACTTGACATAGAGGGTCACCATGACCTAAACTAGGTTTCAAGGATCTCTTTTAGATTATATGAATAGGGGAGATGTTATATGCTCTATCTTAGATAGAGGGCACTCCATAGGCAGTCTAACTTACAGACTTAAAATATGAAGGGTAAATGAATGAATGATATAGTCTCGAAACGATGGTTATATTTTTTATGTGGTTTGTCTAAATATTAACAAAGTATTATAAGACCCCATAGTCACTAGGAATACTTAGGAAAGTCAAATACTCAGAACACATAGTCTAGGTCTACCAGGCCTAAGCCCTCATGGCCTCCAACTTGAGTAATAAGACCATATGACCTTTCCAATCTAGTTGAGATCCTTCAATATGAATTATAAGGTTTATAAAAACCATTGTTTTGTAGAGATAAACTCAATATTGACCATTTTAGCCTAAAAATGTATCAAGCCTACTAAGAATGCAAGATGGAGCTTGAAAGGCCAACTTCTTTTGTTCACATCTATACATACCATTTGCATGATACCTCAAGAACTTGGGGATATTTTAAGGGGTCCTACACTCCAAATTTATGAATTGGTTCTAAGGTTGGATGTCTAACTTTTGTGAACCATTGTTAACAATATAAATGACCAAAAACCCTCCTAAATCCCTTGTGTGAACCCGACGGGAAAGATATGGTGGTAAATTATTTTTGGAGTAAATTGGTTTTAAAATCATTTTATAATTATATAAAACTCTCTTAATCTCCTTAACATTCGATTGATCTATACTATCACTTGTAAATACAAGCCTAATTCAAGGTTTTATGTAGGTTTTGAGGTGAATTATAGGTGTAGAAGGGGATTGATGAATGAATATTATTAGGGGATATTTTTAGATACTTATTATAACTCCTTACACTCATTTATCACCTTATTGTTTCATTAAAATTCCTTTACTACATCATTCATTGTAGGCAGTCTTGAACCAGACAGTGAGGAAATCAAGTGACTGCCTAAGTGTGATATGAGAAGTATGGAGATTGGTTAAATAGGAATAAAAATATTTAATAAATTAATATTTTCATGAAATTATATGTTATATTCAATTGTGTTTTGATAGGATTAATAGGTGAGAAAACTTAAAAGCTGGGAACAAACTTGTAGTTGTTGAAGGGCCTCAAGAAAATAATCAAGAAGTTAAAAATTGATTTCAATACAATGTCTCTCCATCCCATCCTCAAGAGTCTCCTTATGTCATACATTAGCTTATTCATATGCCTTGTTATCATGAAGATCCAATTCAATCCTTAAAAGATCCTAATAACCTCAAAGTTCCAACTTGGAACCAAGAAGTTGATGTTAAGGTAGAAGACCTTGTGTGTGTTCAAAATCCATTTCCCTCTCTTCAAAAACCTATAGCTTGTCCATATTTGAGGTGTATCCAATAATGGTTTTAACATGAAAATTAAGCCTTGGTTGAGAATTTATAAGACAAATTTGCATCTATAGATTAAATTCAAGAAGAAAATGAAAATCATGAATTGGTTGCTGAAGGAAATGTAGTGTTTATAGCTCAGTAGAACCTTCTTTCCCTCCAATATTTATTTCAAGTGTCTCCTTCCATATCCATGCCCATTAATTATCCCTCCATCATGCCTCCTAATCCCTCTCAAAATTATGAACCAAGCCACCACCCTCTTACCTCATCGCCTCTTGAAGGAGAACCCATCTTATGGAAGATAAGTAAAGAAGAAAAAACTTAGTTTGCAACTATTCAATAAGATAACACAAGTGATTATGAAGAAGAGATCACCCTAGGTACTCCCCTTGGTGAGTAAAATAATAAGGCATCCATATTCCTTATTCAAGAAAAATAATATATAGATGAAGTTTCAACTGTCCATAAGGAGTTTCATCAAGGTATGTGATAAACCTATCAAGAAATGTTCCATGAATATGAAGGTCTTGAGAATCTAGTTCTTGCAGGAGACTCAAATGAGATTGTGGAGGAAAAATGTAAATTTATTATTAAACAAACCTATATTGAGGAACATCATGAAGAAATTTATGATGACTATGACATTCATGAGCATGAATTTGAAGAGGTGGTGGTTCTCAAGGGGAAAAAAAGCAAAGATGGTGGGAAGCAATAGATTGAGATTTTCCAAGAACTTGAAGATATTTTTAAAGTTCAAGGTCAAGTGCAAAATAAGATAGAACAAGATTTCCAAATGAAGGATAATGATCAAGATTGGATTTACTACACAAAGCTCCTTGAAGAGATTCAGGAGCTTAAAACTGGTAAGAAATTTGACCTCATTGACAATAACATGGAAGCCAAAAAAATGTGCACTATTGAAGCACCATTGGAATTTTAAATTGAGGAGTGTTAAGATAAGATTGATCTTGTTGAAGTGAAAGGAGAATTCACCTTCATAAATGACCTATTTGCAGCTCTTGTGGTTGCATCAAATATCATGCCAAGGAGGTTAGAAAACATGAAGAAGTTGAGAACATTAAGGCCAATGCTTAAAGGATAACTTTATTTATGAACCCTTCCATCTCATAGAGAAATATATGGTGTAAACTTTCCCTTTAATCTTGGAGGATAAAGTTACTTCATGTTAGTTTGTACATAATTTAGTTTACTTAATTGTGTGTGTGTGTTTTCCCAAAGTGTTCATGAGATCACAAGTGTGTTTTATTTTATTGTCTTGAGTTTTTTGTTTCTTGATCTATTTGGTGTCTGATAAAAGGAATTTTGGTATCATTGGTATTATATAAGAGACTACATTACCCAAGGATAGGAGAAGGCAAGTGGTCCTTAGCATAGTAGGCTTGTTATCCCTAAGAAATCACCAAAATGTTGATTAATTTGACCTCATAATTAAATAAGTTAACCCCCTACAAGTTCAAATTTTCATAGGGTCTTCTAGGTCATAAATGTTCATTATGGTCATAAACTATGTTTTATCTTGGTCACATTTGTTCATTTTATGTCCTTTTGGGTCATTTTAATGAACTTGTATGGTTTTATACTAAATACAAGTGTGTCAAAGTGTTATTGAATGTGTTTGATGTAAAAAAAATGTCAGAGTGGTTTTGTAACTAAAAACTTATAGGCTTAATCTATAAAGGAGTTTAACTATAAAACAAGCCATTTTTAGTTAGTCGTACAGATTCATAGCAGTCCTAGAAATGTGTCTACTTCAGTAGTGTCCCTTCAAATCCCCACAAGTCATATCCATATTAAGATTTATTTTATAGTCCCAAAATTGGTGAAAACCATTCTATCTATCTCTCTCTTCATTCCCTTTGGTAGGTCAAAGAAGTCAACCAATTTTTAGTTAGTATGGACAGGAGGAGGAGAATTGGTTTGAATGCACTTGGTGGTTGTTATCACTCATAATGAGATCTCATTTCATGGCAAAAGTTTTTAGTTTGGTGGTTTATGCTTTATGAACCATTTTTAAGATTGTTGATGCCTCCAAGTTGACTATGTATTCCCAACACCTTCAAGTTTTCTCATATGTTTGAATGATCTGATATTTCTAAGTGGTGTGTGTGTTTTGACAGAGTATGTTCTTCACATCTAGGTTGCTTGCATCTTATTTTTCATGTGTGAATATGGATCTATAGGAAATATCACTTCATTGTGCTAAAGGGAGCATTATTAGTCTACAAGATAATGTTTCATCAGTTGTAGGATTTCATCTTCTTGCAAATGGATTCATATCAAAGGTAGTACACCTATGTCCCTCCTTTAAAACCATAGAATCTAGTTCCTCCATGGTATATTTGCATTGAGTAACCTCAAGGTTGATTGATATGAGTTTATAATACACTAAATAAGGAATTATCATATCTCTAATGCACATAGTCACTTATAGGTTTGTACAGATAATTGTAGACCTATTCAAAACCCAAGACACATGTTGGATTCAACTTCATGACTTGGATGAGCTTCTCAAGTCATACAGGGTTCATAATGTTGTTCCTAGACTATTTAAAAAAACATACAGAGATAAAATTTGGAAACATTGCTTAAATGGAGAGTTTACCTTAATTTCTTTAAGAAAGGGATCTTTCCTCATAATGTAACCTCTATTGGTGAAGATTCTTGAGGTCTGAATAGGTCTAGTTGTTTGATACAAGTAGCCTAGGCCTGGGATTAATGTATTAACACATGAAGATGATTTATAGGTTAAGGAGAATTATTTTTGAGTGGTATTTCACTCAGTTAGGTTTTCACTTGAAATAATCAATAAACATAATGTCAAAATCCAATGAACATATAGCATGTAACCATGACCTATAGTGCATTATTGGTAAGAAGAAAACATGGTCTCAAGGAAATAATGAGTCCTTTTAGATATGAAATGATCCTATTCATCTGAGAAGGAAGTAAGGGTGTGAGACTTAGTACAAAGGAATATATCATCACCTACAAGAACCTATTGGCATTTCCTAATTCCCACCTACAGGTGACATAGTCAGATTCATACTATAAACTAGTCCTAGCTAGTGGAAAGATATATTTATTTGGTTAAAATTGATGGAGTTTGGATCACCATATTAAATACATCATTATTTATAATGACACACTTTCAAGTGATATTTATTAGTAAATAAATAGAGCAAATAACTGGGTTTTAAAACTTCACACTCAATCTACCTAAACCATGTGTACAGTCTATAGATCTAGATTTCAGCCTAGAGGAATCAAGGTATTGAGAGTTATAGAATCATAGTTAAAACTTGATAATTGACATAGAGTCTCACCATGACCTCAACTAGGATGTAAGGATCTATTTAAAATTATATGAATAGAAGAGATTCTCTCTTTTATATCTTAGACAGAGGGTACTCCACAAGGAATCTAACTTGCAGACTCATAACATAAAGGGTAAATGAATGAATGAAATAGTCTTGGAACCATGGTTACATGTTGTATAGGGTTGGTTTAAAGATGAAAAAAGTATTATAATACCCCAAAGTCACTACAAACACTCAGTAGGGTTAAATACTTAGAACATAGTCTAGGTTTACTAGACCTAGAGCTAAGCCTAAGCCATCAAGGCCTCAAACTTGAGTCATAAGACCATATGACCTATCCAATCTAATTGAGATACTTAAAGGGTAAGTATAATGTTGATTAGAACCATTTTTTTATATATAATCTCACGATTGACCATTTTGGCCTAAAATTGTATCAGGCCTACTCAAAATGCAAGAAGGATCTCAAACAGCCAACTTCTTTTACTCACATCTATATGAACCATGTGCATCAGACCTCAAGAACTTGGGGAGAGTTTAAGGGGGTCCTATACTCCAAATTTTTTAAATTGGTTCTATGTTTGGATGTCTAACTTTTATGAACCATTATTAATAGTCTAAATGACCCAAAACCCTCTTAAAACCCTTGTGTTAACCTGATGGGAAAGATTTGGTGTGAAATGATTTAAAAAGGAGTCAATTGGTCAATAAAATAGTTTTTACTTGTCTATAACTCTCCCAGGCTCCTTGACATCCAATTAATCCATACTATCACTTGTATGGACAAGCCTAATTTAGGGTTTTCTATAGGTTTTGAGGTAAATTGTAAGTGCATAAGAGGATTGATGAATGAATAATTATAAGAGGTCTATAGATACTTATTATAAATCCTTACAGTCATTTCTCACCTTAGTTGTGCATGAAAATCACTCTACTACATCATTCATTGTAAGCAGTCTTAAACCAGATAATGAGGAAATGAAGTGACCACCTAAGTGTGATAAGAGAAGTATGGTTTGAGGTTTACACCATTTAATTATATTATGGACCAGAGAATAAATTGGTCTTTAGGTGTCCAACATATTTGTAACATATTTCCATGAGTAACTTCAAGTCACTTGAGTGGCAAGTGTGAAGAAAAGCCTAGAAGGGCTAGTGAGCACTCAAAAGAAGTGAATAACAAGTGTCAAGGATGGACTATCAGTTAAATGGATTTAATGACTTGAGTCAATGATTTGATGATTTGATGAATTGAATAACAAGTGTTAGATATTTAAGTGGATTCACTACCAATCAAGGCAATTTCAAGAAGAACCATAAAGTGCCTTTATACCAAATTGAGGGAAGATGTCATACTCTATATGGACACTTATCTAAGACAACTTCATGGTATATTTTCCACCTCATTATCTCAAATTGTAATTTATTCTCATATTTTGACACTTGACCTTGTGACCCTTCCACTTCTCTTCTTCTCTCTCCTTTCTTATGCTCTATATATGCAAGCCATTTTGGAAATTATATCTAGTACACACCTAGTATAGTGAAGCCCTACTAGTTTGTCACCTTATTTTACTTTTGAATAAGATTTTGAAATTGATTTTATATCTACAATATCTTACCTATGTGTGAAAAGTAGTACTTTGATGTTAAGTTATGAATGTCTTCTCCTTGATTCCATTTTATTCTTGCATGTTTTGTGTAAGTGATATCTCTTATAACATGTCTCATAAAGTATATGTGTTTATTGTGTGTGTCTTGAAGTGTGAGAGGGGATAGTAGTGTCTAGTATTAGACCTTCTTTTCACCTACCTCTAGATATGTTTATCAATCTGCCTCTATGAGAAATACTTATGATAGAAGGACATAGAGTTGAGATTAGTTTTGGTAGTCTTTTTTCTTAGTGCAGATGCAAGTGTGTTTGTGGACTAATATTTGGTGTATCACCTCCTTTAGTATAGGTTAATTTTAGTATCCTTCTTCCCTATTCACCCCTAAGTTATTATTCTAGTGTAGTTTGTGATCTTAAGAGATAAATCAAAGGAGCTAACTCTTATAACCTAGAGGTTTACCTCTGTTATAGGCAACCCATAAGCCTAGAGGTAATCTCATGTTATCTAAATATTAGAGATGCTTAAACAACCTCTCCTAAGGTGAAATATTTAGCTACAATATTTATAGCACACTTGGTGGGACCAAGGTCTAAATGAGTAGAAGAATAGTTGGTGTGTTATTCCTACTATCAACTTTTGGAATCATTTAAGTAAACACTAATGGTGACTCTAAATACAATCATCTATTTGATAAACATCCTAGGTACTTATTGAAAATAATTTGATAAAGTCTTATGTTTAATTTGAATAATGAATTTGATATGGATGGATACTTTGAGAGTTCTTATTTACACATAGCCATATCAAAGTTGTTATCCACCTTATGGTCAACCCAAACCTTCCCCACATGGTCATGAAGTTTATGAATAGCCTTGTGAGTAATATTATGAATAATATCAAGGATATAGGTTTAAGGCATTTGAAGAATAGATACAAGCTCTTAAGATGCAAATCCTTGAAGAAGAAATCCAAGATCTTAAGAGGTATATTCAAGAAGTCAGTATTCCCTAACAACCCTATCCATCCTATCAATCTCCTATACAACCTTATCAATGTCAATACCAAAACTCTTATTCCTATCTTTCTCCTACTCCAATTCCACCTCAAGATAAGTATTTGTTAGCACTTATGCATGAGATGCTAAAATTAGAAAAGTTGATGAAGAAATGGCATTAAGAGCTTGATGTGATCCCTATTCATTTCATAAGTTGGTTTAATTCCTTATGAATAAATGGAGATGGGTTGAAGAAGAAGCCAACTATGTCATCAATGAATATTTTCATTAAATGAGATGCTATATTCAATGATGGTCTTATAGGCTTGAAAGGTGGTAAAACCAAGTTGGCAACAAATTTATAGTTATTGAAGGGCCACAAGAAAATAATAAAGAACTTAAAAATCTATATCAAGATAATGTATCTCCCTCCCATCCTCAAGAGTATCCTTATGTCCTACATCAATTTCCTCATATGACTTGATATCATAAAGAGCCAATTCAATCCTAAAAAAATCCTAACAACCTTAAAGTTCCAACTTGGAACCAAGAAGTTGATGTCAAGGGAGAAGACCTTATGTGTGTTCAAACTCCAATGCCCTCTCTTAAAAAATGTATAGCTTGTCCATCTTGGAGGTCTATCCAAGAATGGTTTTAATGTGAAAATTAAGCCTTGGTTGAGATTGTGGAAGACAAATCTGCAAGTATGGAATAACTTTAAGAAGAAAATGAAAATCATGAGCTAGTTGGTGAAGGAAATGAAGTGTCTATAGATTAGTATAACCTTCTCTCCCTCCAATATTTATTTCAAGAGTCTCATTACATCCCCATACCCATTTATGATCCCTCTATCACTCCTCCTACTCCCTCTCCAAACTATGAACCAATCCACCATCCTCCCACATCATCCCCTCTTGAAGGAGAACCTATCTTATGGGAGGAAAGTAAAGAAGAGAAAACTCAATTTGCAACTGGTCAAAAAGATAACACAAATGATTATGAAGAATATCTCACCATAATGAATCCCCTTGGTGAGGAAAATCACAAGGCATCCATATTCTTGAGTTAAGAAAAAAAATAGATAAAGTTACAGCTTTCCATAAGGATTTTAATCAAGGTATGTAGCATACCTATCAATAAATGTTCCATGAATATGAAGGTCTTGAGAATCTAGTTTTTATAGGATACCAAAATGAGATTGTGGAGGTAGAATACAAAGTTCCTATTGAACAACCCTTTATTGATAAATATTATGAATAAATTATGATGACTATGACATTCATGAGCATGGTCAAGAGGATGAATTTGAATAGGTGGTGTTTCTTAAGGACAAAGAAGGCAAATATGGTGGGTAACAGTAGATTGAGATTTTCAAAAAACTTGAAGAGCTTTCAAAACTTGAAGGTCAAGTGAACAAGAAGTTAGAACAAGATTTCCTCATGAAGGACAATGATCAAGATTAGATTTATTACATAAATCTCCTTAAAGATATTGAGGAGTTTGTAGTTGGTAAGAAATTTAACCTCATTGAGAGTACCATGGATGCCAAGGAAGCATGTTTTGATGAAGCACCATTGGATGTTGTAGCTAAGGAGTCTCATGAGAAGATTGAGATTATTGAAGTGCAAAGAGAATTAACCTTCATAGGTGACATGTTTTTAATTATTGTGATTGCATTAAACATCATGCCAAGGAGTTTGGAAAACATGAAGAAGTTGAGAACATCAAGGCCAATGCTCAAAGGAAAACTTGATTTATGCAACCCCTCATCTCATGGATCAAGATATGGTGTAAACTTTCCCTTTGATCCAAGAGGATAAATTTGCTTTAAGTTAGTTTGTACATAACTTAGTTTGCTTAAGTGTTGTGTGTATTTTCCTTAACTATTCATGAGAGCATAAGCATTTTTTGTTTTCTTATCTTGAGTGTTTTTTTTCCTATTCTATTTGGTGTCTAATCAGAGGCATTTCAGTGTCATTGGTAGTATATAGGTGACTACATTGCCCATGGATAAAAGAAGGCAACTGGTCCTTCGCATAGCTAGCTTGTTACCCTTAGAAAATCACTAAAATATTGACTAATTTTATCCTTAGGTAAAATAGATCAACCTCCCTACAATTTCAAACTTTCATAGGATCTCTTATGTCATAAATGTTCATTACAGTCACAAATGAAGTCATAAACTATGTTTCATCTTCGTCACATTTGTTCATTTGTCCTTAGTGTCATTTTATGTCTTTTTGGGTCATTTTAATGAACTTGTATGGTTTTTCACTAAATAAAAGTGTGTCAAAGTGTCATTGAATGTGTCTGAAGTTAGGGAATGCTAGGGAGTGGTTTTGTATCTAGAAACTTGGAGGTTCAACATACAAAGGAGTTTAACTATAAAATAAGCCATTTTTAGTTAGTTGTATAGATTCATAATAGTATTGACACATGTGGCTATTTCAATAGTGTCTCTTTATATCCCCATAAGTCATATCCATGTTTAGATCACTTTGACAGTCCCAAAATTGGTGAAAATTTTTATATCTCTCTTTTCTCCCTTTAGTAGGTCAAAGAAGTCAACTAGTTTACAACTAGTATAGATAGGAGGAGGAGACTTGGTATGAATTCACTTGGTGGATTTTATCACTCCTAATGAGATATCATTTCAAGGAAATAGTTTCTAGTTTGGTGGTTTTTGCTTCATGAACCATCGTTAATATCTTTTATGCCTCCAAGCTAATTTTATAATCCCAACACCTTTAGGTTTTCTCATCTATTTGCATGATCTGATGTTTCCAAGTGGTGTGTGTGTTTTGATAGAGCATGTTATTCATATTTATGTTTTTTATCTTATTTTTCATGTGTGAATATGTATATATAGGCAATATCACTTTATTTATCTAGAGGGATCATTATTGGTCTACAAGACAATGTTTTATCAGTTGCAGAGTTTCATCTTCTTGTGAATGGATTCATATCAAAGGTAGTACACCTATGTCTCTCCTCTAAAACCATGGAAGCTAGTTTCTCCATGGTAGATTTGCATTAAGGGACCTCAAGGTTGATGGAGATGAGTTTCTAATACACTAAATAAGGAATGATAAGATCTATGATGCACACAGTCACCTACAATCACTTATAGGTTTATACAAACAATTGTATAGATATTTAAAACCTAAGACACAGGTTGGATTCAACTTCATGAATTGAATGAGTTTTTCAAATATTATAGGGTTAATAATGTTGGTCTTAGACCAGTTCAAAAAAATATAGAGGTCAGAGTTTAAAAATTTGCTTAAATGGAGATTTTACCTTAATTTATCTGAGAAAGGGATATTGCCTCATAATGTAACCTCTGTTGGTGAAGATTCTTGAGGTCTGAATAGGTCTATTTGTTTCATAGAAGTAGCCTAGGTCTAGGAGGAATGTATTGACATAATAATATGATTTTCAAGTTAAGGAGGATGATGGTTGAGTGGGATTTCACTCAGTCAAGTTTCAACTTGAAATAATTAGTAACCACAGTGTCAAAATTCAATGACCATATAGCATGTAACAATGACCTATAGTGCATTTTTGGTAAGAGAGGAAAACATGGTCACAATGTAATAATGAGTCCTTTTAGATATGAAATGATCCTAGTCATTTGATAAGGAATTAAGGGTGTGAGACTCAGTACCAAGTCATGCACCATCACCTATAGGAACCTACAGGTGCTTCTTAATTGCCACCTATAAGTGACACGATCAGACTCATAATGCACACTAGTCCTAGCTAGTGAAAAGATATAGTTTGGTTAGTAAATAGTGATGGATATAGGATCACCATATTGAATAAATACTCAGTGGTAATGACACACTTCTATGTTATATTCATAATCAAATAAATAGAGCAAAGAGGTGGATTTCAAAACTTCACACTCAGTCTACCTAAACCCTATGCATAATTTGCAAACCTAGAAGCTAGCCTAGAGGATTTGAGGTATTGAGAGTTATTTAAGCATAGTTAGAACTTTATACTTGACATAGAGGGTCACCATGACTTAGATTAGGTTTCAAAGATCTATTTTAGATTATATTAATAGGGGAGATGTTATTTATTCTATCTCAATAGAGGATACTCCATAGGCAATCTAACTTGCAGACTCAAAACATGAAGGATAAATGAATGAATGAATGATATATTCTTTGAAACATGGTGAGATGTTTTATATGGTTGGTCTTAATATGAAAAAAGTATTAGAATACCCCACAATCACTAGAAACACTTACGAGGGTCAAATACTCAGAATGCACAGTCTAGGTCTACTAGGCCTAGAACTAGACCTAAGCCCTCATGGCCTCAAAATTAAGTCATAATAACATATAATATTTCCAATACAATTGATATCCTTAAATTGGAATTATAAGGTTGATCATAACCATTGGCTTGTAGAGATAATCTCAAGATTGACCATTTTGACCTAAAATTGTATCAAGCCTACAAAGAATACAAGAAGGAGATCAAGAGGCCAAATTATTTTTATCACATATATATAGACCATGTGCATGAGACCTCAATAAATTTGGGATATTTTAATGGGTTAATATACTCCAAATTAATGTAATTATTTCTAAGGTTGGACATCTAACTTTTATGAACCATTGTTAATAGTCCAAATGACCCAAAACCATCCTAAAACCCTTGTGTGAACCCAATGGGAAAGATATGGTGAGAAATTATTTTTAAATGATTAAATTAGTCTTGAAACTAGTTTTTAATTATCTATCACTCTATTAGGATCCTTTACATCCAACTGATCCATACTATCACTTGTACGAACAAGCTTAATTCAGGGTTTTCTATAGGTTTTGAGGTAAATTATAAGTGTAGAAGGGGATTAATGAATGAATATCATTGTAAAAGGTATATATATACTTATTATAACTCATTAAACTCATTTCCCACCTTATTTTTTCTTGAAAATCCCTCTTCTACATCATTCATTGCAAGAAATCTTGAACTAGACAGTGAGGAAATGAAGTGACTACCTAAGTGTGATATGAGAAGTATGGTTTGAGGTTTTCATTGAAGTATATGATAAACCAGAGAATAAAATAGTATTTAATATGTTTATAACATACCTACAACATATTTCCATGATAAATTACAAGTCATTTAAATGAAAAGTGTGAAGACAAGCCTAGAAGGGCTAGTGAGTAGTCACAAGAAGTGAATAACAAGTGTCAAGGAGGAGGCTATTAATTGAAGGGATTTGATGACTTGCATCAATCATATTTTCACCTCCCATGTTAGGACATATGTATTAACTATTCTCCATGGTATTTTTATATATTCAAGTGGACTCATTACCAATCAAGGCAGTTTCAAGAAGAACCATAGAGTGTCTCTATGCCAAATTAAGGGAAGATGTCATACTTCAGATGGACACTTATCTAAGACCACTTCATGGTATGTTTTCAACCTTATTCTCTAAAATTGTAATTATGTATCATATTTTAACACTTATCCTTGTGATCCTTTTGCCTATCTTCTTCTCTCTCCTCTCTTATACTCTATTTATGCAAGCCATTTTGGCAATTATATCTAGTACACACCTAGTATTGCAAAGACTTACTATTTGGGCACCTTGTTTTACTTTTGAATAATATTCTAAAGTTTATTTTATCTCTACAATATCTTTCCTAAGAGTTACTTATAGTTTACTTGGATGTTAAGTGATGAATGGTTTTTCTTTATTTTCATTTTGTTCTTACATTGTTTGTGTAAGTGACATCTCTTCTAATATGCCTCATAAAGTGTATGTGTTTGTTAAGTGTGTCTTAAAGTGTGAGAGGGGATAGTAGTGTTTAGTATCAGATATTCCTTCACCCACCTCTAGATATGAATATCAATCTACCTCTATGAGAAATACTTATGCTAGAAGGTCATAGAGTTGAGATTAAAATTGGTAGTATTATTTATTAGTGTAGATGCAAGTGTGTTTGTGGACTAATATTTGGTGTATTTAATCCATTAGTATAGGTTACTTTCAGTTTTCTTCTTCTATTTTCACCCCCAATTGATTGGTCTAGTATAGTGTGTGAGCTTAATAGATAAATCGAGGGATTTATCCCTTTTAACCTAGAGGTTTACCTCTATTATAGGCAACCCATAGGCTTAGAAGTAATCCCATGTTGTCAAAATATTGGAGAGGCTTGAATAGCCTCTCCTAGGGTGAAATATTTGGCTACAACATCTACTAAAAGAATAAATGATAGGAGACACCAACCAAAACATCCATTGTGCTAAAATAGGGGTTCTACCTATAGATAGTTATTTTCATGGTGAAGTATATTCATGGGATCTGTATCAGATATGTTCCTAATATGCTATATGCCTATATAGGTTGTGGTACTAGAAATGAGTAAATGTCCACTAGCTTAGGGTGTTGTGTAAAATATTTTAGTTGTAGTGGGGAACATGGTTTGCCCTAAAATAAAATATTTACTTGAAAAAGTTTGAAAGTAGTAAAAAAGACTATAATCAAGGTCGATTAATTAGGATCATCAGTTATTTTAGATGATCAATGATGATTTATAGAGTCACCACTGATTATAAGGATCATCAATGACCATTTCAACTACTATATATAGTGTTTCCCACATTTTATTGGTCATTTTCATTATGTATAATCAACCATTTAAGCAAATAAGTGACATGTGGCTACAAATTATGGAGGAAAATAGTAGTGGATGGAGAAAGTGAAGGTCACATGGAGAGAGAGGTTGGTTAATTTGAAAAAGTTCATCATAATTTACTTTGTGTGTGTGTGTGAGGCTATAGGGATCATCATGGATCATTGATGAAATTGATGATGATCATTTCAAATTATTTTTGATTCTACTATAATCACTGTCAATCATGTGAATCATCAAAAATCCATTACAATCATGGATGATTCATAAAGAATCAAATATAATGTGTCATTTTTAGGGTAGATGAGACATTTTAGTTGGTAAGAATAAATGGTTATTATTTTAACCTTATAGGGTTTTACTATGCAAATCCTAAGTTAGATTAAAGGGATAAGTCTATTTATAACTTGGAATAAAATTGGAAATTATTTATTTAATGTAACTTTCCCAAAATAGCAAGTGTAAGGAGAAAAGGAACTTATCTAGAGATACATAGATTTTTTTGTAGATCAAGAAACTGAAAATGGATAAGTAGACATAGAGTAATCTTTCATATTTTGACTATTTATTAATATATATCTCCAAAATATATCACCCCTCTTAGGATAGTAGCACCATGTGGTGCTAGTGTCCAATTCTGGCAAAAAAAATTCCTTTCTATAGTGACTATCTATAACTTTCAAAGAAGTTGGGGGAGATTTTAGAGGACATATAGGTGATTTTGTGTCACTTAAGAGCTCGTATATGTTAATATTTTGGATGAATATTCTCCAAAACCTTAATGAATACCTGCACATATGAAATAATGAATGAATTAAATGCAAAAAAGAAAGGAAAAATTGGGTTATGGGATGTTACGATTGCACAAAGAAGAACCCCTATTATCCTGGTCATTACCTACATTAAACCCAATGTTAAGGGTCTCAAATTTCATGTAGTTTTCCATTAGGTAATTACACCATCAACTTACATGGTATACTATAATGAATTTTACCTATGCCCTTCTTTGATCAAGCATGCAAATCTCTAGGTGTGAAAATTGAGTAGTATACAAAGTATTTGAGTTGTACTATTGGTTGATTTTATATAAATAAGTGCCAAAATAGTAAGTGCTAGATGTAAAATGACTTATAAATCTCTTTATATAGGATGATATTTTTTTTGAATATAATACCTTGTTCATTGTCTAACATTTCATGAAATATAAAAAAAAACATAAGAGAAGGATTACGATGGGGTTAGGAATCAAACACTAGTGAAAGGGCCCATCAAACACTAAAGCCACAACTGAACACCAGCACCATATAAAGATACTAGCCTGAAAGTGGTGTAAATGTCATAAGGCTCAGAATAGAGAAAAAATTAGGGAGGAGGGGCTAGGGGCCTTGGGACTAGGAAAAGGTGACCTTTGGTTGTTGGTAGTATTGTAAACAAGGAAAATAAGACATAATAAAGATCAAAAGACTCAAAATGACCAATTAAATAATCAATACAACCATCACTAAGACCCTCATGTGAAAGAACAACAAAATACATAGTACTTGTGGTTGCTTGACCAAATTAAGGTGTTTACATTTGCCCCCCTTTTATTCTAGTAATGAAATGAAATGAAAGAATTAGAGTAAAATAAAATAAGAATGTGTACCTATGCTTACCTATATGAATGTAATCTATATTTGGCCCACTTCTTGGCCAAAAAAGTGGATAAGAACTAGAATGTAACATGTGAAGGGGATACATATGGTGTGAATGCCCCATGTATTGAAACTGAGTATGTAAATTGAATGGGTGGATAAACAAGGCTCACTTTCCCCCACTTTAAATCTAAGTATGTAAATTGAATGCATTGAGAAATAAGGCTCACTTCCCCTAATCTTAATCTGAGTATGTAAACTAAATGCATGGAGAAACAAGACTCATTTGCCTCCACTCTAAATCTGAGTATGTAAATTGAATGTGTGGAGAAAGAAGGCTCACTTGACCCCACTCTGAATCTAAGTATGTAAACTAAATGTGTGGTGAAAAAAGGCTCACTTTCCCCCACTCTAAATGCAATTATATAAATTGGGTCTAGTTTAATGTTATGGATCAACAACTATAGATGGCCATATGACCCAAATTTATGAAAACCTAGTGACAATATTGGTGATGATACTGGTGATGATATTGAGTATAACCTGATAAATCTAAAAATGGGGACCAAAAATGTGCACTCTACATCATGCCTCTAATCCTAATATCTGAGTGATGTAGTTTTGTATTTGAATATCTAAATAAATTGGTATACCTGAGTTAAAACTTTTTATTTTCATAGAGTGTACATCTAAATACCTATGCAAATTGCTATAAACCTATGCAGACTTGTGTGTCTATATATCTAAAAACTTATGAAATTCAGTGTAAACCTGTGCAGACACGTGCATCTGCATATCTAAAAACCTATGAAATTTTTCATAAACCTGTGTAGACATATGCATCTATAAATCTAAAAATATATGAATTTGAATGCTTACATAAACCTATATAGACCTATGTGCATGTATATCTAAAAAATTTATGAATCTTAATGCATATTTAAATATGTGTAGACCTGTGTGTCTGTATATCTGAATGCCTATGTAATCTTTTGTAGACCTATGTATCTATATATCTAAATGACTATGTAAACTTGTGTATACCCATATGTTTATATATCTAAATGTAACTTTGTATATCTTTAAGCAAACTATGCATATTTTCCCCCCTTTTGGTGAGAGATTTGAAACTATGATGAGGATATATAACCAAAAGTTGTAAGGATCAATTGTGTTGGTTTTAAATATAAATTGTAATGTTGTATTAGGTTTGAATAATGTATTTATTATGTTGGATTTGATTATTTAGTGTGTAATTAGATAGATGATTGGTCTTTTATATTGTTATATATATTGTGATACTTTTTGTCACTTTGTAAATTTGATAATGACAATGAGATTGGTTTAACCAATATGGTACATAGCGTATCATTGTCAAGTCCCATGTGTAATAAATGGTTCATGAATTATAAATATGATTCTTGAGATATGGAGACAGTAAGAGAGTTTTATTAGTTATCAAAATTAGTGCATAGGGATAACCTTAAAAAGTGGCATTAAGTAAGTTATGACTTAAATAGGTAATTTTGATTCATTTTTCACTTCATTTGGATCATTTAAGTTGAAATCATTTTGTGTCTAATTGAGATAAATATGCCAAGGAAATAAAGAGCTAGTTTGTCACATTATGAGGAGGTCAAGGCATGGATTCAGGCTAGGGAGGAGGTTTTCCTAATAAGGGACCCAGAATCTTTCCTATTTTTATCATTTTTGTTGTCTTTATTACTATTTTTATTGAAAATTTATTGGTTTAGAGTTTTTTTATAGACACCTAAAATTGGCCACCAATGGCTTCAACCAAACTTCAGATCGATTCTTACCAACCTTTGCAAATTAAGCCTAACAATCACTAAACATCCCAAATTTTCTCATGAAACAATCATAAAATATCTAAATCCCATTGAGACATCCCTAATTTTGGTATCCTATCATAATTAACAAAAACCTCTAGCAAATTTATCTCTATTCAACCTGTGGCATCACAGCATGCAATTCGGCCTATAGACCTATTAAATGGGGCAAATATACACATGAATTAAATAAAATCTTCAAAATTATAAAAATCCCAAACAAAATTAATTAAAATTCTAAACCTAATTAAATTCATAGTTGAACTATCCATGATCAATTAATGAAATTCTAAAAAGGGTTAATCAAAAATCAAGAATATCCTAGGTTTTTATAATTACCTTTTGTGAGTTGTCAAGCATTTGCAAAATCCTAAAATATCTCAAACATGCCTATTCATTTCTAATCATGTGGTTTTGACACCTTTTAACTCTACTATGGTTAATTAAATCACTTACATTATGTTTGAACCCATTCCAAGCTTAAACCACACTCTAACTCACCTTGACTTGGGGTTAGTTTCGAAACCTATAAATACAAGCCTTTGCCTCTTTATTTGGAGAGCTTGGATAGAGTAAAGTTAAAATGTTGTTTTTATATAAATATTGCATGAAAATAGTGTTATAATTATAAAATCACAATCCAATCTATCAATCCATCATAAGCATCAATCCATATCAAATCCAACCATGGTGCCAAGGAGAGAAGGAGATAGATAAGCTCCATTGCCACAGACTTCTTGAGCACAAGCCAAGAAAGCCACATAAAAAATAATTTGGGACATGCAAATGAGGTAAGTAATTTTTATTTATTTTCATTTTATTTGAGCTTTGTCATTTGATTTTGTTTATTATGATCCCCTTATGATCTAGGCCTAGAGATGTTATGCTTGTTAGTGTGTTTATTTCATTTTTTTATATGAAAACTAAAACTTGATCTAACTTCCTCTCTTCAGTCAAATTCCTATAATCATAAATAGCATGCTCTATGGTACAATAACACCTTGTGTACTAAGGAGACCAAGATGCAAATCATAAATTGTCAAAAGAATGTTTGAATATCTTCAAAATTGTAATTTTGTCTTTGGTTTTGCCATATTTTTAATTTTTAAACTAACTCAAATCTACACAGAGAGTGACATTGATCAATCATAATTGGCATCATTTTTATCAAACTATCATCATTTCTACCTAACTAACCTTAATTTTGGGTGACCATCATTGGTCTTGATGTACTTGTTGTTGCAAAGCACCCACAACATGAATTAAAGAAATTAACACTTATGAAGATATATTATCATTATCAAAATGTTCATTTCATTCTTGAATTTTATTATTTATTTTATCCCTTGGTATATCTTATTATAAATATTGTTTAGAAAGGGTCAGTGTGCTCTCAATAACCTTTGGAGGTGTGATAGATTGGACTTGGTTAGAGGGAAATGAGCTACCACTCTCATTTAGGTTTTTTGGAGGAATAGGTTATATTGTAATAAGAGGGGCTAAGGGGGATTCATGGGTAAATTTTATATTGTTAATTTATGAAAGAGTATTACATACTAGTTAAATATGAGGTACTTTATTCTCTAGTGAATTCAAATTATGAACATAAGAATAAGTGTGAGTGTGTCTTTTTATATGTGACCTATTGTTTGGTTGAACAAGAGAGATATGTGATGGAAGAGAAGAAGTAGAAGGTGTAGATTCTATATCATCTTCATCATAATCACAATAATCATCATTATCCCATGGTTCATCAAAATCAAAATTTATATAATTTATATAAGTAATGGTATAATAAGTATCATCCACATGCTCATTAAGAGAAAGAGAAGAAAAAGACTTCAAATTTTTACTATTATACAATGTATCATCATATATAGGTGTAATGCAAGGCATTTGTTCACTGGTCATTTTTTAAATGCAAGCATGATTATCACTTTCAATTTTAGAATCAAGGGAAAGATAAGTAAAAACCATGTTTTCTTATTGCACATCATGACATATAGGATAATGGTTAGAGACATGTACATTATCGATTTGTCGTAAAGAATAATTACATTGAGCTTGAAATGTGAATGAGGGTACTAAAGTTATTTCATCTACCTTAGTTTGTGCATTTATAAAAGGTGTGATATCATTTATACTTTCTTTTTCAAATGTAATTGAGAAGGGTAAATAAGATTCATTGTTCCTATCTACTTTTCTTGAATCATGTAAAAGTGGTTTTAGTGTAGTGCACTTATATTAATCTATTTTGAATAATGAAGTAGAAAAATTATTTGAAAATATAGGATCACATTGGAATAAAACACTACCAACAAGAGGTTCATTTAGAATTATATTGTTAGTTTGATTTTGAGTAAGAGAAGAATAAGAAGAAAGAGAATATGATGTATCTAATATATCCTGATGTTCATTTTCATTATCATACTCATAGTAATTCTCATATCCATCATTATAAAAATATTCATCATCATTATAATGAATTCATTATTATGCTCTAATGTACAAACTTAAAAATTAGTCCATTCATTATTATAATCATGAGAGAAATTTCAAGAGTGCATAAAGTGGATGAGGGGTAGTAGACTTTTTAGATGCCATTTTAAAATTGCCAAAGAAAATAGTGTAAATAAGGAATAACACACACACAAGAGGTAGAATATAATCTAAAATAAGTATGTGTACAATGTGTGAATTTTTTTTAAAAAGTTTGTAATATAAAATATGATTGTGATTAAAACCTTAATTGCTAATATTTGTATGTATATGGACCTAGTATGTGGATCTAAGGTTTTGATTTAAGGTTGTGTTCCAAATATTTTAAATTAAATTAAATGAATGAAACCCTAGGATGTGATTAATTAAATTATCTAGGTTAAGCTAAAAATTCAAAAAAAAAAAAAGATTTTTGTAACCCTAATTTAATGTACAAAATTTAAAGAAGGTAAACTCTAAGGAAAATTAGGGTTTTTAACCAATATTCAAAGTAAGATGGGTTCACCAAATGTTTTAACTTTTTAAGGTTTTACTATGTAAATCTTAAGTTAGATTAAAGGGCTAAATTTATTGCTAATCTAGAATAAAATTAGAAAATATTGATTCAATGTAACTTTCCCAAAATATAAAGTCTAAGGAGAAAAGGAACTTATCTAGAGATACACAAAGTTTTTCATATATTAGAGTACTAGAAATGGTTGAGAAAAAATAGAGGAATCTTTTATCTTTTTATTGTTTATTGAGATTTGGCTTCAACAGTAGTGCCCCTCTTAGGACAATAGTACCATGTGGTGCTAGTGTCCAATTTTGGTGATAATGTCCTTTCTATAGTGACTGTTTGTAACATTAAAGGAAGTTACAGGAGATTCTAGAGGTCCTTTAGGTGATTTTGTGTCTCTTAAGGACTTGTATGTGTCACTATTTTGGTTGAATATTCTCTAAAACCCTAATGAATTCCTACACACATGAAATAATGAATGAATCAAATACAAAAAGGAAAGGAAAAATTTAGTTATGGGATGTTATGATTGTGTAGAGTATAACTCCTATTGTCATGGTCGCTACCTACATTAACCCCAATGTTAGGGGTCTCAGATTGCATGTAGTTTTCACTTAGGGAATGTGCATCATCAACTTGCATAGTATGCTAGAATGAATTTTGCCTAGGCCCTTCTTTGATCAAGCATGCAAATGTCTAGGTGTGAAAATTGAGTATTATGCATATTATTTGAGTTGTACTATTGGTTGATTTTATGTAAATAAGTGCCAAAATAGTAAGTTCTAGATGTAAAATTCCTTGTGAGGTTCTTTATATAGGAGGATATTTGTTTTGAATATAATACCTTATTCATTGGTTGACAAGTCATAAAAAAGATATAAAAACATAAGAGAAGGCTCATAGAGGGGTTAAGACTCAAACTTGAGTGAAAGATCCCATCAAAAACTAAATCTAAAAGTGGACACTAACACCATGTGACATCACTATCTTTAAGTGAAGCTAATGTCCTATGGCTTAGAACATAGTAAAAATTAGGGAGGATATGCTAAGGTCCCCTAGGATTAGGAAACGGTGACCTATGATTGTTGGGAGTATTACAAACAAGGAAAATAAAACATAAAAAATATTGAAAGACTCAAAATGACCATGAAAATAAGGAATATAACCATTATTAAAACCCTTGTGTGAAAGAGAAATAAAAGACATAGTACTTATGGTTGCTTGACCAAATTAGGGTGTTTATAGTTATGTTAAAATATGGTTATAGGCTCAAGAGCTTCTGATAATGTGAGAGTGTGTGCCTCCATTATTAGAGTGTCTAATCAATGTTATGAGTGATGAAGATTGGACCCATATGGATGTGATTGGATTTGGAGGGTTGTGTCACTATCGGCACATTCATAGGGATTTAGGATTACTAGTAGCTTTATTAGAGTAGTGGGATATAGTGATAAGGACCTTATGGTTTTTTACTAGGGATATTATGATTACCATAGAGGATATATATATTATTTTGTAGTTGTTAGTATAAGGAGTAGTGATTATGTTCATGGATGAGGTAGGATGCATAGCAACCCTGATGTAGCTTTATGATGAGGATGCCTTGGATATCACCTTTTTTATATGGGTTTTACATTTTAGTCATTATATGATCATGATGAAAATGGGATATTAGTGATTACCATGATGATGTTAGTAATATCCTAATATGTGTTACCTAATTCAAGAAGAAGGAGGTTTCCCTAGAGTTTGATAGGTGTAGTTTTAGATATGGTTGAGCACTATAATATATGTACATGGGGTCCTACCTTATAAGTGTAGGTGTATAAGGAGCTTTATGGATGGAGGACATAACAGAGGTTTGGGCTAGACATTATATTTGTACTACACTATTGGGCCTATGAGCATATCAGAGTAGTGTAACCACCTAATATTCCATAGGTGTGGTGGCATCAGATAATCTATAGTATGGGATTCCTTTGATGGAAGGATGACCTTGCTAGACCATTTGGATATGGGGTTGTACAATATTTATCTATTACTATCAAGTATTGGATGAGTTACAAGTTGGAGATGTTATCTAGAGGCCATGTGTTAGATTTCCTTCATCTCTTCATGAGTGTTGAGAGTTGGTTATAAGGTAATAAGATAGGTGGTTATAGGGGAGGCAGTTGGAACACCTAGAGTTAATTAATTTTGGGAGAGTGAGGAGATAGTTTGGTTTGGTTTAGGATATACCTAATGCCCCATGTTTATATAGGAATGATGAGTCTGAGGATGAACTACCAAAGGCTCATTTTGGTGGTATCCAACTATTAGTAAAGGAGGAGATAATGATGATTAATGTTGATAATGTTAGGTTTACAATGACATTCAATTTGTGGTGGGTGGATTAGATAGGGCCCAGATGGGGGAGGGTGGTGCAGCCATGGTAGGAGGGGGAGGATGAGGAGATGGAGGATGTGTAGGAGAGAGGAGGGTGGGATGGGGAGAGAGGAAGGTAGGATAGGGACCCTATAGAGAGGGTTAATATAAAAGTTATTACTATAGAGAGGGATGGTCTAAGGGCATAATGTGCCACTTTACAGGGGCATCTTATCATTCTATAGGCTAGTCATGATAATTTATAGGCCAATTATGATGCATTATAGGTGAGTTATGATTAGGTGGCTCATGATCACAATAAATATTAGGGCCAGAGAGATAGACTTCATAGAGTGGGAGGACATATAGGAGTGATGCCATTAGGATCATGTGGGGGAGGAGGATAGGGTAGGGGGATAGGGCCACCAAGGATAATGATCTTGGATAGGTATCAAGATGTTTTGGCAGAGCTATGATATTATATGTAGATCATAGGGGAGCATCTTCTTGAGGAACCACAATATGCTACTTATATAGATAGTCAGTGCATATATTCATAGTGTCCTCTAGCTATTTTAGTGAGTATGGGTAATGTAGCACGAGGCAAGGATGGGGATGTTGGAGATAGTGGAGGAGATGGGGGAGGATATGGAGGGGGTGGGAGTGTTGATTTGATTCTCCTTCAGTTTGCCACCTAGTTTATTTTTTGTATTGTACTTGTTAGAGAACCATATTGTATATTTTGACTTTGGATTATAGTACTTAGATGATGTATATATTTGGTTTATATATAGATTCATGATTTTTTATGATGATATGATTATGAGTTAACTTTGTCATGTTATTTGTTTGTTTATTGATGGAAAACTAGATTATGTTATATGTTGTGATTTAATTTTGTTGTGATTATGGGCTATAGTCTTAATGTTATGTTATAATTTGATTGATAACTTTGATGGATAATGTTATGTTATAGAAAGTGATGATGATGTATATGCTCTTGATATTTTTTGTATTATGTAGCATTTTGTGTTTAAAAAATGTTGGAAAATGATTATGATTATTTGATTTTGATTGTTGATAAAAGAGTTAAAAAGGTTCCTAACTCATTTATTGGCTTGGATTATAACCAGAGATAGGTTCTTTGTGACATATGCATGTGTGTCCTTTATCCAATGTTAATAATTTTTTTAATATCCCCATGTCAACTAAGTTCAAGGTCTTTTAGTTGAGAAGGAAATTTAAATGAACTTACTTTCACATTATTTAGGTTTAAGTTTAATTTAGGAATATATGTCATGTCTTGTGTTCAAAAGTTGTCTTTTGTATTTAATAATCTTAGGACCCTTTTATGCCTATCCATTTGTTATGTAGACTGATCAATATGGGAAGTCTATGAGTTTTGAGAAAGTTGATCAATGCAGGAATATTTCATGGGATACTTTTTGATTTTGAATTTAGAGATTTTAAGGCCATGCTCTTTGATAAAAAAATTGCTCAATACAGGAAGTTTTCTAAATATATTTATTTGGATAGCCATCTTTTGAGGGAGTGGTCTATATTTTAGTATGTATTTTTGAATGTTTTATGACCAACTATCCTTCAAGGGAGTAGTCTATGATTTTTCCCTTCTCTCTCTCTCTTTTTTTGAAATACCCTTTTTCTTAAGTTTTTATCCCAGCTTGAAATTTTGTCATGGATTAGCTTAGGGTGACCTAAGTTATTTTTACAAACAAATTTGTCACACAAGATGAATTTTTTATCCCAAATAATCTTACCTAGAAAATGTGAAGGATTTAAGAAATAATGATTTGGGGCTCCTTCAAAATACAGGCAAAGCTTATCCATTTAAAACATGTTACACATAGAGTTATGGTATTCATATTCAAGTTTGAGGTGAGTATTATGTCAGATAACCACATGATTCTATATCATTTTTATCTATTCTTGAGGTTGAAGGAATGGTTTTGTGAAATGGGTTTATTTAGGGATCTGAGTAAAAGGGAAAACCTATGTCGATTACAGCTATTAAAGATCATTAATAATAGAAAAGATGTAGATGCAAAGCATTAAGAGGATCCCTCTCTAGTTTACCCTCAAGAGAGGCCAAGTAGTATAACCCATATCCATATTTATGAGTAATAATGTATGGTCCAAACCAATTTGGAGCAAATTTTCCTCATTTATTCCTTTTTGTGTTTGTGACATGTTGATTTTATTTGATGACAAGATCACCTATATTAAATTATCATTATTTTAAGTGTCGATTATATGCATTTTTTAATATTTTTTTATAGACATGTAGATGATCAAGGGTTTTTTATCGACGTTCATCTAATAGGTTAAGTTGTGTTAATAATCACTCTTAACGGTAATATTCTTCAAAAATGATGTCTTTAAGAGAAATTCAAAAGGAAGGGATTTGGAGTTTGAGAGGAATGATAGCCTTTATACCATATACTAAAGAGAATGGGTTAGAACTTGTAAGGGTATGAATGCTTGTTTAATAAGCCCATAGTGAAAAATGGATTTGAAGATGTTAGTATTTCCTAGCCTCATTAACTGCTTTGATTAGGATTTTATTAAAAGCTTTATTAGAGGCTTCAACTTGTCTATTGGCCTATGGATAATATGATGATGAGAAACTAAGCTTGATGTTGAAATAATCACAAATCTTATGGAATTTTTTATTTTTAAAGTAGTTCCCATTACCTGTGATAATCTTGTGAGGAATGTTGAAATGGTAAATAAGGTGATGGTAAATGAAACCAACAATCTTGCCTACCTTAGTTGAAATAAGAGGAATAGCTTCTACCAATTTAGTGAAATATTTTGTAATGATAATGATAAATTTATGTCTCTAGGAAGATGCAGGGTTAATCTAACCAACAATATCTAGACCCCATTATGAAAATGGCCAAAATTCTTTATCCACTTATAGAGCATGACTGGGGATATTTGATAAGTTCATATGTTGTTGACATTTGGTGCATTTTTTGACATATTCACATCAATATTGATTTAGGTCAGGCTACTAAATACCTAATTATAGAATTATTTTAGTGATGGTCAGGCCACTAAAATGGCCTCCTTATATCCCATCATGTGTTTCTTTGATTGTGAGGGTAGTTTTAGAACCTTAGAGACATCGAATGAGAAGACCTTCAAAACCTTGTTTGTATATGACACCCCCTAATATGTTATAATGACTAGTACATTTTTAAAAGACATGTTTACCATTTTTAGAGAGATTTGGAGAGATTATACCTTATGAGAGATAATCATATATTTGTGTGTACCATGGTTCTGATCAATTTGCTTCCACATTATGGATGGAAGGTTAGTTTTAGTATAAGAGGGTTCATTGACCTTACAGATGAGGATAAAAAGTTTATATTCTTGAGAATATTATGGAATAAAAGAGGCTATATAATCCATGGTATCTACAAAAATTTTAGTTGATCACAAAGTGGCTTGGATGGCATAGCGATTAAATGATTATAGTAATTGGTCTACCAAGATTTTGTATTTTTAGATAATGTCATTTTTACATTGATATGTGCCATTTATTTGATTGACCACAAGATAAGAATCCCCATATAAATTAAGCATCTTAATTTTTATGGATAAAGTGATTTTGAGGCTTATGATTAAGGCTTCATATTCTACCATATTATTAGTGCAATCAAAATTGAGTTTGAAAGATAATGGTTTAGGGGGGACCTCCAAAGGTATTAGAATAATTACAAGTTCCCCCCCATGCTCACACTTAGATCCATAAAATAACAAATCCATTTAATATTGTGTATATTTATGGGACAGGGATGTTATAAATTCATCAGGGAACTCACAACTAGATGCTTGATTATTAACAAGAAGTGCCTCTGCTAACTAGTATGTAATGATTTGGCCCTTAATTGATTTTTGGTGAATAAATTCATGATCAAATTTGGCAAGAAGCATAATCCATCTGGTTCTTCATTATTTTGATATGGTTTTGAATGTATGTATTTAAGAGGATCAATGTTGGTGATTACATAGGTTTTTTTATTGAGTAAATAATGACAAAGTTTAGAGGCTAAAAAGACAAAATCTAGACATAATTTTTCCATATGTGTGTAACAAGTTTCATATTCAATGAGAGTATGACTTATGTAAAAAACTGTCTATTCTCTATGTTGTTCATCTTGATGAGTGAACATGGCACCTAAGGCATGGTCTATGGCCAAAATGTAAAATTAAAATGGTCAGCCTTCTTCAGGAGGAATAAAGACAAGGGGAGAAAGAAGATACTTTTTAATAGTGTTAAAGGGCTCTTGAAAACTTGAATCTCATATAAACTAAGTGTATTTCTTAAGGAGGTGATGGAATGATTGACATTGATTTGACAACTATGAAATAAAGTGATGAATAGACTATAATTTCAACTTATAGACTATGAAGTTTATTAATATTAGAGGGGGTGGCATATCTATAATAGATTTAATTTTAGCTGGGTCTACTTAAATTCCATAGATGGTGAGAATAAAACCCAAGAGTTTGTCGAACAAGACTATCAAAATAGACTTCTTGGTATTGAGATAAACTTGATATTTGATTAGATGATCAAATATTATCTTAAGGATGGAGAGATGGTCTTTTCAAAGCTTAAATTTATAGAAAAGATCATCCACATAATCTTGAAAAAATTTTGTGGATTAGGTCATGAAAGATGTAGGCCATGGATCATTGGTAAGTTAATCTTGTGTTCCTTAAATCAAAAGGCATAACTCTATAATAGAAGGTTCCCCATGGGGTAATGAAGGAAGTATTATGTTGGTCTTCAGGTGCAATGAGAATTTGGTTACACCCAAACAACCCATCCATGAGATATAACATCTCATGGCTAACTATCAGGTCCACTAATTGGTCAATGTTAGGGAGAGGAAATTCATCTTTAGGACAGGCAATATTAAGGTCTCAAAAGTTAATATAGAGGCATAGTCCCCTTATGGGTTTCATGATAGGTACAATGTTAGACACCCATTGAGGGTAATAAATAGGTTGAATGAAGTTGATGGATATAAAATGTTACAACTCTTATTTGACTAAGAGTGTTACATAAGGGTGAATATTTAAAAAATTGTTTTTTTCTAGTTTGGCCTCAAGAATGGTGACAATGCTATGGATAACTATAATACTATCAATGCCAGGCATATCACTGTAAAACTAGGAAAAATCCTAGCTATGGTGAGTTATGAATATAGTGAAGTCTTGATGTTCTTGGAAATATAAAGCTTGACTAACCTTTATATTTCATAGGACTTATTGGGTGCCTATCTTAATATTAATGGTGGTCTCATTAAAAATACTAGGAGTTTCATGTGGAATATAGTTTCTTAGGTGAGTGTATTTTACCCCTAAATAAGTTAGGATAAATTCTTCATATTGGCATTGAATAA
This sequence comes from Torreya grandis, assembly GCA_037957365.1. NCBI lineage: Eukaryota > Viridiplantae > Streptophyta > Pinopsida > Cupressales > Taxaceae > Torreya > Torreya grandis. The sequence continues at coordinate 1,480,932 of JARHVA010002882.1, read as the reverse complement.
TATGAATGGATGGAAAATGTTTCTCTATCATGTCAAGGAAAGATAAGGGGATAAACTTTGTTTTTATATTACTTTTATATGTGAGGGATCCTAGGTTGACAGTGTTAATCAAAAAAAATAAGCAGGATGGAAATAACTTCATCAATCTCTGAATGGGAGTTAGGTAGGGATGATGATGTGTCTTCATCAATCTCTAAAAGGGTGTTAGATGGTGATGGTGAAGCATATATGTTAGGATGGGTAATATGAGAAACTTCACAAGGCTTTTTTAAACCAAGGTCATGTTTTTCATGAGGTTTCCTAAGATCACCTAGCATAATCACATGTGGGTCTTGTTCATAACATCTTATGCCAAAGCCTCTCTAGGCACACCATTGTAGATAAGTTTGAGCAAAATATGACTTGTCAAGGAAAGAAAAATTTGAGGAAAATGGTTTTCTATAAGGTTGATCATCATGATATGAAAGGGATTGATTGATCCCTCTATAGATTAAATGGGTACAGAGATGAGGAAGACTATGAAATGAACTCAACTTGACCTAATTATTTTTTCATCCACATAAGTCATCACACATCACATGAGGAGATAACAAAAATAAAATTGCATTCCAAAATATAATCCACAACAACCTTAAAGGTTCATTAAAGATAAATATGATTGTCATTTCAAGAAAATATATTTTAAATAATTTTTTTCATATTCCACCAATGAAATAATTCCCCACCCTTTCTTTAGGAAGACTTAACTTTGGTATAGTTTATTATTATGATCCAAATCTACTACAAGATAAAATCCTATCTACTATAGGATGATCCAAACAAACATCTTCTAAGTTTTTGATTCCCATGACTCATTCAATGCATTCTAATAAGACATTTGCTTAGATTAGACAACATGGGTTTCAAAGCTTAGTTCACTAGTAGAGAATTTATTTAAATCCCTTATCCAAGGAGAATTCACAAAATTATTGTCAGGGAAACCCCCAGAACAATAAACATGATCCAATCCCTACTGAGTCAGGATCTTGCTCTACCAATTAGAACACATGTGATTACTTCTTGTATTAGTAACTAAACATGGAATTATACCAGAATCAATAACTAGAAATATGAAACAACACAGGAATTAAGAGACAATACACAATTGTATTATATACATAGAAGAATATACAATAAGGAAGATGCCACTTCTTCCTCCACCTCAAAGGTTCACCACACCTCAAGACCTTCTTCCCTCTCTCTCTCAGTCCCAACAATCAAATCTAATACAGAATTGATGTTCACCTCTCCAACCAGTCAGTAACACGCTGCCAGTTCACCAAGTACACAACCGTACTCCAAGTAGATCTCTTGCTCTCTGCTGCTACCTACAAATCACTAGACCTTACTCACCATGTAGATATCTCTACACCCCTGAAGAACCCTTGTCCTTGCCTCACCAAGTCCTTATGATTCTTCAACCAGTACCCCAGTGGATCAGCTCCTTGACCTTGCATACCTTGCAACTCTCCCTGATCATACACACTCAGCACCCCTTGGAACTAGGAGGAGCTACACTAGCTCTCTCTAAAAGCTCTATGGCTTTCTAGCACACTTTTACAATACAATCATGAGTCCATATATAGATCTCATCCAAACAATAATTAGACAATAATACAATAATTAAATCTGTAGCTCTCAGTCTAAGAATAGCTCTAAACATGCAAACACTTGGTTCGTCAACCAACTGCCCGTAACATACTCGCAGCTCGAACCATAAGTGACCGACATCGGTCCCTGGCTGCCTGGGGGTGCCGACGCCGGCTGATCCATGACCGACGTCGGTTGCCTTCCTGTCTCCCTCCTACCGTCGTCGGTTGTCCTGACTGACGCCGGTGTCTGTGACACTTTGCAACACTTCCTGCAACCTCCATAACTTCTCCTGTTTTCATCCTGGTGAAGCTTTTAGCTCCATAACCTAACAATCTCCCACTTGGAGATAAATAGTTGCACCTGTACCTATATTAGTAGCCCATCTAATTTGTTTCTTGGTTTTTATCCCTCTTCAAGATGAATCCTGAAGACCACCCACCACACAACCTGTGATGCTATACCTGTCATTCAAGTAACCTGCCACATCCGAACCTACACATCCATGTAGTAAAGAACTTGACCCTGCATAACAAGAATCCCTACTGCTAGTCCCACTGAACTGCCCTCCAGTACTCCTTCCTCGAATTGGCTCCATACTTTCTGACAACCCCCACTGAATTGGGAAAACTCAGATCTGCAATAGATCTCATGTGATTTCAAACCCTGTTTCAAGCTAAGCTTGAACTGTCCAGCCATTGGTGTGCTTACCGATTCTGCATCTTGCGTAATAAACCTCGCCAACACCATCTTCACATCAGCTCCCACTAGAGATAAAATCTCCATGTCTCTTATGCCAAAGAATTTCGCTGCTCCAAATTCTTCATGACACACCTCTAAACTAACCTTACCTTTTAGCTCAGCAAATCCCTGTATGTACAAAACCTGCTAGCAAACCATCCACATACAGTAACTGGATAATGTCGCGACTCATCATCCACCTGGTAAGAATTAAAAAAAAAAACAACACAATAGTTACACTGAAATTGACTAAAGCCATGCTTAGTCATCCACCTGTCAAAACCTGTACTACTGTCCTGCAGCTTCTTCAAGACCATATGCCTTGGCCTTCTATCTCATGTATCCATCCACTCTCTTCTTTAAAATGGGAATCCATCTCTCTCAGTGCTTTCTTCCAGCTGACAACTCTACCAACAAATACCTATTTGGTTCTTCTCCAAGGACTCACTCCTCATCCATGCCAAGCTCCCACTGTATCTGGACTCTACCTGCATTGCTTCTTCACATCCTCCTGGTTCTTGACCATCAGTAAGCAATATAAAGAAGGTGAACAATGAATATGAGGTTTACTTACCCTTTCTGACCTCCACATGAGCATTTGAGACTTGTTGTCTGCCCAATATCCGTTCCAATGACCGATCTCGGCCATCTCCCAGTCTGCTCCCGACCGATGTCAGTTCCCTGCACTGACCCTGACTGCCGACGTCATCTCCCTGGCCGATGCCGGTATCCTTTCTGCCGACGTTGATTCCCTCATGACCGACATCGGTCTTCTTGTTGCCGACATCAGTTACTGTGTGACCGATGTCGGTACCTGTGTCCATCTGTAAGTGACAACTTTTTACCCACGAGCTCTCCATGGATCAAAGTCCTAATCAAATCAACCTTGCTCTGCTCAGAATAAATTAGATCTCTCACCTGATCTCTGTCTGTCATCTCCTCCATGAACACCAAGGCTTTCCAGTTCTTTAGCTTGTCAAAAATGTCTGTCTTCCACTTCAGAACTTGCATTCTCCTTCTACATATGTAACCAAGCCTACAAAGCCACATCTCTATAACAGAAGGTGAATCAGTAATATAAGTAGATAGATAAAGGATACCTACTTTCTTACCACCATCTAATTCAAGTGTATCCGCTGTGAGAGTTACAATATATCTCCCATCACCAAAATTTCTTGAAGAAATTAGACCCATCTCCAAGACTGGTACCTGCATGACTTCCTTCAACTACTGTGTGTCATCCATCTGCAATTTCAGCTTCACTTCCCCTTTGTCAATAATCTGACAAGGCTCTCTAGCTCCTAAACTTGGGGCTGCATGGAAAAAGGCAACATAATCTGTTATCCAAGATTCAACTTCATCCAAGAAACCTCCCAAAGCATCCTATGCAACAACACCTGCAACATCTGCATCTTCAGTTCCTTCATGCTGATCTGCTACCAACCAACAATATCTTTTTCTCTGCTCTTTCTTTCCATCAATCAGACCATTCGTGCTATTCAGTTTCTCCATTCGTAGCTTAATTCCTTCTGCCATTGCTATACTCCCACTCAATCAAAAAACCCTGTAAGCAACCTGTAATCAACAAACACTACCAGATCTAAAACCACCTGTTAGTAACCCAACCTGATGCTCTGATACCACGTGTCAGGGAAACCCCCAGAACAATAAACATGCTCCAATCCCTACTGAGTTAGGATCTTGCTCTACGAATTAGAACACATGTGATTACTTCTTGTATTAGCAACTAAACACGGAATTATACCAGAATCAATAAGTAACTAGAAATATGAAACAACACAGGAATTAAGAGATAATACACAATTGTATTATATACATAGAAGAATATACAATAAGGAAGATGCCACTTCTTCCTCCACCTCAAAGGTTCGCCACACCTCAAGACCTTCTTCCCTCTCTCTCTCAGTCCCAACAATCAACTCCAATACAGAATTGATGTTCACCTCTCCAACCAGTCAGTAACACGCTGCCAGTTCACCAAGTACACAACTGTACTCCAAGTAGATCTCCTGCTCTCTGCTGCTACCTGCAAATCACTAGACCTTACTCACCATGTAGATATCTCTACACCCCTGAAGAACCCTTGTCCTTGCCTCACCAAGTCCTTATGATTATTCAACCAGTACCCCAGTGGATCAGCTCCTTGACCTTGCAGACCTTGCAACTCTCCCTGATCATACACACTAAGCACCCCTTGGAACTAGGAGGAGCTACACTAGCTCTCTCTAAAAGCTCTATGGCTTTCTAGCACACTTTTACAATACAATCATGAGTCCATATATAGATCTCATCCAAACAATAATTAGACAATAATACAATAATTAAATCCGTAGCTCTCAGTCTAAGAATAGCTCTAAACATGCAAACACTTGGTTCGTCAACCAACTTCCCATAACATACTCGCAGCTTGAACCATAGGTGACCGACGTCAGTCCCTGGCTGCCTGGGGGTGCCGACGCCGGTCGATCCATGACCGAAGTCGGTTACCTTCCTATCTCCCTCCTGCCGTCGTCGATTGTCCTGACCGACGCCGGTGTCTGTGACACTTCGCAACACTTCCTGCAACCTCCATAACTTCTCTTGTTTGCATCCTGGTGAAGCTTTTAGCTCCACAACCTAACAATTATCAAAATATAAAAACTTGTAGTGCATGAATATTTACTATATCTGATATTTACCAAGAAAGTGTTTGACCAAAATAATTATTCTCAATGTTTTAGCTGAGTTAAGACTCCACATTTTAAGATAATGAAGAGATAATGAATGAATATAGTAATTATGCATCATTTTTCATAAGGCAAGAAAGAACTTATTGATAATATAATGCATTTAATTTGTTTATAAATTCACCTACTATGTTATTTGCATTGTAAATTTTATTATGGTATAAATTCAAGAAAACCTGACCTTTGGATAGCCCAAATAAGAAATAACTCCCATAAACCCACAACAAGTAATTATTGCATACTTAACTGAATAGACACATATAAGTATAAATTTTTGTGTTGATGTGGGTTTTATACACACCTCAGAGGTTTTTAATTGAGGTAACTTCTAACATTTTAGGATCTTTATAGAACTAAGTTTTACTCTGGGGCACAAGTTTCAAGTATGTGGTTGGAAAAATTGGGTGGTGGAATAGCAAGTTGAGCCTATGGGTTGTTCAACCAATTTTATGGGTGGATGTGTAGTTTTTAATAAAAATAAAAAATTACTATGTGAGTTAGATAGGTGGAAGATTAATCTATGGTGTGTGGATCTCAAAGAAACATTAAAAAGAGAGAAGGGTAAGGCAGAAAGAAGGATTATATTTTTTATGAATAAGAGCTTCTCAGTCTATCTCTTTAGTGGAAAAGTCTCTCAAGGACCAATGTTTTTTGTTTGTAGTTATTACTCACTCACGAACAAACTTGGCTGGGAGTTTGGGTATTCAGATATAGGGTGTTTATTATTCTTAACTAAAGTTTGCTTACTCCATTCAAGGTTGTTATTGCATACCTTTATACAAAAGATTATAGCTCAGATCAAGAAGTGATCTAAGGTAGCTTTACTTACTCCTAAAATACTATAGCAAGTGAAACACTTTTACACACTTTAAAATAATGATTCAATATGTACTAATTATATAAATCAATGAAACATATCAATCTTCAATAGTAATAGCACTTATAGGATTAACATTTGTAAACATATAACAGTCAAATTAATGTGTAGCAATAGCACACATCAAAATTATTGAATCAATTACAAACAAAGAAACTTCAAATTCATGAACATAGAAAAGGAAGAAGATAGAACAAACTTTATTTCATGACAATCAAGATCCTTGATTTATTATTGTATTTCATTTAAGAACTTTGACCATTTGAAAGAGGGTTAAAACTCATATATATATATATATATATACACCTTGATTTATTATTGTATTTCATTTAAGAACTTTGACCATTTGAAAGAGGGTTAAAACTCGTATATAGATATAAGATATATATATATATATATATATATATATATATATATATATATATATATTAGGGAAGGGGTTGCCTCATCCTCTAAGATTATATTTTTATGTTTACATCTAAAATTTCAAGATAAGTATGAGTTACATATTTATGCATTACAAATAACCCAGCCATGCAATGTATGCATGCTTCTCAAAAAGTAGTTAATTATTTTATATATATATATAAGACTTTAATTATTTGGTTATGATGGTTACATGAAAAATGTATAAAATTAGCCAATATCTAAATTAGCTCTTATTTAACCTATCTCAAAATTGTTATGAGAACTATAGTGGTAATGCCAGTTGATGCCATAATACTTGTATTTTCACTTGAGGATGCAACCACAATGTCAGTTGTAGTCACCATAGGAATAGTAGTATGAGGTGGCATCAACATGGTAGTTGTCATTATTGGTAGAGTAGGTGGAGTTGGCATAGTGGAACTAATAGGTGGCATCTATTGAGCAACCTTCTTTTTTGCATCCAAGTCTTGGTATTATTTGTACACCTTAGCATGTTGAGCTCTGATTACATTCATATCTAAGAGAGATGGCCTAGTTCCCCTACTTGTCTCACCCATTAGCTTATTGTGTTTCACCTTGGTTATTCTGAATCTAACCCTAAATACTTCCACCTTTGTAGTTTCTCTTTCTCAACTAACTTATTGACTAATGCCTCCAAAGATAGTACCCAGTTTCATGCCTATTGTGTCCTTATCAATGCTAATTTTAGAGCATTTGAGGCCTATAATGGAGTCATCAAATATAGATGGATGAATGCCTTATTATGTGTATATAGCACAAGTAAATATATCTTGTTGTCATCTTCCCTGTAGCTCATGAATAATTTAGTTATGTTATTAACATGTGGAGCCAAGCTGACTCTCAAAGAATAAATAGAATCAAGAATTTCATACAATCTAAGGGTAGCATCTTATACATCCTGGTCAATGCCATGAGGAACCTAAATCCCTTATTGTTGCTCTCTAAGTGTCTCTAATTCTTCCTTGAGCTCTTACCTCACCATTTTAGTTTCTTGATGTATAGTAATGATGGATTCTATGCAGGTCTCCATATTTGAATTTAAGTCTTCAATATAATGAGACTAACCCTTTTTCCTATTTTTTTTCTTGCTCAGGGAGTATAGTTCCTCTGTCTCCTCTATGATTAATCTTTTTCCTGAGTTATCTTCTATTTTCCTCTTCCTCACCTTCTATATTGATGCAATGGCTTTGTCAAATAAGGAGCTCATAGTTGGCATTTTTTTTATCTTCAGATTGGGCATCTTAGAGGCCAAGGCTCCTAGTTATTTAGCCTAATATAGAAGAGTGAGATTTGAGGGATCATAGGTTTGTGCTTCCACTTGAGCATGTTCTTTAGGTTCTTGCTCAGTTTGGGTGGAAATATTGGGCATTACAGGCCAAATAATCTTTAAAAACTTTATGTTCCCATACTATGGCATTAGATGGACCACAAAGATCGGATGCCTCCTAAGTGACCTTTTAGTTGTTACCATTATGGTTATAGTGGTGGGAGTTGAAGAAGGCAAGGATGAACCGAACTAGGTAGGAATTATACTTTAAGTCATGGATTGAGGAATGGTTGAAATGGAAAAGGCTAATGTTGATGAAGTGGATGTTAATGGAAGGGAAATAGAAGGGATGAAAACCATGGGGATAGAAACTATAAAAGTGGAATGTGGATCAGGTGTTGTAATAGTGGGTAGATGCATTGATGGGTATATAAATAGTAAATTTATATATATTATCCATTAGGGAATGAATGTCTAGACCAAAGGGCTAGGGGTGATTGAAACTATAGGTAAAGTCATCAAAGGGGAAAAACTTAAAGGAATTGTGATCAAGGGGACCTTACTAGATGAGTCACCTATGATAGGTGCTTTGGCCTTGAGTGCTTGTAAGCTTAGAAACTTTGCTTGTTGTAGCTCCTCCTCATATACCACCTAGGTTAGAGGAATTTGTGGTCTATCCTTAGGCTTTCTTTGATATGTATTTGTCATTATACCTACCTATGGGCCTATGGACTATGATGGAAGAGAATAGGGAATTGTGCTTGTCATTAGGGCTAAAGTAGCCATTATTTCATTTTCATTTGAGGAATTCATGCATATAATCCTAACTTATACCTATGTGTTTCCTCCTGTTATAGTTATCTCCTTAGTTATCTCTTGTTTGACTTTGATTAGTTCAACTATGGAAGGTTGAACTGGGAGCACTTGTGCTTGTTCTTATGTTGACATAGGAAATTATTATTCTTTAGCTTGTTCTTCCTCTTCTTTAATTAGTTATGCCTTAACTACCAACTATTATTAGTCTTAAGATTGGCTTTGAGCTTTTTGGGGATCAGGCCCCTCTCCTTTTGGCTATTGTGATTACTTCCCACTCTAGAAATATGAGGATATCTATCTTTTAGGAGGTGAAATTCTAAACATCGCTTTACCAAGTGTTAGGGATGGTTCTACTTAGATCAATATCAGTAAGTCTTCACTTATCCTTATTATTATGGCCATTTATTTGACCTCCTTGTCATCTATGGTATTCAAGAAGAGAAAGTCATGATCAATCAAATCATGCTTGTAGTCAAGGCCAAGGGTGTGAATTTTTTTTTGGACCTTGCCATAAGGGTCCTAGTCTCTATGACGAAGGGTGGGTAATGAATAAGCCTTCCTGGCATTGCTAGCCTTTCCAAACTATCTGTGAATTTTTTACTACATTCACCCAATGGTGACATGAGATCCATGGATGTTGGCCTTCATGTTTTTTGATAGCTCTCCATCAATGTTATTCAAAATTTGGTAGGCAATTTCTTGCTCAGCTACTTTGTCTAGAATGAACTTAGGGAGTTAGAGAGGATCTACCTTGTGCCCTACCACCATGATCACTATGTATTCCAAATATAGCCAGTAGTCTCCTATGTTATTTGCCAGTATTTGGGCTATGCTTAGGTAAATTATTGGTAATGGATCATCATGGATAACCATCCACACCTAAGGGTAAAGGTCCTCGGCAATTTTAATTATGCTTATTGTATATAAATATATATGCACAAAGTTTTAGTAGTCACAAATCCTATTTTTGATGACTTCAACATTGGGATCCCACAAGACTCTATTATGTCTATACACAGTGCCCATGATTGTGCCCAATAAGTAGGACATCATGTAGAAGTTACCTCCTAATGGTCATTTATCCTTCTATAAAATTTACTCTTAAAGGAGTGTGCTAATGATTTCCCCCAAATCATAGGTGTGTTCCAAAGTAGTCATAAGATCCTAAAGGGGAACCCATTCCTAGTACATGAAGTAGATACTAGCATGATCGAAGAGCCTGTTCAGTAGTACCATCCCTACATAGATTCTAATTCTAAAAATAGTAATGGGGATAGGGCTCTTGACATGTTCTTTCAAAGTGAAACTCTCCCCAAGTAGTAGCCATTTTGAAAGAGCTTGTTTTGGATGGTGGGCCTTATTTCATGTGACAATAATATGTAAAACATAAGTGACATCATTAATTGGTAAGCTTAAATAGCTATTAAATTTTTCTCCTGATATACATGCAACAATAGTGTCATTATCTATAAATACATATATCTTCCATCTATGATTCTTCCTTCAAAGAATAAACCTTGTAGAAAATCGATGCATGGCATCACCTCTAGTTTTATAGCAACATAGTGTAGAGCTTGGTGCTTGAAAGGGACCAAGTCCTTTATCAGTTGCTTATCTTCAATTGTTATGTATTCCTCAAGTTCAAATAAATCCATGTTCTCTACTACTGCCCACAACATTAAACAATTCAAATAACACCCCTCAAATGTAGTAGGCTCAAACACAGTATCTAGGTATTTTATAGAATCCTTGATCGAGAAATTAGATGGTGTCAAGACTCACCTATATGTCCTAGATGATGATACCATGGTAACTTTCCTGGGTATAGGTATGATGCAAGCTTTTGATAATGGTATTATTTCACTCAACTAAATTTTTCAAGTTGAAAATCATTGTGATAGCAATTAGGGATTTTGGGATTACTTGAAGCTAAAGTCTACTCAAACTCAAAAATTGAATGATGTGAACTTGGCTAAGGGATTAATATAAATAGATCTCCTACATTGATTTTTAGTTTGTGCACCATTACTTGTTAATGTCTATGATCTCATCACCTTCATTCAATTCAAATTCAACCACCATATCCTAGTGTGAATGCCATGTAAGATGCTTTGTCATCTAGGGTGCCATGGTGTAAACTTCCATCCTTGCCATGTGTCATTGTATATCCTAGTCAATAAAATTCAAACTTTAATTTTGGTCCAAAAGACTCTGATGCATAGAATGCATTTTGAAAATATTTGCTCCCAAAGTTTCTGAAACAAATTTGTCGAAACAAAGTTATCAATGAACAAACCTGCTGAAGGAATTGTTTCAATGAAAAGTCTCCAAAATGAAACCTTCTGATACAAATTTTTTGATGTGTAAATTCTTGACATAAAAACCTCAAATAAGAATATTCTTGAAGGGAATGCTTTTGAAACAAAAGTTCTCAAAGACTCTTTCTGAAGGAATATTTTCGAAACAAAATTTTTCAAAGACTAAGTTTCCAAAATGAAATCTCTGATATGAAAGTTGTTGATGAATAAGCTCTTGAGGACTAAGACTACAAAGAAAGTTGTCATTTAAAAAACCTACCAAAGTAATTGTTTCCAACACAAATTTGTTAAAACAAACTTATTGAAGTAAAGCTTTCACAAACCAAAGTTGCCAATGTGAAACTTGCCAAAACAAGCTCTCTAAAATGAATGTTTCCAATAAAAACCCTCCAAAAGGAAATTTTATGATGTGAAACTTCCTAAAATAAACATGTCGAAAGGAAAGTTCTCAAAGACTAAGTCATTAATGAAAAACCTTTTGTAGAGAATTTTTTTGAAGTGAAAATTTTTGAAAGAATTGTTCTAATGAAATGTTTTTGAAATGCATTTTTTGAAGAATGAATACTCTAAAGTAATACAATTTAAATACCTATTATTCAAAGACACTCTTTCCATCCTTTTCATTACTAGGTCAGTCTACATAAGTGTTTTCCAAAAAGTATACCACAGCATTATTTTAACATTAAAAACACCAATTTTCTACAAGTATCACAAGTATTATAACCCTTAAGACTCATAAGTACCCCTCTAAGATATTCATTAATTTAAAAAACAAAAGGGGTCCCAATTTTTTAAATAAAAAAATACAAAGTGGGGTGTGTGGAATACAACAAATGGTGACTCATAAGGGTGAATACTCTAAAGTTTTCAAGAACCCAGAATCCATGGTTTTGAAATCCCACTATCAACCATAAATTTATCCCAAAATAAATGAGTACCAAAAATGGAAAGAGACTCTTAATAATCTTGTGTAATATACTAACTTTACTTGCACCTTGAATCTGTGTGTGAAAAGTATTGTTCTTTACCTCTTGTTTCAGGTTTTTAGGTAAAGACATAAGGGCGAGCTATAGGTTTCACTTTTATTGGGTGTTAAGTGTATAAATGGGGACCTTAGGCATTGTTCTACTACCAGTCAAGCGTTCATAGCCCTAAAAGCCTTTGATCACCTACTCCTCCTTCATATTTTTCATGATGCATGACACATTGATCTTATTTCATCATGTCGACTTTAAATTCTTTTTATTTTCTTTTGGATTTTTGGATTATGCATTTTTATTTTTTTATTCTTTCCTTTTCTTTATTTTCTAGAAAGAGGGAAATGGTGACCATAATGAGTTGGTCTTAGTTAAAATTTGGGTTAAATCAAAATGTCCCTATCAAATCTTGCCTATGCCTATGATTATTACCTTAAATAAGTGTTAAATGTTTTATGTGCATTTGATCTAAGGGATTAAGGAAAATTTTCTAAATTTGCACAAAATTATGGGAGCAACTTTCACATATCTAATGAAATAATTGGTTTCAAGACATCTTCATGGCTAACTCTCTCATCGTTCAAACAAATTATAAGTTCTAAAGTACAGTATGCATTACCCCTTTAATTTAGATTGGATTCAAAACATCTCACTCTGTGTTTGAATATACCAAGATCGACCAAAATTTCACTATCATGAAATCAAAAGGAAACTATTCTAGAAAGCAGGAAACTACTAAAAGTGAAAATCTACTCTAGAAAGTGAAAATTAATCTAATAAAAACAAACTGGTGAAAGTAATAAACTAACCAATAAAGGAAATCTAATGTACTCCTACCTCTACTGAACATTTTATTATTACTCAAAGACCTCTCCAAATGGAGCAACCATGAAATAATGTTTCAAAAACTTTCCAATAACTAGATATGTCAGATTGTTAACTTGAAGATCCTTTAAATGGAAAGCATTATTACCCAAATTTTCTAAAAATTGATATGGTCCCATCTAGAGTGGGGTAAACTTATCATGCATTCCCTTTTTTCATGGGCTTTATCCCATAGAAACACCAAGTCAGAGAGTCTGAAAGATTTAAATTTTGATCTTTTATCAAACCATCTCTTGACTACATCCTGATGTTTACTAAAGCTCTATAATGCTTTATCCTTGGAGTCTTCCATTTCTATAATGTCTAGTAGTCTAAACTCTATTTTGTCATTAGGCTTCATGTACTCTTGCATGAATTGATATGTTGGCAATTTTAGGATAATTGGGAACACAAGTTGTTTCCCATATATGAGTAAATATGGTGAAGCTTTGAGGGCCTACTTATACCTCATCCTATCTACCCAGAGTGCATACTTTAGTAAGAGGTGCCACTCCCTTGGTTTATCTATAGATGACTTCTTGATGGCATCTATAAGGTTCTTATTGGTTGACTCAGCTATTACTTTCCCTTACAGGTAATGATTTGAGGATGATCTAATTGTAATATGATTATCATGGGCCCACTTAGTGAATTTCACTGATTAAAATATTGGCCCATTATCATAAACCAAAGAGATGGAAGTGTCAAACCTGGTTATGATATGTTCTTCAAGAAAACTTATCACATCTTGGGCTCTAGGGTTCTTGTTAGTTACCTCCTCTATCCATTTAGTGCAGTAATCTATAAAAATAAGTAAATACTTGTGTCTAACTACAGAATTCAAATTTATTACTCCAATAAATTATATGCTCCATTGGGCAAATGGCCTACCTTTGATTATAGGCTATAGCAGTATGGTTGTGTGTACTTCTCTCTTAGCCAACATCTGGCATTCATAACACATCTTCACATGAAAATGAGCATTTTTAAAAACCATCAGCTAATAATAGCCCATTCTGAGTATTTTATGCATTGTAGTATTGTCAAATAGATGGTCACTACCTATATTTTGATGTAAATTATCTAAGTTTTCTTGAGCTTCTTCTCTTGACACGCATCTTAGATAAATGTCTTCATAGTTCTTTCTATAAAGGATTCCCTTTCTAGTCATATAGTGAGTAACCTTGAGTCGTAAATCTCTCTTTTACTCTCTTTTAAGTTCCTAGGGGCATGTTCCAGTTAGCAAGAATTAAATAATACCTAAATACCAATCTTCTTGGGAGACCTAGGTATGGTAAACCTCTTCAATAGTGATATGTGTATTTGGTTTAGTCATCAGTTTAACTATACCTTGACCTCTAACAATCTTGGTTGGTTTGATATCAATATCAAATTCATGTAACTTTTTCATCCATTTACCTCTACATTCCCCCAATTTGTTCTATCTAGCATGAGCTTGATAATAGGATCTGGTACTATAGTTATGGTTTTATTTTGAAAGATATAGTGCCTAAAATTTTTGACTACCTTGATGGGAGTGAAGATCTGCTTATCAATCAGTGAATACCTAATCTCTATATCTTTCAAGTTAGCACTCATAAATGCAATTGGATATTCATTTTATTTTATTTTTATGTGAGTATTATAGTAATAACATGCTCTAAGGTTAATTAATATAATTAAAATTCCTTGGTGAAATTAGGGCTTATTAGCATTGGGGATTATGAAATAGCCATCTTTATGTCTTGGAAGGACTTCTTAGCTTCAAACATCCATTCCACTTTGGCATTCTATTTGAGCATAGCATTTAGGGGTCAAACAATCTTTATGAATTTTGATATGAATTTCCTTATGAAATTTATCTTTCAAAATAATGATTTGAGATCCTTTTTATTGTTTGAAAATGTTATTTTTGATATCCCCTAAATCCTATCTAGGTCAATGGTGATCCCATCCTTGGTGATGATGTGGCCTTTTAATTTTCCTTTGATAATGTTGAATATGCTTTTATTGGGGTTAACTGATACCTAAAACTTCCTACACCTCTCAAAGATAGATTGAATATGGTCAATATGATCAACTCTATTTTTAGAAAAAATAGTGAGATCATCCATATATATAATGATGAACTTTCCTATCGGTCCTTAGAATACATGATCTATTGCCCTTTAAAAAAATTATCAAGTGTTGATCAGCCCAAATAGCATTCTCTTGTATGCATATGTTCCCCACTTCATAATAAATGTTATTTTCATCTTATCTTATAATTCAACTAGCACTTGATTATAACCTAAAAATCCATCTAAAAAAGACATCATCTTAAAGCCACTTACTATTTGTAATACTTTATTTAAGAAGGGAAAAGGGTAATTATCTTTATCCAAAGATTTATTCATATTTTTGATGTCGATACAAAGTCTAATCTCACCACTCTTTTTCCTAATTGGGACTAGATTGGCCACCCAAGTCAAATGTCTAATAGGAAATATAATCCTAAAAATTAGTAGTTTTTCCACTTCCTTCTAAATCAATGGTTATAAGATGGGATTAACCATCCTTGGCCTTTATCTGAATGATTTATGATTAGGCTTGATTGGAATCATATGGGTCATGATTCTAGGATTGAAATCACTTAAGTCCTAATAAGTTCATGCAATTACATATTTGTACCTAATAATCAGTTATTTAACTCTTTACCTCTCTTCAAGTGTGCAACTTAATCCAATATTGATGAAGTGTATATTATTTTCATCACTAACATTTTCCAAACTAAATTAAGCTTCATTTACCTTTAGTTACCTCTATGATTGAGCTTTGGGATATATGTTGAATGTTTTTTCCAAGGTGACCATTCCTAATGAGAATCGATTCTCTTTCAGCTAGATAACACCTTATTCATCCAATTCTTCATGGCATCTATGGTTTTTTCTTTGTCGTATATTATCTAAGATTTGAATTGTCTTAAATTTGTCAAAAATTGGATAATTTATTGGTCATCATCAAACACTTGAAAATTTTTAATATTATCTAGTACTAAGGGATATGGTACCAGTTCAATGGATAACTTCTAGATTTTTGACTCTTATAAGGGTGCCAAATTCACTATTGAAGCAGCCAATGAATTAGTGGATCCATTTTTTATTTTGGGATATAGGCATTATGCTGAAAGCTTTAAATGATTCTATTAAATCCTAGGCCCTATGCTTGTATTTATTCAAATATGAAAACTTACATTGATATTTATTTCTTACCTAGTTTATCAAGATCTCAAAATATCTATATACCAATAATTCTTAAACATTGTTCTTAAGGGTGATTGTAATCCTAGAATCAAGGCTTTGTATTTTATTCTATTAAAGGTACATGCGAATTAGATCGTATGATTCCAATAATTTATCTCATTGAAAATTAATCAACTCAATACTGACACCTGATCCTTACTTAGATCTAACTGAGTCAAAATGGAGGGTCCATAATTGGGAAGGGCCTAGAATTTCTTTTGGTGCTTCATTCTTCATGGAAAATGTATAAATTCTAAGACTAGTAGATTTATAACTTACCTCCTCATTGTCAATATTATACTCCATAATAGGATGTTTCATTATTACCTATCAGTCAATTCTGATATGGTTGGCTACACCTCTCTATGGCAGCCAAATATGTGGAAAGTCCATGGAAAGATATCCATTCAGCATTTTTAACCAATCTCTACTCAATAACAATCCATAATCTTCAAGAATGTCCACTACTAAAATTTTGATAGTCATCTACACTCTTAGTTTTAATGCAACATGAATTCTCGCATCATTCAGCTCTCCCAACATGGGCACCACTATTTTATCAAGTTATGATGCAGTCCTCTTAAATGGATTTAGTGTTAAACCAAGCTTCTAACAAATATAATTTGGCATCATTATTGTTGAACCTCTTGATCTACCAAGCAGTTATGTATTTTCTTGCCTAATGCTTAAATAATCATCAAGAAAGGGCGAACTTTTGGCTTTCTTTTATATATGGCATTCATGTTGGTTGACTTAGAATTTTCTACAATAGTCTTATCTTGGGATTTTTATAAGAGCTCCTTCTACTCTGTGATTTGTTACAGTTCATGAAGAGTAATGTTGGCCTTGATTTTCTTCATATCTTCAATAATATTTTATCCCCCTTTATTTTATTCCTCTATGTAAAGGCTAGTCATTCCCTTTAGGGGGATGAGGATTATTATCAACCTTAGGATCTAGATGGATAACTATATTATTAAGAGGATTAGAAGTAGTGAATGGTTGCATATTCCTCATATTGTAATTGCTCATATTAAACTATTAGAATGCATATACTTCATCAAAATTATCTTTTGGAATGTTGTCATCTTCACTAGGGAAGGGAGACTCAAAAGTCCCAAATACCATAACTAAATTGGAAGGTACAAAGTCATGAGGTAAATCTATAGGATTCATCATTTGATCTTGTCTGATCATCTCCCTCTAAAATATTTTGAAGGCTGTATAGAATTATATACTATCCAACTCTCCATATCGGGATGTATTATGGACCCTATACTAGTTGGGCAAAACTTTTTCCATGATATTGATCTCTGATAGCTTATTGGATTGTTACTAGTCTGCATTATTGGTGGGCTTGTTGAAAGGCTTGTTGTATCTCAGAAAGGAAGAATTATAATTGCAATTTTGAGTATTGTTATTGCCCATCCTCTTTTGAATATTTAGAAAATTGTTGCTCAGCTTTTAAACCATTCTTTATATAGAATCTAATTCAGCTTTGTTGCAATCCAAACACTGAGAGAATGTTGTGTTAGTGTGAACCTAATATGGATTCTATTATTGATTATTTATTTATGTATGATTATTTAAAAAAATCATAGTTCTAATTTTTTGTTTGCTATGGCATGGGTGGTAGAGTGTACAGTTGGTTCTAATTGAATGTAGGAGTGTCATGGTTTGCATGTGGAATTGTATTCAAAGATGGAAGTCCATTATTAAATTCTTGATCTCCCAGATTATGTGGGTTAAGTTATGGATTGACTTACTTATTGATATTGATATCTTCTTGGAGCTAAAGCTAGTGTAGTGGTAGTAGCATCTCTTCACAATAATATGGCAATAATAGGATCCAAGGTGTTCTTATATATTTTGAGCATGATATTTTCATCTGGATTATATACAACATTCAATCAAGTGTGCATCTTATGGTATCTTAAATTGAAGGCTAAAATGGACTCATTAGGCTCTGTTTTCATGCTGGTAAATAGCTGATATACCAAATTTGGATTACTTATCTATCCAAATTACACAAGGAAAGTACCTTGACACTCATCCATGAGGTGATGGAATTTTCTTGCTAAATAAGATACCAATCATAAGAATAATCTTTCAAAGTAAATAGAAACAATCTGCATGCAACATCCTCATGGATAACATTCATTAATCTCAAAGTGGCCTTGAAAGATTTGATATGTTATTTTGTCATTCTCCCATTTGAAGGGGATAAAATAGCCATATACTTTTCTAGGTTCCTCAGTAGGTCATGTTAGTCCCCAGGGATAGTAATAGAAGATCTGATTAACCAAGGTTGGGCCATAGGAATATTGATAGGTGGGAGATTCCTTATAGGGGAGGGTGTTTAGATTATTTACCTCAAGGATAGTAGGGATAGGTCTAGGCCTCTTGGATTATGACAATAGTGAAACCAAAATATTGACTTGGGCCTTAGACCTTGTTAACCTCCCAAGTTTTTTTGTAATGATGGGTTCCCTTCTTTATTGGGAAATCACACAAGTGTGCCCTCTTTCTAGTGCCAACTTTTTCTCTTATGTTGGTGTGGGTTTTATCCATAATCAGAAATTTTTAAATGAGGTAACCTCTAACATTTGGGGATCTCTATAGAATGAGGTTCCATTCTAGGGCACGAGTTGTAGGTATGTGGCTAGAATAACTAGGTGATGGAATAGAAGGTTGAGTATGTGGGTTGTTCAACCAATTTTATGGTTGGATGTGTGAATTATAATAAAAACAAAAAACCACTATGTGAGTTGGATGGGTGGAAGATTAATCTATGGTAGGTAGATCTCAAAGAAACTTCAAAAAGAAGGAAGGGTAAGGTAGAAAGGACTCTATCTTTTTTTAATAGGATCTTATCAGTCTGTCTCTTTAGTGGAAAAGTCTCTTAAGGACCAATGTTTGTTATTTGTAGCTGTTGTTGACTCATGAACAAACTTGGCTAGGAGTTTGGGTATTTAGATATAAGGTGTTTATTGGTCTTAACTAAAGCTTGATCCTTTTAAGGCTATTGTTGTGTACCTTTATACAAGAGATTATAGCTCAGATCAAGAAGTGATCTAAGGAATCTATTGCTCACTCCTAGAATACTATATCAAATGAGACACTTCTACACACTTTCGAATAATGATTCAACTTATACTAACTATATAAATTAATGAAACATATCAATCTTTAATAGCTATAACACATCTAGGATTAACACTTATAAACATAACAGTCAGATTCATTTATAGCATTGGCACACATTAGAATTATTGAATCAAATAAAAACTAAAGAAACTTCAAATTCATGAACATAGAAAGGGAAGAAGATAGAATAAACACATTTTCATGGCAATCAAGATCATTGATTTCTTCTTGTATTTAATTCAAAAAAAATTGACCTTTGAAAGAGGGTTACAACTTTTACATGTAGACTTGGGGAAGGGGTCACCTCATCCTCTAAGATTAGAACATTTCATTAACATTAAAAAATATTGTAAGATAAGTCTAAGTTACTTATTGATGCATTACAAATAGCCTATCCATGTGATGTATGCATGTTGCTCAAAAATTAATTAATTATAATATACTTATAACTAATACTTAACTATTTAGTTAAGTCAGTTACATGAAAAATGTAAAAAATTAGCCAATTTAAATTAGCTCTTATTTGACTTAAATTAAGACTATTGTGAGAACTGTAATAGTACTAGCAGTTGATGTCATAGTATCTAGAGTTGCACTTGAAGATGCATTGATGGTGTGAATTGTAGTCACTATAGGAATAGTTTTCTGAAGTGGCATCGACATGGTAGTTTTTGTCATTGTTGGTGGAGTTGGTAAAGTTGGCATAGTGGAACTAGTAGGTGGTGTTTTTTGAGTAGTTTTCTTCTTTGCATATAAATCCTAGTAGTGTTTGTAAGCCTTAATATGTTATTCTATGATTAGACTCATATCCAAGAGAGATGGCCTAGTTACCCTACTTGTCTTACCCATTAGCTTATTGTGTTCCACCTTGGTTGCTTTGAATCCAACCCTGAATACTTCCACCTCTGTAGCTTTCATCCTTGCCATGCTTAATTTGGCATATATGTCTTCTAGGCTCAAACCTTATAGGCTTTATTTAAACCTATCAAAGGTTGTTTTAATCATATGGTCAAATATAGATCTTGTTGCCAGCCTTCCTCAATTATCTCGAATAGTAGTCAACTCCAGTCCTAATAAGATATGCTCAGCCTCTTTCTCTTACTCAGGTAACTTATTGACTAATGCCTCTGAAGATAGTACCCAGTCTTGGGCCTCTTATGTCCTTATCAATGCTAAGTTTATAGAATTTAAGGTCTCTATTGGATTAATCAAATATAAATGGTTGAATTCCTTATTAGGTGTATACAACACAAGGAAATATATCTTGTTGTCATCTTCCTTGTGGTTCATGAATAATTTGGTTGTGTTATTAACATGTGGAGTCAATTTGAATCTCAAATAATAAATGGAATTAGGAATTTCATAAAACCTAAGTGTAGCATCATGTATATCCTACTCAATGTTATGAGGAACCCAAATCACTTATTGTCTCTCTTTGAGTGTCTTCAACTCTTCCTCAAGCTCTTGTCTAGCCATTTTACTTCTTTGATGTATGGCAATGATGGCTTCTATGTGGGTTTCTATATATGACTTTAAGTCTTCAATATAATGGGATTAACCCTTTTTCCTATTATGTCTTTTTCTCAGGGAGTAGACTTCCTCCCTCTCCTCCATGATTAAGCTTTTACCCAAGTTTTCTTCTATTTTCCTCTTCCTCACCCTCAATACTAATGCAGTAGCTTTTTCAAATAAGTAGCTCACCATTGGCAATTCTATTATCTTTAGATTGGGCCTCTTAGAGGTCAAGGCTCCTAGTTCCTTAGCATAATTTGGAAGAATGAGCTTTGAGGGATTAGAGGGTTTTGCTTCCACTTGAGAATGTTCTTCAAGTTCTTGTTCAATTTGGGTGGAAGGATTAGGTATTGTAGGACAAATAGTCATTGACTAGTCTATGTTCCCATACTATAGCACTAGATGGACCACAAAGACTAGATGCCTCCTAGGTGCCCTTTTAGTTGTTAACATTTTGGTTACAGTGGTGGGAGTGGAATAAGGCAAAGATGAACCCAATTAGGTACAAGGAGTTTTAGTTGAAGGCATGGATTGAGCAATGGCCAGAATTGACAAGGCTAATGTTGATGGAGTGGATGTTAATAGTAGGGAAATAGAAGGGATGGAAACCATAGTGATAGAAACTACAATACTGGAAGGTGGAGCAGGTGTTGTAGTGGGCAAACTCATGGATGGGTGTAGAAACAATAAACTTATAGAGACTATCTACTGGGGAATAAATGTGGAGACCAAAGGGCTAGGGTGATTAAAACTACAGTTAAGGACATCAAAGGGGAAAAACTCAAAGGAGCTATGAGCAAGTGTCCCTTACTAGATGAGTCAACTATGATAGGCATTTTGGCTATGAGTGCCTATAATCTTAGAACATTTGCCTACTACAGCTCCTCCTCATCTACCTCCTAGGTTGGAGGAGTTTGTGGCCTATCCTTAGGCTTTATTTTTTATGTCTTTATCATTTTAACTATTTGTGGGCCTATGGACTATGATGGAAGAGAAGAGGGAATAGTGTTTGTCATTAAGGTTGAAGTAGTTGTTGTTTCCTATTCGTTTAAGGAATCCAAACATATAATCCCAAATTATACTTGTGTATTGATTTCTATTGTAGTTAGATCCTCAACTATCTCTTGTTTGACTTTTATTAGTTTAACTATTCAAGGTTGAACTTGGAGCACTTGTGTTTTTTATTATGTTGAGGCATGTAGTTGTTCTTCCTGGAATTGTTCTTCCTCTTCTTAAATGAGTGGTGTTTTAACTACCAACTATTATTGGGTATCATCCCCCTCTCATTCTAGTTTTTGTGATTGCCTCCCACTCCATAAATCTAAGGATATCCATCCTCTAGCAGGTATAATTTTGAACATTATTTCACTAAGTATTATTGATGGTTCTGCTTGGATCACTCTCAATAAGTCTTCACTTAGCCCTACTATTGTGGCCCTTTCTCTGACCTCCATGTCATATTTGGAATTTAAGAAGAGAAAGTCATGATTGATTAGCTCATGATTTTAGTCAAGTCCAAGGGTGTGAATTTTATTTTAGACCTTACCATGAGGGTCCCAGTCTCCATGAGGAAGGGTGGGTAATGCATAAGCCTTCTTGACATTTCTAGCCTCTCTAAAATATCTATGAATTAATTACTTAATTAGCCCAATGGTGACATGATATCCATAAAAGATGGCCTTCGATTTAAAGCTATTGTATGCTTGTTTAATTATTTGGTCAAATGCAACTCTAATTACTAGCCTTCCCTAGTTATCTTAAATAGTAACCAACTCCAATCCTAATAAGATCTACTTGCCTCTTTCTCTTACTCGACAAACTTATTGACTAATGCCTTGAAAGATAGTACCTAGTCTTAGGCCTCTTATGTCCTTATCAATGCTAAGTTTAGAGAATTTTAGGCCTCTAATGGGGTCATCAAATATAGATGGCTAAGTGCCTTATTAGGTGTATACATCATAAGGAAATTCATCTTGATGTTATATTCCTTATGGTTCATGAATAATTTGGTTATGTTATTAACATGTGGAGCCAAGCTGACTCTCAAAGAATAAATGGAATAAATAATTTCATACAACCTGAGGATAGCATCCTATACATCTTGCTCAATGCCATGAGGAACTTGAATCACTTGCAGTTGCTCTTTGAGTCTCTCCAACTCTTCCTTGAGTTCCTGCCTGGCCATTTTAGTTCCTTGATATATGGCAATGATGGCTTCTATGTGGTTCTCCATATATGACTTTAAGTACTCAATATAAGGGGACTGACCCTTATGCCTATTTTATCTTTTACTTACTAAGTGGACTTCCCCCCTCTCCTCCATGATTAAGCTTATGTTCAATCTATCCTTAATTTTCCTATTCCTCACCCTCTATATTGATGCAATGGCTTTGTCAAATAGGGAGTTCACCATTGACAATTTTGTTATCTCTAGATTAGGCCTCTTAGAGGACAAGGCTCCTAGTTCCTTAGCCCAATCTAGAAGATTGAGATTTGAAGTAGTAGAGGGTTGTGCTTCCACTTGAGCACGTTCTTCAAGTTCTTACTTAGTTTGGGTGGAAGGATTGGGCATTATAATCCAAATAATCTTTGATCAGTCTACGTTCCCATACTATGGCATTAGATGGACCATAAAGACTAGTTACCTCCTAGGTGACCTTTTAGTTATTACCATTGTGGTTACAATGGTAGGAGCGGAAGAAGGCAAGGATGAACCCAACTGGGTAGAAGAAGTTATAGTTGAAGGCATAAATTGAGCAATGGTTAGAATGGACAAGGATAATGTTGATGGAGTGGATATTAATGGAGGGGAAATGGAAAGGATGGAAATAATAGGGATAGAAACTATAATAAATGGAAGTTGGATCAAGTGCTATGATAGTGGACAGACTCATGGATGGGTGTATAAATAGTAAACTAGTAGAAACTATCAATTAGGGAATGATTGTTGAGACCACACATCTAGGGGTGATTGAAACTATAGGTAATGACATCAAAGGGTAAAAGCTCAAAAGAGTTGTGAACAAGGGTCCCTTACCAAATGAGTCAGCCATGATAAGTGCTTTGGCCTTAGGTGCATGTAAACATATAACCTTTATCTATTGTAGATCCTCCTCATCTACCTCCTAAGTTGGAGGAGTATGTGGTCTATCCTTAGGCTTTATTTGATGTGTCTTTATCATTCTACCTATCTATGGGCCTGTGGACTATGATGGAAGAGAAGAGGGAATAGTGATTGTCATTGGGGTTGAATTGGCTATTATTTCCTATTCATCTAAGGAATCCAAACATATAATCCTAGCTTATACATGTGGGTTGCCTTCTACTATAGTTAGCTCCTCAGCTATCTCTTTCTTGACTTTTATTAGTTCAAATATTAAAGGTTTAATTTGGATCACTTGTGTTTTTTCTTCTGTTAAGGTATGTAGTTATTCTTCCTTAGCTTGTTCTTCCTCTTATTCAATGAGTGGTGCCTCAGCTACCAACTATTACTAGTCCTAAGGCTAGCTTTGAACTTGTTAGGTATTGGGACCCTATCCTTATGGCTATTGTGATTGCCTCCCACTCCATAAATCAAAGGATATCCATCCTCTAGGAGGTATAATTTTGAACATTGCTTCACTGAGTGTTAGGGATGGTCTTACTTGGATCACTCTCAGTAAGTCTTCACTTAGCCCTACTATTGTGGCCCTTTCTCTAACCTCCTTGTCATCTTTGGAATTCAAGAAGAGAAAGTCATGATTGATCATATCATGCTTTTATTTAAGGTTGAGGGTGTGAATTTTATTTTGGACCTTTCAATGAGAGTCCCAATCTCTATGAGGAAGGGTGGGCAATATATAAGCCTTCCTAACATTATCAACCTCTCTAAACTATCTAAGTATTGTGTACTTCATTATCCTAATGGTGACATGATATCCATGGAAGGTGGCCTTTAGTTTAAAGCTATTATATACTTGTTTAATCATCTATTTGAATACAACTCTGGTCATTAGCCTTCCCTAGTTATCTTGAATAGTAGCCAACTCTAGTCCTGATAAAATCTACCTGGCCTCTTTCTCCTACTCAGCTAACTTATTAACTAATGCCTTCAAAGATACTACCTAGTCTCATGCCTCTTATGTCCTTATCAATGCTAAGTTTAGAGAATTTGAAGCCTCTAATGGAGTCATCAAATATAGATGGTTGAATGCCTTATTAGGTGTATACATCATAAGGAAATTCATCTTGATGTCATATTCTTTTTGGTTCATGAATAATTTGGTTATGTTATTAACATGTTGATCTGTAAACACCACTGATAAACTCAAAGTGAAGTCTTAAAAGTATGGATTCTAAATTTCTCAACTTATAAGATGTTGGAATGATTAAAAAATGATGAAAATCTGATCTAAATCAAGTTTTAAAACTGAAATAAAGGTGAATTGATAGATCACATTAATTATCCATCAAAATTGTCAAAATTTACCAAATTCTTGATTTTATCCAATTTCCCATAAATGATCAAATGATTAGTTTTTGCATTCTGATTAAAATCTAAATTATAATCTATAAATTAACTAAAAATGAAATGCAAAATTGAATTCAAAGATCATGACATAGAAATTATTTACAGGGTTCAAAATTCCTACGTCCCCAAGTTCTTATCGAACTGATCCATTAATGTTAGTAAATTTGCAAGCCAAAATATTACTTACAATTAAAAAAATAGATCTACTCTCTGTAAAAATAGTGTTTTAGACCTTTGAAAGACCTTGACTGACTCAGCACATCCTTCACCTTCCTGAATCACATGCAGAGGCTTCTCCAAATTGAAATCAGAAACTTCTGTAGCTCAAAATGACATCACCAATTCTCCAAAATGGTCAAATAAATATATTACATAGATCATATCAAAATTATAAATAACTTTATAGTTTACTCTGAGCTCTGGTTCAGCCTCTAAGGGCTCTGAAATGACCAAATATAACAAACTGGTCTATAATCCTCAATACACAGTTGGCCAGAAGCTTGCCTTTAAATACACATTCACTCCTTTCAAACCACTTAGAAGTCCATAGCCTAAGAGTTCAATGCCTATCTCTTTTGCATGGGATGTTGGTGGTTCAAGTCTTCAGTGTTCTATTTAGGCACTTTAGTCGTATCTTTATCCCACATTTGTTGGGGAAGAACGGATTTCATACTAAAAATAGTTAAGCAGCCTCCTTGAATCTGTCAATGCCCGCTTTTTTGGGAGACTTGGGATTAAGACTTAAGGCTACCATTGGCGATTTCCTTGGGTGGTGTGGTATATTTAATTTAAAATGTCTCATTCAAAATGTAAAACCATTATCCCACATGCATCAGTTTGGGATAGAGTTAGGCTTTAAAAAGCCTTTGACCACCCACCTATCACGTGGCTTCGGCCACATGAGAGTCCTTTCACCTTAGACTCGGGCTTGGTCTTTCCTATAAGGGATCACCACCTTGCTTGGTCTTCATGGCAATGAATTATCCTTTGAACTCACCATATGGCTCGATCAATGAGCTTATCTCACGCTTAGACATTTAACTCCACTTGACATAAATAGTGACATGGCATGTCATTGAACCATTTTTTTAAAAACTTTTCAATCTACCATGTGTCAACCTCTGATAGGTTTGAAAGCTGAAACAACATCGAAACACATGCCACATGTAGAAAGTGAAATTTTTGACCAACTTCAAATGGCCATAATAGGAGCTCCTGAACTCAGATTTATATTCCAAAAAATGCATTGGAAAGATCTCAAACAGATATACAATGTGCCGCCACTAAAACTCTAAATTGGAACCATTATCAGAACCCAATTTCTGATCACACCTCTACAATGGAGGGATTTTGGTCTCTAAAAGTCCAATATCTCCTAAAACTGCATACTGGTATATTGCATCCTTGAAAATAGAACCCAATCATAGCAAGAGATATGAACAATTTACTTATAATGATTCACAATAAAAATATAAAAATTCCTAATCCAATGCCATGATTAAGTGAATTTTCAACTGCCAAAGTGATTATAACATATCAAACTACTTCTATAGCTGTGTTGGTAAATGGGACCTCGTCTCATTTTTTTAAACCGTCTAGGGGATTAAGACAAGGGGATCCTATATCCCCTGTTCTGTTTATTATCATGGTAGATAGTATGGGTCGCTACCTTGGGGACTTGGTTCAAAGAAGACAGTACAAAGGTCTGAGACCCTCTTCGCATCATTTAACTTGCTCCCATGGTCAATTTGTGGATGATACTATTTTCATGGGTCAGTCTGAAGTCACTGAAGCAAGAACTCTTAAGGAAGCTATTAATCTGTATACTTCTGCTTCTGGATAATTGATAAACTGGAATAAAAGTGCAGTTTTCTTTACTAACACCCCTGTTTATAGACAGAACAAAATCGCTAGAATTCTTGATTGTTCTATAGGCTCTTTTCCTTCCATATACCTTGGTCTCCCTTTTGGATTGAAAGCCCCTGAAGCTTTTTGGGAAGGTCTTATCAATAAATTCAGCAAGAAGTTAGCGGGATGGAAAGGCTGTCTTCTTAGTCAAGGAGGAAAGTTAACTCTCCTCAAAGAAAGTCTTCAAAGTATACCTACGTATGCGTTGAGTCTCTTCAAAATCCCCTCCAAATTTGCTGAGGCAATAGAAAAAATCCAAAGAAACTTTCTTTGGTCTGGATCTGAAGAGAAAAGGAGAATGCCACTTATTGCATGGGATAACATCTGCAAACCGATTAAGGATGGTGGACTTGGCATAAGGAAAATAAGAAGTATGAACACTGCCCTTCTAGCTAAACAGGGATGGAGGGTTTTTTAGGAAAATAATGAATGGAGTAAAATATGGAGGCATAAGTATTTATTTAAGGCACAGTCACTCCATGATTTCTTTTCCACTCCAGATATTTCTCATCCGTCTGCTATTTGGGGGGCAGTCCAGGGAACAAAACATGTTCTTGAAGAAGGAAGTGCATGGAAAGTTGGTAATGGTAAAGAGGTGAAATTTTGGGAAGATATCTGGGTAAGAGGTAAACCTTTACAGGAATAAATCCAAGATAAAGATGTTATAGAAAGATGTAAACAAAGAGTGGGCACTATGGTTAATCAATATTGGCAGAACAACACTTGGGTAAACCTCACTGACTATGATCAAGATCTCAAGGATATTCAATTATCCCTAAATGCTATATCCCTAAATCCTAACCAAGAAGATAAAATTGTTTGGTATCAGGAGCCAAGTGGACAGTTTAAAGTCTCTTCCTTATTCATCTCTAAGGGAAACGGCAGAAAACCGATTTGGACTAGAGCCTGGATCAAGGGGCTCATTCCTAAAATCAAGTTCTTTTGTTGGACCCTCCTCCAAAACAAAATTTTGACTCTGGATAATTTACAGAAACGTGGAATCAATATTGTTAACAGGTGTATTCTGTGTAAGAGAGATCTTGAAGATAGAGATCATCTGTTTATGAATTGTTCCTTCACTCAGCTTGTTTGGAAGGAGGTTCTCAATATGTGGGGTATTACTTGGGTTCATCAAAAAAATGTTGAACTTTCTCTGAAAAGCTGGTATTGCCCTTCAAAGAATCCTGAAGTTATCTTCTTATGGAAAATTACTCTTCCCCATATATGGTGGTGAATATGGAAGGAAAGAAATAACCGAATATTCAGAAACAAAGAGCTCCCTGGATGGGTGGTTGGCCAGAACATCATTAGAGCTCTAAAGGAAAAAATTTCTTCTCAAAAAAATCTAAGCTCTAATCTAAATGTGGATAATCCCCTGAGGAAGGACATTACTCTTGGTAAACATGATAACCCCAAATCAGATGTGACTTGGATTAGTCCGCCTCAAGAATGGATTAAAGGTAATTTTGACGGTGCAGCAAAAGGGAACCCGGGAAATGCTGGTTGTGGTGGTGTTATGAGAAACCATGTGGGAATGGTTATTGATGCTATTGTAATTCCCATAGGTATATCAGACTACCATATTGTTGAAGCTACAGCTGCTCTATAGACCCTTAAATTAGCTGTGGATTCGAGATATTCTAAATTGTGGCTTGAAGGGGACTCTTTGAATGTTATTAATATCCTTAATAATAAGAATTTAGTGTCTTGGACCATAGAGGATAAGGTTAAGGAGATGAAAACCCTTATGAAGAAATTTAAAGAAATAAAAATCACCCATACCTACCGTGAAGCCAATGGTGTTGCAGATTGGCTTGCAAATTGTGCTGTTCGGGAGGGGCATAAAGTGAGGTGGGATGAAACCTTAGAAAGGAACGTGGATTTAAAGGCGATCATTCTTCTTGATGCCACACATGCGAATGAAGGAAGGATTGGAGTGTATCAAAATCTTAATGAGTAGGAGGAGTGGCAGCACGGGGAAAGAAACCCAATTATCAAAAAGCAAGGCCCTCAAGAGGGAGAAGCGGATCCTGAAAAGCCATAAACAAATTCAACATCCAAATCAATTTGACAGTAGCAGGATCTAAGGTAACATCCACAGTAAACGGGATTCCAAGAAAATGAGTATGGTGCGTGAAAGGAAAGGAGAACCTCATAAACAGGAACCCAAGAGTTGTGCAGAATGGAGAGAGAAACACCAAGTCTGGAGAATTTTGCAGAAAGGAAATGTCACGAGTTACATGGAAAGGCTTCACGGCTCTAAACCGCACATCACGATGGCCTTCTTTAAAAATTGGTCTGACGACAGGGTCACCCTGCATGGCGTAACTGTTAATTTAACTGAGGATTTTCTTGCTGAGGTTACAGGGTTGTCAATGGAAGGAATCAAATTTTCAAAGCAAACCAGCATATCGAACGAAGCATTCTGCAAATTCCCCAAAACAGATGAGGAGGAGCAGAAAATGGTAAAAAATGGGGATTTTTATGAGTTGGATCAGATAAAAGGGATTTGGAGGGACGTCCTAAGCTGTATTAGGGAATACTTCATCCTGGATGGTAGAAGTAAACGAGTGCATAAGTTCCACTTCATCTTCCTCAACCACTTTAGGCATAAGGTAAGCTTATCTTTTCCTTTCTACCTTCGCTACTCCCTGATTCAAAGCCTTTATGCTCATAAGAAGAAAGACTTGCGCCCTATTCTTCACGAAGGCCTTATTCTGCTCATTGAAGGCTTTTGCAAGAATAGGGCACTGGTAAAGTATCCCAAATAGGGGAAAAACAAGTTGACAGGGAATAAAAAGGATGAAAATGAAAGAAGAAGAGGTAAAATTAAGACCCCTAATCCTAATACACAGAATGCAGTAGGAGAAAGGGGTCGGGAGAGAATTGGAGAACCCGTGGAGGAAAATCTGGTGGAAGAAGATGGAACAGAGAGCTGGGAAACCAATTTTAGTAATGATGAAGAAAGACCTGAGGATATGGAAAAAGATAAAGTCAATACTGAGGAGGACTCTGTTACCAGAACAGAAGAGGAGGAAAACCAGAAAGACGAGGAGGATGACACTGTCCAGGAAGAATCTGGTGAGGACCCAACGTCAAAGAATGAAAAGGAAATCCCAGTCCAGGAAAATATTCAAAACATGGAGATGGAAATTGAAGAAGGATTTAATGAGTGGGAATTAAAGAGCCAAGAAGACTTCTTTGAAGAAGCTAGAAATAGCCCAAACGAAAACGCTGAGGACTGGAAAGGGAAGAAACAGAATGAGGAAATACACACTCCTTTGATTTGGGTTAATAGTAAAGCTAAGTCTTCTTCCCAATTAGATGCCTGGTTGTGTAGGGAGATCATTGATCTAAAGAAAAAAGTGGAAACATTGGAAGAATCTCTGAAAGCTGCTTGGAACAAAGTAAATGACATGGAAAATCAGTTAACCGAGATCCCTGTGAAGCTTAAAGTTTATGAAAACAACCTCCGGGAGCTTATAAAGGAAAACAGAAAGAAAATGGATGAAGTAACATCCAACATTTGTGCAGCTGCTATCAATATTGGGAAATGTGCCAATGAGGAGACGAAAGTAATAGAGGGCCCCTGCAAGAGGACAAGACAAAGTTCTAGAAAGAAAGACACACAAAAAGGAGACTTGCTGGAGGCTTCCACCCAGGAAATTGCTTTGAAAGAAAAAGAAGCCATGAAGTTGATTCTGGAACTGGATGAATAATCTGGTCCTTTTTTTTGGTTAAGAAACTGGTACTGATCTCTGGTTTTATTTTGCTAGTGTTCTGATTGTTGTTCTTTCAGAATTTTGTTTTTTGGGTCTTGTTCGGCTGTATCTCTATGGTTTTAGGACCATTCTAAATCTATTTTTACTACCTCTATGTAGTGTTTTTAAGGCGTTGCCTGTGGGCTTAGTTTGCTCTTTGTTAAAGGGTTTCGGGGCCCCTTCAAAACTTGCTTTTACCTCTAATCTAAAACATATCAAACTACCTGCCCAAATGTCACATTCTGTAAAGCGGTGAATTGCCAAAAACTAAAACAACTCCCAATGTAACTGCAAGGCTAGTTTATAATGCCGAAAACATACAATAAATGTTGTGGACATGTTGCAATACAATGCCCTAGTATGGGACTTATATGCTAAGCAAATGCAAATAACCTAAAGTGTATGCTACCTAACATCTAATCATGCCCAAAGGGTCTTCAAAATGCATCTAAACATCACTGTGCCAAAATAGATACATTCAAAATAGTTTTCTAACTATCAAATGCTATAAATAAATAACTCAAAACATCACTCTGCTATATCCCCAACTATTTTGAATGATTTAAGGTCTTATCCATTATTAGACTACCCATACTGTATATTCTGGAGATCAAAAACTTAGAGTTATCAAAAAGTGAGAATTGAAAAACTTCATATGGTAAACCTGTCTTGAAGTGTTCCCACCAACTCTAATATATATCTATCAAATCTTGTTCATTCCCTTAGGTGAATTCATAACCATTCTTTGCAAAGATAATGTAGTGATAATCCACTTAACCAATTCTTTCTTCCTAGTGAAATTGATTGTCTATGTGGATTCATTATCAATTGCATACTTTATCAATATGGGCTTTGCCATATGTAATTGAAAAAATTGTTGACTTAACCTCTTAAATGGATTTTCCCTTGTCGGTTTTACCTTATCCTAGGTTTTATTTTCAACTACATTATGGATTAAATTAGCTTCATTAACCTTAGTGAAAGGTTTGTAAATCATCTTAGTTTTAACATTACTTGAATGTGAAGATGAATGAAGCTTAAAACATCTATCAATCCTATGTCCACTCACTTTACAATGAGTTCAAACATCCTTCTTAAGTGAGGGTCCCCTTTTGCCAACTCCCAACTTAACATGAGAATGGTCTTTCAAACATTCAAACTGCTTAAATAAAGCTTTTCATTTCCAACAAGTCTTAGCACTATGGTTATTCATCCCACAAAAAGTGCATGGAAATGATTGCATTATCTTTTGTACATTATATCCAAACTTCTTAAAAGTATCAATTAGATCAAAAGATTTAGTGTAAGAATCAGGAGGTGGAATCTCAATACCTCTTTTACCTTTACACTTTTGAACTAGTGGCTTAGAACCTTTGCTATTGGAAGCTCATCTTCCTTTAGCCATGGAAGAAACTTCTCCATCATCCACTTGCACACTAATATAAACCAAACCTACATGAAGAGGTCTATACTCGACCTAAATTGGGTTAGATATACCTTAGCTATCTCTACCAAGTCCTCCTCCATTATAACCCATTTTAAACAACAATTTAGATCCTATGCCCTTAGTGTATCTTTCAAAATCACCAAAAACAATATTACTAGAATCTAAATCTAAAATGGTTGAAGAAGATGAAGATTCCTATGGTGAAAAACTTATAGTGCACTCAGTCATTATCTCTGCATTTGAATTATAAGGCTTTACCTTTTCACACTCACCACATTGCAATCTAATCAAGAGCTCATCCTTGGATTCAAGCTCCGATTTTAACTTTTCCACTTGTAATTCAAATACAAATTTCTGGCATCTCAAGATTGTGTTTTCATCTTTGACATCCTCAATCTGTGACAACTTGCCCATGGTTTCCTGTAAACTCCTGATTCCTCACTGCACACTACAATATAATCAATCTGCAAACCAATAATCTAACTATTATGGAAGCAATTGTCAATACACAACTAGAAGCAATCCCTGTAATCTAACTGCTATGATACCAATTTGATTCGTAAACACCACTGATAAACTTAAAGTGAATTCTTAAAAGTATGTATTCTAAATTTCTCAACTTATAAGATGTTGGAATGATTCAAAATTGATGAAAATCTAATCTAAATCAAGTTTCAAAACTGAAATAAAGGTGAATTGATAGATCACATTAATTATCCATTGAAACCATCAAAATTTACCAAATTCTTGATGTTATCCAATTTCCCGTAAATGATCAAATGATTAATTTTTGCATTCTGATTAAAATCTGAATTATAATCTATAAATTAACTAAAAATGAAATGCAAAACTGAATTCAAAGATCAAGACACAGAAATTTTTTATGGGGTTCAGAATTCCTACGTCCCCGAGTTCTTATTGAACCGATCCATTAATGTTGGTAAATTTGCAAGCCAAAATATTAATTACAATCAACAAAATATATCTACTCTCTGTAAAAATAGTGTTTCAGACCTTTGAAAGACCTTGGCTGACTCAGTACATCCTTCACCTTCCTGAATCACACGCAGAGGCTTCTCCAAATTGAAATTGGAAACTTCTGTAGATCAAAATGACATCACTAATTCTCCAAAATGGGAAAATAAATATACTGCATAGAGTGTATCATAATTCTAAAAAACTTTGTAGTTTACTCTGAGCTCTGGTTCGGCCTCTAAGGGCTCCAAAATGACCAAATACAACAAACTAGTCTATAATCTTCAATACACAGTCGACCAGAAGCTTGCCTTTAAATACACGTTCACTCCTTTCAAAACACTTGGAAGTCCATAGCCTAAGTGGTCAATGCCTATCTATTTTTCATGGGAGGTTGGCGGTTCAATTCTTCAGCCTTCTATTTAGGCACTTTAGTCTTATCTTTACCCCACATTTGTTGGGGAAGAATGGATTTCATACTAAAAATAATTAAGCAACCTCCTTGAATTTGTCAATGCCCCCTTTTATGGGAGACTTGAGCACAAGAATTAAGGCCACTGTTGGAGATTTCCTTGGGTGGCATGGTAGATTTGGTTTGAAAATTTGTATTCAAAATGTAAAACCATTATCCCACATGCATCGGTTTGGGATAGAGTTAGGCTTTAAAAAGCCTTTGACCACCCACCTATCATGTGGCTTCAGCCACATACGAGTCCTTTCACCTTAGACTCAGGCTCGGTCTTTCCTATGAGGGCTCACCACCTTGCTTGGTCTCACCACCTTGCTTGGTCTTCATGGCAATGAATTATCCTTTGAACTCACCATATGGCTCGATTGACGAGCTTATCTCATGCTTAGACATTTAACTCCACTTTGCATAAATAGTGATGTGGCATGTTGATGATGTGGCATGTCATCGAACCATTTTTTTAAAAACTTTTCAATCTATCATGTGTCGACCTATGATAGGTCTGAATGTCGAAACAACATCAAAACACGTGCCACATGTAGAAAGTGACATTTTTTGACCAACTTGAAATGGCCATAACAGGAGCTCCCGAACTTAGATTTACATTCCAAAAAATGTGCCAAAAAGATCTCAAAGAGCTCTACAATGTGCTACCATTGAAACTCTGAATTGGAACCATTATCAAAACCCAATTTCTGATCACATGTGCAGCCAAAATGACTCTCAAAGAATAAATGGAATAAAGAATTTCATACGACTTGAGGGCAACATCCTATACATCTTGCTCAATGCCATGAGGAACATGAATCACTTACAGTTACTCTCTAAGTGTCTCCAACTCTTCCTCAAGTTCTTGCTTGACCATTTTTGTTCCTTGATGTATGGAAATGATGACTTCTATGTGGTTATCCATATATGACTTTAAGTCCTCAATATAAGGGGACTGACCCTTTTGCCTATTTTATCTTTTATTTATGGAGTGGACTTCCTCCCTCTCCTCCATGATTAATATTCTACTTGAGTTATCCTCAATTTTCCTCTTCTTCACCCTCTATATTGATGCATTAGTTTTGTCAAACATGGAGTTCACCATTGTAAATTTTGTTATCTCTAGATTGGACATCTTAGAGGCCAAGGCTCCTATTTTCTTAGCCCAATCTAGAAGAGTGAGCTTTGAGGGAGTAAAGGGTTGTACTTCTACTTGAGCATGTTCTTCAGGTTCTTACTCAGTTTGGGTGGAAGGATTGGGAATTACAATCCAAATAATATTCAAATAGTCAGTGTTCCCATACTATGGCATTAGATGGCACACAAAGACTAGCTACCTCCTAGGTGACCTTTTATTTATTACCATTTTGGTTACAGTGGCAAGAGTGGAAGAAGGCAAGGATGAACCCAATTGGGTAGAAAGAGTTGTAGTTAAAGGCATGGATTGAGAAATGGCCAGAATGGACAAGGATAATATTGATGGAGTGGATGTTAATGGAGGGGAAATGGAAAGGATGGAAACCACAAGGATAGAAACTACAATAAATGGACGCTGTAGCAAGTGTTGTGGTAGTGGGAAGACTCATGGATGGGTGTAGAAATAGTAAGACTATAGAGATTATCTATTGGGGAATGAATGTGGAGACCATAAGACCAAGGGTGATTGAAATTCTAGGTAATGACATCAAAGGGGAAAAACTCAGGATCCGTGAGCAAGGATCCCTTACCAGATGAGTCATTTGTGATAGGTGTGTTGGCTTTGAGTATTTATAAGCTTAGAACCTTTGTCTACTATAGCTCCTCCTCATCTACCTCCTAAGTTGGAGGAGTCTTTGGTTTATCCTTAGGCTTTCTTTGACATGTCTTTGTCATTCTACCTGCCTGTGGGCT
The DNA here is from genome assembly GCA_037957365.1 of Torreya grandis. Lineage (NCBI taxonomy): Eukaryota > Viridiplantae > Streptophyta > Pinopsida > Cupressales > Taxaceae > Torreya > Torreya grandis. Next base: position 1,445,358 of record JARHVA010002882.1, on the reverse strand, counting down.
TGTGGACTATGATGGAAGAGAAGAGGGAATAATGATTGTCATTGGGGCTGAAGTAGTCATGGTTTCCTCTTCATTTGAGGAATTTAAGCATATAATCCCAGCTTCTACCTATGTTCTACCTCCTACTATAGTTATATCCTTAGATATCTCTTGCTTGACTTTGATTAGTTCAATTTTTGAAGGTTAAACTGGGATCACTTGTGCTTTTTCTTGTGTTGAGTTAGGTAGTTGTTCTTCATCTTCTTCAATGATTGGTACCTCACTTACCAACTATTATTGGTCTTGATACTATCTTTTATCTTATTTTGGATTAGGTCCCTCTCCTTTTAGCTATTGTGATTGCCTCCCACTTAATAAATTTGAGGATCTCCATCCTCTAGGAGGTGGAATTCTGAACATTGATTCACTGAGTGTTAGGGATAGTTCTTCTTGAATCACTCTCTATAAGTCTTCACTTAACCCTATTATTGTGTCCCTTTCTCTGACATCCTTATTATCTTTGGCATTCAATAAGAGAAAGTCATGATTGATTTTCTCATGTTTGTAGTCAAGGCTAAGGGTGTGAATTTTCTTTTGGACCTTTTCATGAGGGTCTCAGTCTCTATGAGGAAGGGTGGGAAATGCATAAGCCTTTTTGGAATTACGAGTGTTCTATCTATGAATTTTTAAATGCGTATGAAATTAAAAATTCATCATGTCCATAAATCAATTCTAGATCAGATGGGATAGAGCACACCTACACTTTTGATTGGGGGCATACAATTGTTAAGTGGGAGTATGACCAATGTGAGGATATGTTAGACCCAATTAGGGGATCACTTTTCACAACACACCATGTGAGGTAGGGTTCCAAATCCTACCATATAACACAATCTCACAATAACCCTAAAAGATTCCTATGATTTAATATTTCACTAATCTAAAAACAAGAAAAGTAAATCTAATCTAGTACACACCAAACCTTGTGGCACAAACTGGGTGGTTAGTAAAGTAAATAAATCAAAACATGTATATGGAACCTCAAATAAATTAAGTGTGAGTAACACCCTAATACATGGAATATGAAGAGTAATATTATTCAATCCAACACTTATGCTACTTCTATCTACTAAAAGAGAGGAGAACAAAGTTAGAATATAATTACCTGAATGTGAACCCATCGAGACTCAATCTCTCCCTTGGCCAATGGGGCTTCCAAAGAGGTTTTTATGGTTCATAAGGATCACTCTGTTAGGCCAAAGCATCCAAGACCTATCCACAAGAATATATTCCCAAAAATAAGAAACCTAAGCTAAGTCTCCTTAACTAGAATGATGGAAGAGTAGATTGTGAAGAAGTGTGAGAAAATAACAACTTTTGATTGCATATATCAATAATAATTGAAATGACCTTGTATTTATAGGTAGAACTTACCCTAAAACCATTTAGATATGTTGGTTGTGCTAGGTCAACCCAGTTGACCTGGCACATTTTTGGGCTATCTCACTATGTCTATGCTAGGTCGACTGAAAGGCTAACAAACCAGAAGATAGAAAAGGGTCCCCAAACTATACTATGTTATGATCATGATGGGTAGATTTCACGAACACCTCAAGTTTTTGGTGTAGTAGTTCATTACATGTGGTATCAGAGCTTTGATTTGGGCAAGTTTCTTGCAGCATTATTTTTTGGATTTGGCGAGGCATGGCTTCTAGGAGCAATGAAAGTGAAAAAACATAACTTGCAATTTGGGAAGAATTAAATTTTTCCATCAACACAGTATTACTTGAAACATTCTTTTCAAAAAAAATATTTAAAAAAAAAGTCTAGAAAAAAAATTCCCCTTGCACACTTGCAGTCATTGGATTCATCTCAGTGAGACAATCACAATGGTATATTATATCGATACACTTTTTTGGTACCAAAAATTTTACTCTAGTGCACAAAGGTAATCATTAGATTCATCTTGACAAGGTGATCACAATGGTACCATTTCTTGGTACACTTATTTTGGGGGTCAAAACCCTCTTAGGGTTTATTTATGGTAGGTCCTTCAACTCAGGGAAGAAAAGGGGCACTAGAAACTCCTAAGACTCCTTATATCGATGAAATAGAATATGGAACTTTAGATCTGTTGATTTCTCAGCTTCAAGAGGACATAAAAAACTTGGTGAGGCATGATGACTTTGTTGTAATCCAAGTTGATGTTTTCAGGATGTGTAGAGAGATTAATGGAGTTCATAATGAATTGCAGTATATCACTACATAATTGGTTGCCCTCACTTTAGCATTCACATCCTCCTCTCAATAACTCCCATACTAGTATGAAACCGATGTTGCCAAAAGTAGACATGCATAAGTTAGATGGTAAGGATCCTCTCACTTGGATTAACCAAATTGAGAATTTATTTGAGTTGCATCAAACCCCTTATTCTCAGAGGATAATGGTGGCATCCCTATAAATGGAAGTTGAGCAATTTATTTGGTATTGCTATTTATGTGCTTAAAAGAAAAAGAATGGTGCTTCTATTACATGGACTATTTTTACTAAGGAGTTGAAATCTCATTATCATAATAATGTTCATGATAACTATTTCAACCAATTAGCCAAGTTGTGGCAAATAGGACCTATGAAGGATTATATTCAGCAATTTTAGAATCTCTCTTTACAGGTGGAAAATATCACTGAGAGAAATTTGATGGATCTATTTTGGGTGGCCTCAAAGATAGCATTAAATATAAGGTTTGAATGTTTGGCCCAACATCTATATCCAAAGCTATCCCTAAGTCACACATGATAGAAGAAAAAGAGATGGTCAAAAGGAAAACTTTCACTACTGGTTGTGATCATAACTTTTTAGCACCATTTCCACAACCCACCAGATTAACACAACAAAAAATTGAGGGAAAGAGAGCCAAAGGGTTGTGTTATGGTTGTGAAAAAAAATAGATCAAAGACCATCATTGTGCTAAAAAGAAGTTATTTTACATTGAAGGTGCCAATGATGATGAAGATGATGCAGAAGTACATGATGCGGAGGTAGAAGTTCCTGAGGAGGAATCTGAAGACTCTCAGCCTACTATTTCATGCCATGCCCTGTTAGGTATTAGTACTCCCCAAACTCTTAAAGTGATGGGTTTCCTTAAGAAACAGAAGGTCACTATCTTGATTGATTCTGGGAGCACACACAACTTCATCCACAATAAGTTGGTTTCTCATTTGAACTGTTTCATTTATCTAGCTCTAAAATTTCAAGTTATGATTGTAGATGGTGGTACTGTTAGTTGTTCAAGAAAATGTCATATTATTAAGTTGGCAATGGGAGACTACTTATTGGATTCTCCTATGTTTTATATTCTGATGGGTGGAGCTGATATTGTTTTGGGAGTCTAGTGGCTCACCATTGGGCACTATTGAGAGGAATTTTAAAGAATTATTCATGCATTTTCATTATGAGGAAAGGGAATTTGAGCTAAGAGGATTAAAGTCTAAATCTCCCCAACTTGTTAGCTCCCATCAAATGACAAATATTATCCATAAGGGTGTTGAAGGATTTGTAGCTTGCTTATTTTCTATGTAAGTATAGCCAACTTAACCATCTCCACCACTTGATCTACAATAAATAATTGGTGCTTATTCCATTATTTTTGGAGATATGCCAAAAGGACTTCCACTTAGCCACATGCATGATCATGCTATCACACTTATTCTTGGTATTACACCACCCAACATCATGCCATAGAGATATCCCTATGCCCAAAAAAGTGAAATTGGACAGATGGTACAAGAAATGTTGGATGCAAAAATCATTTGCCATAGCCAAAGTGAATACTCTTCACTAGTTATCATGGTGAGAAATAAATATGACACTTGGAGGATGTGTCATAACTATAGAGAACTCAACAAGTACACTATTAAAGATAATTTTCTAATTCCTATCATTGATGGTTTTCTTGATGAATTGAATGGTGCTCTTTATTTTACCAAGTTAGATCTATGTTCTGGGTATCATCAAATCAGGATCCATGATGAAGACATACCCAAAACAACTTTTAGGACTAATGAGGGCCATTATGAGTTTTTGGATATGCCTTTTTTCCTAACAAATGCACCATCTAATTTTTAGAGTTTAATGAATACTATTTTTAAGCCATTTTTGAGGAAATTTGTTATGGTATTCTTTGATGATATCCTCATTTATATTAAAAATTGGGAAGTCCATTTGCAACATGTGAAATAGGTACTCTCCAATTTAGAGCAAAATCAATTATATGCCAAACCTTCCAAATGTACTTTTGGGGCTGGTGAGGTTAAATATTTGGATCATTTGGTGTCTTATGAAGGAGTGAAAGTGGATCCTAAAAAAATCCAAGCAATGGTGGACTGGCCAATTCCTAAGACACTCAAGCAACTTCGGAGATTTTTGGGGCTTACTAATTACTATCATAGATTTGTCAAAAATTATGGTAGTATTATATCCTCACTTACCTCTTTTTTAAATAAAGACTCCTTTCAGTGGATTGATGCAGCTACCCAAGCATTTGAACAATTAAAATTGGCTATGTGCACTACTCCAGTATTGGCCACTCCTGATTTTTCTAAGACTTTTGTGGTTGAATGTGATGCATCTGGGTATGGTATGGGTGTTGTACTCATGCAATAAAGTTTACCACTGGAATTTGAAAGTCATCAACTCAAGGGTAGAAATCAGCACAAACCCATAAATGAGAAGGAAATGATGGCCATTTTGCATGCAATCAAATAATGGAGACCTTATTTGATAGGTCATCACTTTCAAGTAAAAACTGGTCATGATAGTCTTAAATATTTTTTAGAACAAAGGTTTTCATCTAAAGAACAACAAAAATGGGTAACTAAGATGCTAGGATATGATTTTGAAATACTATACAAAAAAGGCAAGGACAATGTGGTGGCAGATGCACTATCCAAAAAAGATGAATCAATTGAGGCATTGCTATATGCCATAACATTTTTGCAGGAAGATTGGCTAGAGGAAGCATGATCAGAATGGGAACATGATAGTACTACTCATGATTTTATTCAAAATCTCTAGCAAGGTTTAAATGGATTTGAAAAATTCACATGGAAAGGTAATGCATTATGGTATAAAAATAGATTGTACCTATGTAAGAATTCTCTTCTTAAACAACAAAACCTTCAAGAACTTCATGGAACTCCAATTGGGGGTCATTCAAGATTTTTGAAAAGCTATCAGAGGATCAAGTAGGATTTTTTTTGGGAAGGTCTCAAGGGGGATGTCCAAAAATATGTGGCTAAATGCATGATCTATCAACAAAATAAAGGTGAAACCATCAAAACTCTAGGTCTTTTACAACCTTTATCTATCCCTAGCCAGCGTTGGGAAGATGTATCTATGGATTTCATTACATGGTTACCAAGATCTAATGGTCAAAATGTTATCATGGTTGTTATAGATCATCTCAGTAAGTATTCTCATTTTTGTCTATTATCCCAGCCATTTGTTGCTAGTATAGTAGTTTCTACTTTTCTCAATACAGTTCAAAAATTGCATGGGACCCCTAAGATCATTGTCAGTGATAGAGATCTCATTTTTACTAGTAATTTTTGGATTGAGTTATTTACATGTTTAGGCACTCAATTGGCTCATAGTTCATCTTATCATCTTCAGTCTGATGGACAAATTGAGGTAGTCAAAAAATGTTTGGAAGGATATCTCTGTTGTTTTATTTCTGATAAACAAGATAAATGGGTTCATTGGCTACCACTTGTTGAATGGTGGTAAAATACTTTTGTTCATAGTTCTTCCAAAATGTCTCCTTTTATGGCATTATATGGATACCACCCTCCATCCATCACTTCAACCTTGAAGGTCCATCCTAAGGTTCGTGCAGTTGAAGAACATATGCACCATCAATAAGAGGTCCTTGCAACTTTGCGTGAAAATTTATCTATGGCCCAAAATCACATGAAGCAATAAGCAGATCAACATAGAAGTGAGAGGTGTTTTAACATTGGTGATTGGGTCTTTGTTTGCTTATAGCCATATAAATATATGTCATTGAAGCAAAAAAAAAAGGATAACAAGTTGTCCCCTAAGTATTATGGGCCTTATCAAATCTTGCAAAAAATTGGTAGTGTGGCCTACAAGTTAGATTTTCCTTCATCCACTCGCATACATCTAGTATTTCATGTATCATGCCTAAAGAAAGTAATTAGACATAGAGTTACCATTCAAATAGAATTACCAGAATTGAATGAGGAAGGTAGAGTTATTCTTGATCCTGAGGTAATCCTTCAACGGCACACTAAGCAATTGCATTCTAGATCAATTAGAAAATACCTGATCAAATGGAATAATCTATCATGTGAAGATGCCACTTGGGAGGATGAAGCATTTATGCAGTAGCATCCAGAGTTGCCACAATGTTGAGGACAATGTTGTTTTGAAGGGGAAGGGCTTGTTATGCCCTTAACCATTGGTGTGTCTAAGGATATGTGTGGCTAACTTGTGGCTTACATACTTCTTTTATTTACTTGTTACATTTCTCTATGTTCTTAGATAGGTCAGCCTATGGAATAACCTTGGCTAAGTAGACTATATATAGGAGGTAGTGGTTAGCCTTTAATCATCATGTGAAGTATTCTACTATCAATGCATTATTGTGGAGGTTTCCCCCTCGAAGTGGCTTTGCTATATTATCTAGTATTTTGTTCTGTTATCAATTATCACTATGTAATCTCTCATATTTTCTTATTCTGTGCAATATAAAATCATTCTATGAAAATATCCAAGTAATTTTATTACAAGCTTATTATGCTCTTAACCATTGGTGTGTCTAGGGATATGTGTGTTTGACTTGTGGCTTACATACCTCTTTTATTTACTTGTTACATTTCTCTATGTTCTTAGATAGGTCAGCCTATGGAATAACCTTGGCTAAGTAGACTATATATAGGAGGTAGTGGTTAGTCTTTAATCATCATGTAAAGTATTATGTTATTAGTGCATTATTGTGGAGGTTGCCTCCTCGAAGTGGCTTTGCTATATTATCTAGTATTCTAGTCTGCTATCAATTATCACTATGTAATCTCTCATATTTTCTTATTCTATGCAATATAAAATCATTATGTGTGAATATCTAAGTAATTTTATTACATGTTGTATTAGAGCCTCCACTTGAGTTCAAGTCATGGAGTGGGTGGCTACACTGGCATGGTAGTGTTCGTCTGGGGCTCATACACGTAGGGATCTTGGTGGTACAGGCACAAATATAGCCCAAAGTCTGGGCTTTAGAAGCGTGGTAGGATGTTATGATCTTGATGGGAGTTTTCACTAACGCCTCAAAATTTTGGTGTAGTGGTTCGTTACATACTAGTTGACCAGGTTGACCTAATATGTTGAAGAGGTCAAAAGGGTGCCAAGCAAGGAAATAAAGGATGGAAAGAGTAAAAAGATTAGAAAACTATGCAAGGGAGGATAAATATCTTAGGGAAAGGTTTTAGGAATTAGATGGATTAGTAGAAATGTGGCAAAAAGGGACAACAATCCTATGAAGCACAAAAGGTTTTCCCACCCCTTTCTTGGTGCACCCCTTAGGGCATGCACTTAGAGAGATTGAGTCTCGATGGGTTCCTTCAAGATGTAAAGCATCAATATTTGATAAAAGTTAAAAATATTATGTGTATACATATGCCCCACTCAAATCTCATCACGTGTCACTCAGGTGCAACAGGAGATGGTGCTTCGATAAAAAACATAAGGACACACACAATGTTGATGCTAAAAAAAATTGTATTATTTTAAAAACAAAACAACTAAAAGTAAATGACTGAAAGGGAGACTAATCTTAAAAAGTAAATGTGATGCATACCTTGACTTACCTTTATCTTGGGATGGTTGTTTATTGTGTTGTTAGTTTTGATTATGTAGGGTGCAGAGACTACTTTTGACAAATCCAAGAATACAAAAATAAAGATAAAAAACACACAAATGCAATAAAATCCAAGATAGTTGGTTGTATGAGGATAGCATGTACTTTGAAATTTTGGCAAGCTGGAGTGGTAGGTGATATGTTAGACCAAATGACCAAGTCAAACAATAAGAGTAAATTGGGCAACAAAAAATCCAAGGCTAATAAAGATCAAAAAACTCAAAAAATTTATCCTAGAGTAAGAAATGAAAACTCACATGTTAGTAATTTGACCTATCAAGGCCAAATTACAACTCTTATCATACAAAACATTCCTAAAACTGGTCATAGCCTTTTAAAGTTGGTCAAACCAAGGAATTATGGCCTTAAAATCACTAATTTTAGTCAAAAATGTAAAAAATTGATTGTAAATTGGTCATTATCATTTCAAAATATCATTTTCAAGTTCAAATATGCAAACAATCCATGCACAGGGATCAATTTTGAGAGAAAATTGAACATTTTGGGAGCTATAGGTGATTTCAGGACCTCAAATTTTGTACACATGTTCATTATGAGTTGAGGAACCTTTTAAAAAAATTCATGGCCATTGTATTAGTGGATATACTTATTGTTTTGTAACAGTCCCTAGCATATCCGTTACAGATCACCATTTGAGTAGGCATCATTCTAGAGTGCCACAGAGGTTTCAAAGTCTAGGTAAAAGTTTTAAAAGCATGGGATGATGTTTTTATATCATAATAAGAAGTTTAAATAGTATCAAAACTCTAAATTTTAATCAAACCATGCTCATGCAGGCTTTTGTAAGCAAATAGGCATAAAGGCCAAAAAGGGGTTTTTTAACTTTTCAAGCAAAATGTGATTTCAGAGTGTTTTAATTTCATGGTACATCCCCCATGATGATTTTTTTATGTATTTGGAATCATTTGAATATTTATTTTCATTTTGGTGAAATTTTCATTTTTTCAGTTCTAAACACTCTTCCTAGTCCCCTATTCAAATGCTCATATCTTTCACCACATATGGAGTTTGGATGAACACTCTTAGTATGTTTTTAATAATCTTATTTAATTATATTTTGTGAAAAATTGAGACCAATTGAGTGGTTTTTCTTTATTAACAATCATTAAGTGTGTAAGTAGCTCAGAATGTAGTCAAAACCCCACAGGCAGATTTCTCCACATGGTAACTTTTTATATATTTTTAATGGGAACCCAATATTTTCAAGGATATTTTTTGGGCTAGTTTTCTACAAATAAATAGAAAAAAAATTGGATTTGGAGATTTTTACTTCATGAACCATCACTTTGAAAATTTAGCTTCAAAGCCCACCTAAACCCTCAAAAAAACAATTTTTCAAAAAGTTGATTTTATTTAAATAATCATCCTAAATCAACCTAAAACATTTTAAAATTTCAATTAAACTTAGAGAGGATTCCATAAATATCAATTTTATGCATGGAGATGTACGGATGAAGGCAGAAATCATGTTTTTTTGTGGAAAAAAGCATGTAAAATGAATTAAAAGGCACTTAAATGAAATATAATCAATGTATATAAAATCATAATACTTTTTATTCATCCTAAAATTTTATTTTAGTCATAAATCATCTCATAAGTGTCCCATCTAGCTCAACCAAAATGGCTAGTCTGTAGAAAAATGGCGCAAAATAGGCCTAGTCAACCCTGTTGACTAAACAACAAGTGTTTTCTCATCAAAATAAAATATTTTGGTGATGAATAATTGTTTATAAAGTTTATTTTTTTTATTTTTTTTCATGGTTTATTATTGTAGGTTTAATGGATTCCAAAAGTAAGAAGATAGGCTATTAGGCCTAATTGGCCGCAAGTAAAGAATGGCATTGAAAATCTATCAAATGAATTAATTTTAGAGTTACCACATGGAATATATGTTTTTTAATTATATATATATCATTCTCAATTCAATCTACAAGTTTCAATTCAATCAATTTGAGCTCAATTTGAGTTAACTAGTCTTTAAGGGTCAAATCTCTTTGGTTGACTAGTTTGACTAATTTCATGCATCTCCCATGCTTTTCATGAAAGATAAAGACTTTAAAGAACTTAAACTCACTTTAAATATGGATTTATCTTCTAATTATTTCATTATTTTCATTTAATTAATGTTGACAAATCAACATAGGCCCACCACTTCTCAATTCTATGCCAAAAATGAAGAACATGCAATTTTTGAAGAATTGGAAGATTTTAAAGCCTTTATTTAATTTTTTTTTAAGGATTTTAGTATTATTTTAACTCAAATAAGACTAATCCTTCTCTTTTCCAATTTATTTTGGATTTATTTAAGGTTTTAGACTTATATATTGGCTTTTTGAAGCCATTTTTTGGGAAACTCCTAAAGCAGAGCAAAAATTATAATTGACACCATTTATCAAATAAAAATGATTTTTTGCATATGTTTTTTTTAATATAATAAAGTGTATTTTATGATTGTGTACTAACATATAAGTGAGATATATATCCCTTTTTTATTTTCTTTCCACACATACTATGAAAATCTTACCCTCTATAGGTCATTTGAAGAGATAGGAATAGAATTTTGCAATCCAAAATCCTCTAAATCCTTCATCTGAAATACTAACATTTAGAGGAAATTTGAAGACTTCCTATTGATTTATATGTGTTTCTTAATTTCAATATCTTTCAAATAATACCAATCATTCAGGTGCATCACCCCATTAGATAGGATTTCCCATTTCAATTTCCTTCTCCTTTTTCATCCCAAAAAAAACAAAATAATTTAGTTTTAATTGATAAATCTTAAGGAAACTAGCCATCTCTAGAGGTTCTTCTTAGTACAAAGTCACCCATACCATTTATCAGGATCTGAAGCACATAGCTCTGATATCAGCTGTCAGAATCTAGAACACAAAGCTCTGATACCACTTGTTAGGATTAAGAGCACAATTGATTACCTTTGTATAAGCAACTAAACACGGAATTAAACCAGAAGTAATATGTAACTAGAATTCAAAAATAGCACAAAATAAGAGAGATAATACAATCTTGTATTAACACTCTTCCAAAAGGAAATATAATGAAGAAATCACACTTTTCCCACACCTCTTGGGTATACCAGTAATTCTCCCTCAAGAGTTCTCTCTCTCAATTACAAACACAATCAACTCAAACACAGAGTTGTTGTTTCTACCAGTTAGTAACAATATTGCCAATCCACCAAGTACTCAAAGTAATCCAAGTAGATCTCCCTGATCTTGCTCCTTGTGTTGCAGATCTCCTTGATCTTGCTACCCCATAGATCTCCTTTGACCTTATACACACACACCTGTAGATCAACTAACCTTACTTACCATGTAGATCTCCCTGATCTTGCACAACCTACAGATCAACCTGGTCTTACACACTTGCAAACCCTCTAGATCTTACACACCTTGGAAGAACCCTTGTCCTTGCCTTTGCAAGTCCTTATGATCCTTCACCTTGCAATACAACCCTATGGGTCTCTTAAATATATGCCATATAAATAATAATTAGACTTCCTAATTACAATAATTAGAAATGTAGACTCAAGAATAAAATTAGTCTTTTACATGCAAACTGACTATTCGTCTAAAAATAGACTAGTTCTAAAAGCGCATGCAAATGCACGCACACATAGGTTGCTAATGTCGGTTCCTGTCTGATCGATGTCGGCTGACACATAACTGATGTCGGTTTCTCTACACACTGAATATGATCGACGTCGATTGGCCTGACCAATGTCAGTTGCTCTACAACTTAGCAACCTCCTCCATTTGCATCAGTGAAGCTTTTAGCTCCAAAACCTAACAATCTCCCACTTGGAGATAAATAGCTGCACTTGTACTTATACCTGTACATCATCTAATTTTGTTTCCTGGCTTGTATCCCTCTTTAAGTTCAATCTTGAAGACCAACCACCATAAATCTTATGGTGCTTCTCCTGTCATCCAAGTAACCTGCCATATCTGAATCTACATACCCATGTAGAGAAGTGCTTGACCCTGCATAGCATGTATACCTACTATTAGTCCCTCTCAGATACCTAAGAATCCACTGAACTGCTTTCCAGTGTTCCTTTCCTGAATTGGCCACAAACTTGCTGACAACTCCCACTGTTTGGGTAATCTCAGGTCTAGTACTCATGTACTCAACCTCATCATGTGATTTGGGACATTGTTCTGTGAACTGTCCATCCATAGTTGTGCTAACCGGTTCTGCATCCTATATATTAAACCTCTCCACTACCTTATTCACATAATCATCTAGAGACAAAATCAACCTGTGACTTTCCCTATCTCTAGAAATACTCATGCCAGAGAATTTTGTTGCTCCCAAATCCTTCATGGCAAACCTCTGAACTAACTTTACCTTTAGCTCAGTAATCTCCTACATGTGTGACCCTGAAACAAGCATATACACTACATACAGTAACAAGATAATGTAGCTAATATTATCCAACTTGGTAAAGTAAACACAATGGTCACATTGACATTGACTAAAGCCATGCTTTGTCATACACCTGTCAAACCTTAAACACCATTGTCCTGCAGCCTGCTCAAGACCATATAACTTGGCCTTCTGTCTCACATGTCCATTTTCTCCTTTCTTTAACCTATGAATCCATTCATCTTTTAGTGCTTTCATCCCAGCTGGCAACTCTACCAAATCTCTCATTTGGTTCTTTTCCAAGGAATCAATTTCCTCATTCATGCCATGCTCCCACTATTTCCTAGATTCTACCTGCTTTGCCTCTTCAAAACTTCCTGGTTCTTGACCATCAGTGAGCAACAAGTAGTATAAAGAAAGGGAATAATGAATTTGAGGCTTACTTACCCTTTCAGTCCTCCACATGGGTGTTTGAGACTCCTTGACAGCTTATTGTCTGCCCAAAATCCATTTTGACAGTGACTGATCTCGGTCACCTCTGGCCGACCCTGGTCTGCACTTGACTGATGTCAATTCCACCTGATCACCGATGCTAGTTCATTTATCGACGTCAATGTCCACCTACCTGACACCATCGACTCTGGTCTACACATGATCGATGTTGGTACCTACCTAATCGATGTCAGTTCTCACCTGACCGACATTGGTAACTATGTTTTCTTGTGAGTGATGAATTTTGCCCACGAGCTCACTTTGGATCATAACCTTGTCCAAATTGCCCTGCTCAGAATTATTTATCCCCTTGAGCTAATCTTTGTCCATCATCTTCTCCATGAAAACCAAGGCTTTCCAGTTCTTAAGTTTGTCAAAGACATCAGATTTCCTCTTAAGAACATGCATTCCCTTCTTACTCATGTGACCAAGCCTACAGAGCCACATCTTTGCATCTACATCTGAAGTAGATAAACCAAAAAGAGAATCAGTAATACAAGTAGATAGATAAAGAGTACTTACTTTCTTACCACATGCTAATTCAAGTGCACCCTTGGAAACTTTCCAAGATTCTACTGTGAGAGTAACTATGCAACCCTCCTCACCCAACTTTCCTATAGAAATTAGACTCCTCTTCAGGACTGGGACATGCATGACCTCCTTCAACACCCATGTGTTGCCCGTCTACAATTTCAGTTGCACTTCCCCTTTGCCAACAATTTGACAAGGCTTACCAACCCCTAAATAAATCTTTCCAAAGTCTCCATGGACATAATTATGGAAAAATACTCTATTTGGGGTTGCATGGAAAGAGGCAACAGAATCTAAAACCCAAGATTCTACTTTATCCAAGGAACATATAAGAGCATCTCATGCAACAATACCTGCATCATTTGCTTCTTTATTTTCTTCATGCTGATCTTCTACCAACCAACAATCTTTTTTTACCTGCTATTTCTTTCCATAATACAGTAATTGATAATTCTTGCCATTGAATTTCTCCATTCTTAGTGTACTTTTTTCTACCATTGCTTTACTCCCACTCAATCAAAAACCCCTGAGAGTGACCTATAATCAACAAACACTAACCTGCTCTGAACCAAGCTCTGATAGTAATTATCAGGATCCTGCTCCTTAAGAGTACACTTGATTACCTTTGTCTAAGCAACTAAACACAGAATTAAACCAGAAGTAATATGTAACTAGAATTCAGAAATAGCACAAAATATGAGAGACAATACAATCTTGTATTAACACTCTTCCAGAAGGAAATACAATGAATAAATCACATTTTTCCCACACCTCTTGGGTGTACCAGTAATTCTCCTTCAAGAGTTCTCTCTCTCAATTACAAACACAATCAACTCAAACACAGAGTTGTTGTTTCCACCAGTCAGTAACAATACTTCCAGTCCACCAAGTACTCAAAGTACTCCAAGTAAATCTCCCTGATCTTATTCCTTGTGTTGCAGATCTCCTTGATCTTGCTACCCCGCAGATCTCCTTTGACCTTGCACACACACACACCTGCAGATCAACTAATCTTACTTACCATGTAAACCTCCCTGATCTTGCACAACCTACAGATCAACTTGGTCTTACACACTTGCAGACCCTTTAGATCTTACACACCTTAGAAGAACCCTTATCCTTGCCTTTGCAAGTCCTTATGATCCTTCACCCTTAGAAGAACCCTTGTCCTTACCTTTGCAAGTCCTTATGATCCTTCACCTTACAATACAGCCCCATGGGTCTCTTAAATAGATCCCATACATATAATAATTAGACTTCCTAATTACAATAATTAGAGACACAAACTCAAGACTAAAATTAGTCTTTTACATGCAAACTGACTATCTGTCTAAAAATAGACCAGTTCTAGAAGCTCATGCAAACGCACGCACACACAGGTTATCGATGTCGGTTCCTATCTGACCGATGTTGGCTGACACATAACCGATGTCAGTTGCTCTGCACACTAAATATGACCGACATCGATTGGCCTGACCGACGTTGGTTGCTCTACAACTCAGCAACCTCCTTCGTTTGCATCAGTGAAGCTTTTAGCTCCACAACCTAACAACCCACACTCTAATAAGTTTCAATTATATCAGCTGGAGTGAGGGTGTGTTTTGCACATCTTTAAATAGGGTGCACTCTAGAGTGATAACATCACCAAACCAAACCAAGGATACATGTTAAACATGATGATAAAACAACAACAAAATAAATGGTAAAAAGATAAAATACAAAGACAAAATGGTAAAACAACATTGATGAGTGAGCATTAATAAACCACATCTCAATCATTAATGGCAAAAAAGATGCATAAAATGGAAAACAACATTGATGAGTGAGGAGTAACAAGCCAACCACACTCAACAATGGAAAAAAGGGTATAAACTCAGGGATTTGTAACAGCAAGATATAAAAATCATGATAAATGGTTAAAGGAAGGTAAAATAAGTCTAGTAAATGTAAATCATGGTGTAAATAAAGAATAATCTATAGTTGCTCAAAACATGTTATTTTTCTCTAAGGATAGATAAAACTAAAACAAAGTAGGGCTAGCTTGTTTTTAAGAGATGAAGAAGAAGGAATTAAAGAAGAGGGAAAATAGATTTGAAATCACAATTTATCTATTTAGGGGTAAATTAAATGGGTGGAGGGGAGAATGAAGGAAAAACCAAGGTAGAGAGAACTCTTTATTGAATTCAAGACACTTAAATTAGGTTTTTCAAAACAAGAGGACTTTTGACCTTAAGGACTATGAAGAACCTCTCTTAGCCACACAAGTCTTGAGTAAACAAATGAAGTATATAGATCATCTCATGAAGACTAAATGCATGAAAATTAAAATGGACCTACCTCCCCATGACATGTTCCCCATTCTTCAGTACCCTTTATAGAGTTGTCATTTTATTGCAAAGATTGGGTACTTACATGAGAAAGTAGGTAGCACCATAGATTTTTTTTTAAATCTCCTATTCCAATCTACTGGCCTACCGCACCCCAAAGGTGTTTGGCTCTATGTGAATCTGACTGTGGAGTTTGAGCTTCAATTAGAGATTGGAGATGTGCTTGTAATCACATCTTTTGGTGTGAATTTGACCTTTGATATTTATCTGTTTCCTTTTATATATCATTGCCTTTTGATTCAAATGATTTGGCTTTTAACTTTCTTGATGGCTTTTTCTAGATTCCTCCTCCATATGGATTTATAAAACTAAACATGGGTGCTAAAAATGACTTTCATTTTAAAACTTGGGACAAGGTTACTAAGAGAGAGAAACTTTCAAAGAACATGGGGTCTAAGAGTCTCATAAATCAAGGTGAAATAAAAGAGCTATCTTGACTTCAACCTTATTTTATCTAATGCGGAGATGAAAGAAATGGGAAACCAAGAGGAATGACACATGGAACAATTTGAATTGCTTCAAATTTCAAAAAATGTGACAAAGGGCAAAGAGGGATACAATGACAAAAAAGGGTGATTCTTTATAATAATAGAGAGGGAAGTGGAGGAAAACATGCTAACATAAATTGTTGTGCTGATTTCATCTAGCCAAATAAGTAAAAGCTAAAGTTTGAGAACAAGGATTAAGAACACAAAAAGATGGTAATTTTATGAGGAGGGTCGGGTCCTATCCATGGTCTTAAAAAGTAACTCATAAAAGAGAAACCCATGAGGGTGCTAATAAGCAAGAGAAAAGAAAAGTTAGGGAGCCTTCCTACAAAGCAACTCACAAAAGAAAAACCTAAAGGATTCCAAAATAGCATTGGCAAGCAACAAAAAGAGAAAGAATGATTAAAATATGGTGATTTTATGAGTAATGTTAGGTCCAATCCATGGTCTTATAAATCAAATCACAAAATAAAAACCCAAGGGGTGTAAAAAACAAGAGAAAATGCAAGAAGATAAGGAAAACTATGGTATATAAAGAAACCAAAAGACCAAAAGGGAAGACTAAAGGTTTGCAAAAACATGGCACTACTACAAAGGGAGAGACCCATGCTTAGGTAACCTAAAAAAAAATTTAGATAGATATAGATAGAAAATGTGACAAGAAAGGAAGAGTCTTACATTAATGGCTATATCAAGGATGAGCATGTGAGCGACAAGTTGGTGTCTTAAAAGGTTTCTTGAAGTTGAATTAGTTTGGTAAAATGTAATGGAAATAAGGGTGGGCATCACAATATGCCCCAAAGGGTACTTGGATGTAGGGATGGGCATCTTAATATTCCCCAAAGTCTAAAATGATATGTGAATGGGCATAACAAGATGCCCCAAAGGCTAGAGTAATGTGTGGATGAGCATCATAAGATGCCCCAATAGCTAAAAAGAAAAAGAAGAGATAGGAAATCATACGAAGAAAATAGAACCCCATAGAGTGTATAAATGGAATTAGGTTATCCAATAATATTTTTATAGGTGATATGATGCTTGTGGAAAGAAAAAGAATGATAAGCAATAAGAATAATAGATAGAGACAAAGAACTAAGTCAGGCAGGCAGATAACTAAGTTGGACATACATGGAAGGCAAAAAGCTAAATTGGAAAGAAAAGAAGGCAAAAAATAGTACTGGGTCAACCGACTCAACTTATCACAAATTATAAATCCTACAAACTATATAGGGTTGACCAAATCAATCAAGTACAGTACATAGAAGCCAGAAAAATCACTAGGTCGACTTAATACAATAGACAGATTCCTTGTTTTGCCTAATCTTTAGTTCTACTCATCCATTTTACAAATCATAAAATTCATTGGATTCATGATGACATAGGGAAGATGATAAATTTGATATAAAGTTATGAAATAAAATATATCTAGGTTAACTAGGTTGACCTAGTTGACTGTGCAGGGGCAATTTTAAAGACTACAAACTATGAAAGGAAAGTACAAAATAAAAAGATATAGAGAAATAGGAACTAACCTGAGTGGATCAAAGATGAAAAGAATATATATTGATGATCAAGCACTGAGGATAAATTTTTTATTAACCTACAAACTGGGTTGATCTAGTCGAACAAGATATGCAAGAACTTGTTGAAAAAGTGTCGAAAATATACTAGGTTGACCTAGTTGACCTAGTAGGCTAAACTGGAAGTTTGGAAACCTAAAAAACTTATATTAGGTCAATTTGGTTGATCTAGTTGTCTAAAAAAAATCTAGAAACCTATATTGGGTTGAGTTGGTCGATCCAATTGCCTATTCCTACAAACTTGTGCATAGAGATAAATAACTAGGTCAACAGGGTCAATCCATCACAGTAAAGATATGATAAAAATAATGATGAATAGAAATGAAATAAGTGAAAGAAATCCTACAAGATTTTGATTTCTTGTCAGGTTCACTAGAATTTATGCAATCAAAAATGCATCTTGTCCATAAATCAATCCTGGATTGGATGGGATAGAGCACACCTACACATCTAATTGGGGGCATATAATTGTTAAGTAGGAGCATGACCAATGTGGGGATCCACTAGACCCAATTAGGGGATCACTTGTCACAACACACCATGTGAGGTAGGGTTCCAAAGCCTATAGTCTAACACAATCGTATAACAACCCTAAATAGTCCTATGATTTAATATTTCACTAATCTAATAATAAGAAAAGTAAATCTAATCTAGTACATACCAAACCTTGTGGCATAAAGTGGGGGGTTAGTAAAGCAAATAAATCAAAACATGTATAGGGAACCTAAAATAAATTAAGTATGAATAACACCCTTATACATGGAATATGAAGAGTAATATTATTCGAGCCAACACTTATGCTACTTCTATCTACTAAAAGAGAGGAGAACAAAGTTAGAATATACTTACCCAAATGTGAACCCATCAAGACTCAACCTCTCCTTTAGCCAATGGGGATTTCCAAGAGGTTATTATGGTTCATAAGGATCACTTTGTTAGGCTAAAGAATCCAAGGCCTATCCATAAGACTAGATTCTACAAAATAAGAAACCTAAGCTAAGTCTCCTCAAGTAGAATGGTGGAAGATCAGATTGTGAAGAAACACGAGTGAATAATAACTCTTGATTGCATATATCAGTAATGACTAAAATGACATTGTATTTATAGGCATAACTTACCCTAAAATAATTCAAATATGTCAATTGTGCTAGGTCGACCTGGTCAACCTAGCACGTTTTAGGGCTGTCACTTTGTCTATGCTAAGTCGATCATAAGACTAACAAACCAAAAGAGAGAAAAGGGTCCCTAAACTATGGTAGGTCGACCAGGTTGACCTAGTATGATGAATAGGTCAAAAGGGTGCCAAGAAAAGAAATGAAGGATAAAAAGAGGAAAAAGACTAGAATACTATGTAAGGGAGGAGAAACAACTTAGGGAAAGGTTTTAGGAACTAGTTGGATTGGTAATAATGTGGTAAAAAGGGACAACAATCCTACGAAGCACCAAAGGTCTACCCACCCCTTTCCTAGTACACCCCTTAGGGTATGCACTCAAACAGATTGAGTCTCGATGGGTTTTTGCAAGATGTAAAGCATTAGTATTTGATAAAATTTGAAAATATTATGTGTATACAAATTGCATTCACCCAATGGTGACATGAGATCCATGGAATGTGGCCTTCTTATTTTTTATTAGCTCTTCATCAATGTTGTTCCAATTTTGGTAGGTGATTTCCTGCTCAGCTACCTTATGTGGAATGAACTTTGGGAGCTAGAGAGGATCTACCTTATGTCCCACCACCATGATCATTATGTAATCTAGATATAGCCAATAGTCTCTTATGTTATTATCTAGCATCTGGGCTATGCTTGGGGAAATTCTTGGTAATGCCTCATTGTGGATAGCCATCCATACCTAAGGGTAAAGGTCGTCAGTAATTTTTATTATGTTTTTTTCATATGAATATATATACATGAAGTTTTAATAGTCAAAAATCCTATTTTTGATGACTTCAGCATTGGGCTCCCATAGGACTCCATTGTGTGTATACATAGTTCCAATGACTACATTCAATATTCAAGACATCATGTAGAAGTTACCTCAAAATGATCACTTATCCTTATATAGAATATAATTTTGGAGGCATGCATTAATGATTTCCCCCAGAGGATAGGTGTGCTCTAAGGTAGTCAAAAGATCCAAAAGAGGAACCCATTCCATGTGCATGAAGGAGATACTAGCATGATCAAAGAACCTATTCAACAGTGCCATCCCTACATGTATTCCCATTCTAAAATTGGTAATGGGGATAGGGCTCTTGGCATGTTATTTCAAAGGGAAACTCTCCCCAGGTAGCATCCATTTTGAAAGAGCTCACTCTGAATGGTGGGATTTTTTCTATGTGATAATAGTATGTAAATCATAAGTGACATCTATAATAGGCAAGATTAAATACCTATTTAAATATTCTCTTAATATACATGCAATAATAGTTTCATTATCTACATAATGTAGATATCCTCCATCCATGATTCTTCCTTCAAAGAATAGACTATGTATCAAATCGATGTATGGCATCACGTTTGGTTTTATAGCAGCATATTATAGGGCTTAACTCTTGAATGGGAGTAGGTCCTTTATCAACTTCTTATCTTTAGTTTTTATGTCTTCCTCAAGTGAAAATGAATCCATGTTCTCCACTACTTCCCATAACATTGAATAATTCAAATAATGCCCCTTAAACATAGTAAGCTCAAACACAGTATCTAGGTATTATGTAGAATCCTTGATCAAGAACTTGGATGGTGTTGGGAGTCCCCTATAGGTCCTAGATGATGATGCCATGGTAACTCTACTAGTTATTGGTTTGTTTCAAGCTTTCGATAATGGTATTTCTTCACTTAGCTAAATTTCTCAAGTTGCAAATTATTTTGATAACAGTTAGGGATTTTTAGATTGTTTGAATTTAAAGTCTACTCAATCTCAAATATTATATGATGTGAACTTGGATAGGGTATCGATGTAAATATATCTTTTTTATTGATTTTAATTTCATGCGCCATTACTCACTAACGTCTATGAACTCATCACCTTCATTCAATTTGAATTTGACCACCCTATCCTAGTGTGCATGCCACATAAGAAGCCTTATCATTCAGGGTTCCATGGTGTAACCTTCCATCCTTTCCATATGTCATTGTATAGACTAGTCAATAAAGTTAAACTTTTATTTTAGGCCAAAATATTTTGAAGCATACAATGCCTTTAGGAAAAATTTCCTCCCAAAATTTTTGAAACAATTTTTTTTTAAAACAAAGTTGCCAATGACCAAACTGCCAAAGGAATTATTCTGATGAAAAGTCTCTAAAACTAAAGGTTTTGATATAAATTTTTTGATGTGTAAATTCCTGACATAAAAGCCTCAGATAAGAATCTTCTTGAAGATTATGTTTCTGAAATAAAAGTTCCTGAAGACTCTCCAAAGGAATCTTTCTGAAATGAAATTTTTTGAAGACTAAGTTTTCTAAATGAAATATTTTATATGAAATTTGTTGATGAATAAGCTCTTGAGGACTATAAATACAAATAAACTTGTCATTTGAAAACTTTCCTAAGTATTTTTTGTCTACACAAAATTGTCAAAACAAACTTGTCGAATTAAAGCTTCTATCGACCAAAGTTGCTAATGTGAAACTTCCCAAAATAAGCCCTCTAAAATGAATTTTGTCTATGAAAACCCTCTAAAATGAAATTTTTCAATGTGAAACTTACTAAAATAAACATGTCGAAAGGAAATTTCTTGAAGACTAAGTCACCAATGAGAAACCTTCCGTAGAGAATCTTTATGAAGTGAAACTTTCCAAAGCAAAAATTTTCAAAAGAATTATTCCAATGAGAAGCTTCCAAAATGTATTTTTCAAAAAATCAATACTCGAAAGTAATACAATCTATATACCTATCATTCAAATCCACTATTTCCATATTTTTCATTAATAGGTCAGTCTAAATAAGTACTTTCCAAAAATTATACTACAACATGGTTTTAACATTAGAAACACCAATTTTATACAAGTATCACAAGTATTATAACCCTTAGGACTCATAAGTACCCCTCCAAGATATTCATTATTTAAAAAAACAAAAGAGGTCCCCATTTTTCAAAGAAAAAAATAGTGGGGTATGTTGAATATAATAATTTATATATTATAATTCCAACTGTAGTATGAGCAAACCATACAAGAAGATTCACTCTTAACAAGATAGAACCATTCTATCTCTTTATAGAAAATAAATATAGGTAGATTTTATATTGCATTCTACCACTCGCTATAAACCATAATTACCTAAGCAATAATAAATTAATCACAATATCTATTTGACCATCTTTTATATATTCGGCCAAATGCTATGATGGCAACATTATGCTTAAATCAAAAAATAACCATAAAATTAGAGGCCCAAAATTAACATAAGCCAACAATTAATCAATCATCCTCATGCCTCACATAATACTATAATAAATACTATTGGTGTTTCATACATTAATGACAAATCCATTATATACAATGACTATAGGAGCATAATAGTCATCTTACAACATCAGGTTTACTCTAAATTCACCAAAGCATCCAACAGAGTATGAATTACATAATCTTGGCATCTTTAATAAGTTCTTTATATAATATACAAAGATTTTTAGGAAGACAAATAATTAATACATAAGGTACTTACAATATCACTATATGCAATGACAATAATCTTCATATCATAGAGTTTTCAACGATATATAAATTCTACACTAGACACTATAGCACTTCAAGCAATCCAATACAAAGTACATCATCTAGATGAGGTCATTGTGCAAATAAGGGAGTAAATCAAGGTGTCTTTTCCTGCACTAAAAATCAAGTCAATACAAGTCAGCGTATAGTTGGAAAGCTACTTTCCTTTTAGTTATGTATTATTACACCAAAAATTATAATAACACTAAGGCAACATGCAAGGACCAAAGTCTAAAAGAGATTGCCCAAAATCCATACTTACATCTATAAATTTCAATAGATTACACTACATGTAATGTACTATCACCATAAAATATACAACATTCCATTATAATTTGAATACAACATAAGTAATGTACTTACTTACCATATAGATCATCCCAAAACCAAATAATTATAACCTTAAAGCAATGTGAAAATGACTAGCATTATTTATATTCTTACTTAAGCGATATGATTCTAAATCAAAGTTGAATCAAATAATCCAATAATAGAAATAACACTTAATAGTTTCCTTTAATCATGTTATGAATACCAAAGGAAATTGTAAGAGAGAACCACAAGGTCAACACCACAGGGCACTATCCCTTTATTTCACCATGCGATTTACTATCAATCATCAAAAACCCATTCTCAATGAAAAGGATGTTGATATATAATTAATGCACTTGTCACAATGATACCTATCAAGATTATTGTGAAATAATCCCTGAGTTCAGTATCTTCACACTATGTATCACTTTTGATCAATGGCATAGGATTAAATATCTAATTTGACCAATTAATAAGTGGTATCAAAGAACAATTTTCATGAGATTTACAACAATGCCAAATGACAAAACTAGCTATTAATCCTAGATGATAAAATAAGATATTTCAATTCAAGAATTATAGTAATAGTAACTTGTAGATAGTTTAAAGGTTACCATGATAATATTATTTGAAATGTCATAAAGACTTAATGCATTTTATTCTCCATAGAAAGTAATATCAAAGTCAAATCAACCGTTACAACCATAAGAAATTTCCCAATTGGAGTACATAACATGAATAATGGTGATATAACAAATCACATAATCAAATTTTTCAAGGAAATGCTATTAAGTATCAACTCTCCTTAAGTCCAGATTAGTAATCTAATTCCCTTAATAAAATTTGAATATCTACCATGAATTACTTTATGTAATAATATACTTAAAAATTGAATTGTAACATTTAAAGACAACCCCTGGTTATATCAAAGCACTAATAACTAGAAAAATAATAGCATACCTAACTTTTGCTAATTAATTTAATAACTAAAAGTAGCCTAACATCTAATTCAATAACCACCTCATAAATAAGCAATTCCATGAAACCATCAAAGAACAAAGAGTGGACTTTCATGGATCATTATGCATCATGAAAATAAAGCATATACATGATTGGGAATAATAAAATAATTGGTTGTAACCTATTTTCAATTCTTTGCATTACTATGAAACATAATATAACTCTTGATTTGATTCATAAGAATAACCATTATGCCATAACAACTAGAGTATGCCAACTATTTGATAATCCACAAGAACATCAAGTTTTCCATTGACTTGTATACCAACAAAATATCACAAAGTCCCAAGCATAAAACATAACTAATTTCCTCATTTAGAGTTGTTGTAAACAACTTCCATATTAATAAATTGATACAAAATCCACATTATCACCACAAAACACCACCAACAAGTAAAATATCATAATGAAATAATAACCAAAAAATATATATACAATTTCTACAAGGAAGGCCTTAATAATAAATCTTGCAACCCTAAGCTCACACCAAAAACCCTAAAATAGTTGGTTTCACAAGAAAAGCCAAACCCAAAATGTTATGATCAAGTTTAATACCAAAACGGCCAAGCTAAAACAAGGGGAAAATAGCATTCAAATCTAACTATGCTCCATATAGAAGTTGTTTACAATGATTTTTGGGTTTGAATAGAGGGATTTTAGACACAAGATTCAAACCCAAAACCCACAATGGCTTGATAATGCAAATCTGCCATATCTAATATCCCATATAAAAATAAAAAGGACTGAATTGATATAATCATTTTGGGCATAACCCAAACCCCAAATGGAACCAAAAACCCAATATAAAATTAAAACACAATCATTTATAAATGTTAAGAGTGAAAAGCAACAATCCACATGCATGCCTACAACACATTTCATTTTTTTTTTTGAAAATTCAAGAGGGCAAACCTCAATATACAAGCAAGTAAAAGAGGCCAACAACTACAAGCTTCATTTACCATTACCAAATGGAATGGATAATCACTAATCTCACTAATAAAGCCTTTTCATCCATAATCAGCATATGTATGATAGAAGTTTGTATATGCATGCAGGAATATGCATATATAATCTCATATCTTATTGGAATCCCCCAAGTTTTATTGCCTTAATGCTATTGGAGTTTAAAAGCAAAATATTTAATAATAAAGAAAAGTAACTTGCCTAGGATTATGTCCAAATTGTTGATAAAGCTTCCAATGGCACTTTTGGAGTACCCATTGCATCTATTTCACCCAAAAAAAACATTGTTGTCAAGAACCTATAACCCCCTCACCATTTACATGAATATCTCCATTGATAAGAAGTTATAACTTTATAATCCATTATTAGCTGCAACATACTTATTTGGCCTCAAAAAATGGCCATTCACCTTTTGTATAGTGGCAACCATGCCCCAAATTAATAGCTATCTTTTAGGGAAGAAAAATGCCTATGCAGAGCTTCCATCAATAGACCAAATGATTAGGGCCTACCTTGAATGCTTTATAAAAGCATTCTCCAAATACACTAAAGTTGCCCACTTGTCTATTAACTTCATTAACAAAATAATGATTTTAATTATTTTTACTCAATCCAAAAGTCCCCCCCTCCAAAGTCTACATAATTTATATAATTTAAGCCCATTATGATTTAATCATAATGTTGATTAAATTAGAAACCATGTTGGCATTATTCCAAAATTACCTTTTCATGGATTAAATATATTAATCCATAGACCAAGGTACCTATTAAAATGTTGTAAATGAGTTATTTAATTAAAATAAAAGTTTATATATATACACCAAATAGGTCAATTCTATTTTATTATTAATTTCTTATAAAACAACACCATAAGACTTACTTCATGTTGATGACGTCTTGCAACATCGAACTGAAGAAGACTTATCTAAACAAATCCTTTACCCAAAATGACTTTGGATCATGAATAAAAAGGCTTGTTAATTCATACCTCATATTTCTTACAGGGGTCTTTTCAAGAAACTTGCTCACCAACTAGCTTGAGTACATATGATAAGGGGCTAAAACTAGGATTATGGCATCCCTCCCTCCTTAAAAAGGCACCATCCTAATGACTAAGGACAAAAATTAATAACTCAAAACTAGATTTGAATCAACTATGGACTCTTTACTAGGGTAAATACCTCTAGAGGGTTTTATAGGGAAGAATGTCCTTATTAGAAGTGTTGATGGTTCGAGGTATATTAATGTGTGAATTTGCATTGATAAGCTCTAAGATCTATAAGGGTATATTAATTTTCTAAATAAGACCACTTAAGGGTATTTATCTCTTTTTAAGTGTCATATTTCCTTTAAGAGTCCAGTACACCACTTGTTGATTTTGATAGCATACTGATGTATAAAAAGTACAATAATTAGGTGCAAAATTTGAATTTTAAAAACAAAATATTAATTATTTTGTACCTTCTTAAATAAATATTCACATATTTCCATGATCAATGGAAAAAGGATTACATCATATATTCTAAAAAAAATTATAATGCAACTTTTTAAAATGTTTTAAACCTCGTATGAGTAAAGGTCCTATTTAAGAGCACATATTCTCACTCTAATTTCCCTCATAAATTTTTAGTATGATTCCAAAAATAAAAAACAAAGTTTTGAAACTAAAATATTTTTATATTAAAATCTCCATCATAATATGATACAATATCCAATAAACCAGTAATTTCATGACCAAAATTTAAGTAACTTGATGTTTTTGCCCAATTTCCAACCTATAATTCTATGACAGCAGCTAGTTTAGCACAAACAACTGAATTTGAGGCATGTTACATAATTAGGTGTAGCATTTTACACAAAATTTAGTTATGTATCATGCATAATTTTATAATATTTACTAAATAATGTAAAACATTGTTATAACCATATGATTATATTGTATTCCCACCAATTTTAATTACATTTTATGTATATTATTTGTCATTCATTCTAGAATGAAATCAGCAAATAACCAACCATATTGTTATGGTTACTAGAATTATATTGTTCATGGTTTAGTACAACATCCCACACCAACCACACTGAACACTAGAGAATCCATCCCAAGCATTCACATGCAACCCCTCCCATAGGGCTTCCAACATGTTCTCCATTACTTTTGTGAACTCACATCTCGGTAGCATTCATCAGTATTTTGAACTACCTAATTAGGACTTCTATTACTCCTTTCAAGCATAACCATACCTTCCAATCATATTTTAAATTAGAATTTTCAATATAGAATATCCTTCCATTAAAGTATCCATTACTAATACATAACACTCTTGCATTTACAATCCAACATGTGCATGCATTATAGCAATTACAACCTTGCTATAATGCATATGAATTAACTTACAAGACCAATTACTGATTCACAAGGTTACATCAAGGATATGAACATGGGTTGTTTTTACAACAACCTCCAAGAGGTGGGTAAGGTAACACTTAATCCACAAGGTGAACATTATGCACAAAGATCCCATGACCAACTTGTGGCACTCATGGTGCACACAAATGAACAAATTAGGCATCTACTTCATGCAAAGGGGAAAATTTAGTTTTCAACCTATGAGATACTCCACTTATTAACTTGTACCTAGTCTATATCAATGAGAATATAATGTTTTTCTTCCCTCAACCTCACACTTGCATGAATGCTCTCTACTATAGTAGTGAGTAAGGGTTACACCACACAATACAACACTATACCCTGATAATTTTGAATTAATAGAGATTGATTTTGACATGGGAAAGTTACATCACAAAGTAGTTTATGATCATGTTACCATATATTAGCATGTTAACAACACAAGGTCACTCTTAATTGATGACATAAATACAAAATAATCATATAACAATGTTGATGACAAAGTAATTATAGGGTTCAGGTGGTTGATTACCTTCACATATCATGGAGGGGTTACAACATAAAGCAGTCTTCATACATGAAGGAACCACAAAGACTATGATATACATGTTAATTTAGATGTTTTGATAATTAATGCCAAGGTATTTTCACATCACAATAATTAAGCACACTTATAGATGAAGCACAAGGGTCTATGATTTCTATCAGTTTAACCAATGTTCATATGTCATCCTAGATGACATCAAATATCCAATAATGCATGTTGTTAACAAAATGTCAAAATTTCAGCTAGCAAAATCTTCATGATCTTGCCCAAATAAGTCAGTCACATTCACCCCCTCTTGGACCTATAGGATTGAGTCTCACCCTTGATCCTCCTAAGGATGTTATACTTCAAGTATCATATGAGGTTTTTTCTAAACAAGCCATTATCAAACACCAAACACTCATTCTTTTATTTTTGACAAGTTTTTGTCACTAGTTCCCCAATTGGCCTAAATAAGTCAATGGTTGACTAGTGTTGTTTATTCTACATAACATGGACTTGGTAAGGGTGTATTTAGCTAAGTCTTAAGGTGAAGGTCATATTACTATCATGGAAATTATAGCTTCCAATAATCATTAATTTTAGCTAAAATTCATAGATTTTAGCACCTCAATATTATAGTGCATAGCACTTATTCACTTTCAGGTTATAAGGTGGTTGCAATAAGCCAACCATAATAGTGTTTCATCCAACAAAACCTTATTAGTCTTTCTTAAAATTCCACCACTTTGGACCAAACAGTGCTCCCCAAGCACTAGTCATAATGTTTTTTTATTATTATTTCATAGATGTAACCAATCACGTATAGTGACATATAAAATCAAGCAAAGGCATACAACTTCCTACCATTGCTTCCACCAGCTACAAGTACATAAAATCAGTAATTAATTATTATTTTTATAATAAAATACCTTGAGTTTCTTAAGGCACATCAACATTAATAGTAGCAGCTTATTTTATAAGCATTTCTAAAAATTCCAACATTACCTAATAAGGTTTTCTTAGTAATTTATGTATTTGGCCTTAGTTACACCATTTTTTTGGCCTTTCTCTAGGCAAGTTAACCCTGTTTGTAAAAATGCATAACATGCTTTTAGTACTTCATCATTTAACACAATGTTATAGGTATAAAGAGTGTTATAACAGCTCAGTAGTTACTCCTCTTGGTTTACAGCCTCAAGCTGAGTTATAAATCAGATTTAGCTACTTAATTCATAAATTATATATTTCCTACCACTCCATTAAACTTATTTTCTCTCTCCTTAACTAGACTTCTAGGCATAATTCACAGCCTTAGTCCCTATAAGGACTTAATGACTTAAGCATATTATGGTGGCATGCTCATGCAAATCATCAACATATACTAAGTATTCATTTTGATATACAATAGTGAACTTTTGTTACATTGACTCCTTTTAACCCACACATATAAGTCAACTAATAGTCAAACAAAGTTAATCTTAACTCTACCCAACTTGGGAAGAGCTAAATTCAGCCAAGGCTATGGAGATCAACATATTATGGTTAAATAATCTTTTAAGAACCCAAAGGATTCCTAGGTAAGCTAGTTCCATCCAAGATTTAACACTTCAAAATTACTATCAAAGTCTTTCCGCTACCAATCATAGCTAGGCAATGAGTTTTATATCAAAAAAATACAACTCCACTATAATATACACTGAGCTTTTCTTAGTTGAGCATCATTTTACTAAAAATCCTTAGAGCATAGGCTCTGATACCAAGTGAAACAAACTCAACTTGACCCAATCCTTTTTTTTATCCATGCAAATCATCACACATCACATGAGGAGATGAAAATAATGAAATTACATTCCAAAATAGAATATAGAACAACATATAAGGTTCATTAAAGATCAATATGATTGTCATGCTCAAGAAAATATATTTTAACTAAAATTTTCCATATTCTGACAACTAAACAATTTCCCTCCATTTCTTTAGGAAGACTTACCTTTGGTATGGTTTCTTATAATGATCCAAACCTACTACTAGACAACATCCAATCTACTATTGGATGGTCCAAACAAACCTCCTAAGATTTTTTGAATCCCATGACTCATTCAATGCATTCTAGTAAGACATTTGCTCAAATTAGACAACACGGATTTCAAAGATTAGTTCACTGGTAGAGAATTTATTTAAATCCCTTATCCAAGCAATATTCACAAAAAGTTCAAAATATAAAAACTTTTAATGCATGAGTTTTCACTATATCTGGTAGTTACTAGGAAGGATTCTAGCCAAAACATTTATTATTATCATCTTAACTAAGTTAAGACTCCACATTATAAGACAATGAAGAGCCAATGAATGAATATAGTAATTATGCATCATTATGCACATGACAAGAAAGAACTTATCGAGAATATAACCCATTTAATATACTTATAAATACACCTATTGTGCTATTTGCATTGTAAATTTCATTATGGTATAAATTCAAGAAAACACAACCTTTGGATAACCCAAACAGGAAACAACAACTCCCACAAACCCATAAGTAATTATTGCATACATGACCGAATATACACATATAAGTATATATGTTCATATATTATGATTCCAACTATGGTATGAGCAAACCATTTAGGTAAATTCACTCTCACCAAGATAGAACCATTATATCTCTTTATAAAAAATAAACATAGGTAGAGCCTATATTGCATTCTACTACTCACTATAAACTAGAATTGTTTAAGTAATAATAAATTAGTCACAATATCCATTAGGCCATCTTTTTTACATTTAGTCAAATTTTATGGTGGTAACATCATGCTTAAATCAAAAAATAACCATAAAACTATAGGCCCAAAATTGACACAAGCCAACAAAGAATTAATCATCCTCATGCCTCACATAATTTTATAATAAATACTATTGGTGTTTCGTACATTAATGACAAATCCATAATATGCAATTATTATAGGAGCATAATAGTCATCCTAAAACATCAGGATTACACCAAATTCACCAGATCATCTAACAGAGTATGAATTACATACCCTTGACACCTTTCATAAATTCTCTATATAATGCAAAAAGAGATTCAAAAAGATGAAAAATTAATACATAATGTCCTTACAGTATCACTATATGAAACAACAATAACCTTCATATATACTTTCCAATGATATATAAAATCTACACTAGAAACCATAGCACTTTAATTAATTCAGCACAAGTAAATCATCTAGATGAGATCATTTTGCAAATAGGAGAGTAAATCAGGGTGGCTTTTCTAGCACTAAAATCCAATTTAATACAAGGCATCTTATAGTTGGCAAGATACTTTCCTTCTAGTTAATTATTCTTACACCAAAAATTAAAATAACACTAAGGCAACATGCAAGGACCAAAGTCTGGAAAAGATTGCCCAAAATCTATACTTACATCTATACAACTCAACAGCTTACACTAGATGTAACATACTGACACCATAAAATTAACAACTTTCCAATATAATTACAATACAACATAATAAATGTATATTATCACTCAAAACATGCACCTATGTATGAAGGGCTCTTGCACGTGTTGGTGTGCATCTCTTTTGTGTCTAGTGCTTTGGACTTGCACATCAGAGAGTGATTCGGTGTCTCCTTATAATGATGGGATCATCCCCCAAGGTGTAGGACTCTTGTGCTCCTTAGTACAAACCTTTAGATTAGGTTGAATTCCTTTTATTCTAGATGCACCTAATTTATAACCAACATGCAGACCTATAAAGAGTAGAATGAAATCTACAACTAGTACTAAACTTAGACTTAACAAAGGGAAAAGGAGGGAAAAGATAAGAGATTACTAAAATGAAAAAGGTGATGCACCAAGAATAGAGCAAGTGCCTCACATGCTTAACAACATAATAAGACTAATATACTAGATATAAGAACTTCATACTAGATGTAATGCATAAGTGTTTTACATGGAGGTAAGGGAATACAACACATCATTAATAGGGACAATAAATAGTCCACAACTAATGCCTATGCAGACCCATGTATACACAAAATATGATCTATAAATATTTTTACTTCTACATAGAGGTGTGAAATTAGGATAGTCATGAGAGGGATGAACATCCACAAATAGATATCAACAACTAATAGTGTACATAGAATGTAGAGAATAAATAAAGTAAATCAATTTTTAATAATCCCAAGGTTTAAGGTAATATTAAAAACTTAAATAGGTAGAGCTATGTTATAAGAAGAGAGGGCTCTTTAGAGGGAAAATTTTGGTAGCATTATAGTGCTCAAAATATTTTGACCATTTTACAATAAAAATTAGGGTTTATATAACACAGGGCAAGGCCTTGCATGATCAATTCACCATCAGAGGTGGTAGGAAGGAACTTGAATTTAGAAATGGCATCCAAAGCTCATGTCTAGTTTAAGAGCATCAAGATATTTTTAACAACTTCTATAATCCATGCTTATCCAACCTGGATCTGATAATTTGATTATTAAAGTAGTTGGAATATCACTCTTAAATCCACATGTTTATCTAATAATGAAGGGAATTTGGGTAGCCAAGGGTGGCATGTGATCATATTTTAACACTCTAATAGTTTACTTGCATTCAATTATGTTATGATTTTGTCCCCTTAATGTCTAATCAGGATCAACTACCATCCCCATTTATGGTGGTCACCTTCCAATCTGCCTAGACTAGCCTATTAACATGGGACTATGTATATGTATCTTTAGGTTCTCCCTCATCATTTTATGCAGGTAGTAGAGTCCTTATACACATCCCCTATTGGGACCATATGAACACTAGTCTATGTGTACTCTATTATTTATGGATTCTCATGCATGACTACACATAGATATCTAAATACATTCAAAATAAAGGGTGTGCACTAAAGATTATATAGAGAGTTGGTTACATAATGCGACTATGGGTTTGTGAAGGGTGCTAAGGGAGATATTCTACAATAATTCACAAGTACCAAACTCTTTATGTTGCTATTCTCTTCTTATGGTCCTCATAGTTTATGTCTTCATCTCTATTTGAGTATGAGGAAGCCTTTGAATAAGAGCATGCAAGAAGATTTAAAGATCTTGAGTGCACTCTTTATGATTTAGAATTACACCTTACGCATTTATCTCTTCACCACTTAAATTTATGGAGAACCAAGTTCTTTAAATTGCATGTCATGTTGATGCAATGAAGGCTATTTATATGGGGCATGCATTGGAAACTGCTTATAGGCATGGATCAACACTTAGTTAATGTGTGAACCTAAGTTAATTATTGTGTACAAACAAAAATGAGAAGCATCTATGAGTATAATTATTTTTTGAGAACTCAATCATTACATAAGCATAGAACTATTTGTGTTATGCTTGTGATTTAAATGCCTGCTAAAGGGGTGACTTAGAAAGACAACATTTTTGGCAACCTCTACAAGTTGTTTGCTTGCTAAGCGAGATTATAGTAGCCTTAAAGTAATCCATTAGGTATAGAGTCACCTAGAATTCCTTGTTCTTATTTTTCTTGACTATGATTAGGTGCCAAAAGCCCACATAACCTTAGAAATAATTGAGATACCTTATTTAAGGGCCAAAAATGAAAACAACTACATCAAACAACTCTTAGAGGAATGATAAAGCTAAGCTAATATAACTATGTACAAGCACTTGGAGGAAAAGAAACTATTTTAAACAATAACACATACATGCAACACTTAGGGAATACTAAAACATATAAACTACTATTTACAAGGGTGCTCAAGATCATTAAGGATAGTGCTTTAGGTGAATCCCATTGACTGGGATGGGCAACACTTCTCTAATTAGCTTTGTAAATTGATATGCATTAGCTTACTTGTAATTGGCTATAGTGTATGGGTCACTCCATATAGAATTAAACTTTTTATGCTTTACAAATTTTTATCTATCTGCATCCCATTTGAGTACCAATTTTCTTCATTAAAGCTTTTGTCATTATCCTTTCTATTGAATGTTCTCTTGGTCTGCACATGTTGAAGCTCCATAGTGCTCATGGCCTA
This sequence comes from Torreya grandis, assembly GCA_037957365.1. Classification (NCBI taxonomy): domain Eukaryota; kingdom Viridiplantae; phylum Streptophyta; class Pinopsida; order Cupressales; family Taxaceae; genus Torreya; species Torreya grandis. The sequence continues at coordinate 1,411,546 of JARHVA010002882.1, read as the reverse complement.
CACCTTGAGTTCTTTAAGATCCATTATCTCAACTAACCTCATCATCATGGGTCTCTTTCAAGCAAATCTAATTGATGAGATAGATCTAATGAAGGCAATTCAATACATGCAGTCAACCTTGCTTCATTTTTATAGACTAATATGAAGTGTGAATTCCACAACACCCCTTTTGGTGTTATTTGATCTGCCCAGAGGGTTGTCTTGAGATTGGTATACTAGGATCATTGATTATTTTCCTTGGTTCACTTTATGGTGCCAACTAGGTTCTTGTTAGTTGAATTACCTATTAGGAATAGTTAGTCCTCATAATAATTTGTAAACTATAATATGAATAATTACATGAGTAATAATTCATTATTAGGTATAGTTAATTTGTTAGTTATATTTAATTGTAATAAGCTATCATAATATTATTATAAATAATGTTATGAATATAGATTAGATTATAATATATTATTTCATATATAGTGGATTGCATAATAATAGGGATATTGGATGAGATATCAGTGGAGAGATGTCACTATTTGAAATAATTATGAGATTGTCTATATGTTTGGCTTCAATATTTCTACATGATTTTGTGAAGACTCTGATAAACACCATCATCTGGTATCAAAGTAGGTATAAGATTTTGAGGTTTGAATGGGGTAGCTCCATTATTGATTTTGGTTGCCTCTGTATATGAAATTTTTCATTGATATGATAAAAATAGATTTTTTTTATGTTTTGTTTAAGTGTAGATTATTGACATAATGGATGACGTATAAATTTTAGTGTTTTAGTGATATCTTTTTGTGTGCAACAAGCATTAAGATTGTGTTGAGTGCATTCAAGAACCTGACTACTCAAAAGATCCAAAAGTTAACATGACTTTGACATCTTACCCTACCCTCTCCATGCACCGCCAATTATTCTAAACTTACAGATCCCTGTACTAAACTTCTCATTACTCCACATGGTTAGCTAAAGTCCATGACTAAAATAATTAGTTATATAAAAAATTTGGAGTAGTTAGAGATCAATGAGTTCACCTATGTACAATTACAGTGAAAAGCTTTGATCTTTTTGTGCATCATTTAGTTTCCATCCTATTCTTCTGACCACATCATCTCTTCTCTTCTATTCATCATGATCCAATTCCTCAAAATGATGTTTCTTTAAAAAAATCTAAGCTTTTTAGTCAATTTTGTGTGCTTACCTGACTCCTATCATTGATACATTATATACAATAATATATGTTTTTAGTGTGAGGTGATAGCATCACCTATTACCTATGACCTATCAACGGCCAACATCCCTCAAGCATCCTCCATGCATGAGTTATCTTCAATATCACTAATTGAAATAAACAATCTGCATGTTTTAACATTTCAAAAAAAAAAATACATGTCCATTCCCAGCTCTATCCACTCATTCTGTTGTTCACACGTGTGTTATATCATAATAGTGTTGTGTGATATATTTTTCATTGTAAAGGTCAAACAAGTTTGATTGTGGCATTATGGTACTTGACACTCTCATAAAGGACAAGCTTATCTTCAATCTTAGCTTTACTAGTGTCGGTTATACTTGCAATATATGAGGCTCCAATGGTCGATGTAATCTAATGAATGAAAGATTCTCCATGGGCATTCCATTCATGGTATTATTTACTTAGTCTGAGTATCTATTTAGAAAAGTCATAGTTCGTGTCACTTAGCATTTATATATATTTTTTATATAGTCAAATTAGTTTTTTAATTGAGTATTTTTTGGTCATAATTGGTTTTTTTCTTGTCATAAGATATGACATAGTAAAGAGGAGTCTTATTATTATGAGTTTAGTTATTGGATTTTATAAAAATCATTATTATTCATTCTTTGGTATGTCATCAATAAAATCATGTCAAGAGTTATTTTATGTCAAATTAGATTCATTAGGTCCATGACATTGGTTCTTAAGTTTATTGTATGTCAATCATTATGATTTTGTATCTAGAAGTCTCAGTCATCAAAAGTGTTAGAAAATTAAAAATATTGTTTTGATTATACACAGATGCATTATTGGTGTAACCGAAGTAAATTTTGTAAAAATTATGTCAAGAATGTAGGGGGGATTAATTCTCTTCATGACATCATTAGCTAAGTAAGTAGCAATCTACTGGAGGTTGGAGGATACTAGAGGATGGAGGCTTTCTATGCCTCTCATTAGCCACTAGTGAAGGGGCGCTTCTTACAATAGTGGCACGTATATATATATATATATATATATATATATATATATATATATATATATATATATATATATATATATATATTTCTTTATCATTTGTATGTTTTATGAATAAGAGGTAAATTTCCTTATTTTTTTCACATAGGGTACTAATAAAAAAGGTGTTTAGAAGAAATAGGAATGTGGCAATAATTAGGAGAGCAGCTACTGTAGAGATCTTGTAACTGCCTTACTTCTTTATGGAGATGATCCACCAATGACATGTCCTTTGTGGTCATGTAAAGTAAATTTGGGATGCATTCCTTTGAATATTATTTTTCATGTGCATCAAGATTATGTCAATATTATGCAGACCTAAGAGTATGCGGTGGCATACAGTTCTATTTGCGTCAGTTCTTGGAAGCAGGAGTGAAAGTTAAACAGATGGTGTTCCTATTTGAAGTTCCCACACTTATTCGATTGATGTGTTCTCAACAGTGAATGGTAAATAATAATTTGATGTGTTCTTTCATTATTTTCATGAAGTCCTATGCAACACAAATTACCATGTAAGGCCTAAGGGGGAATTTTAGGAATAGTTAGTCCTCATAGTAATTTGTACATCATAATATGAATAATTACATGAGTAATAATTCGTTATTACGTATAATTAATTTGTTAGTTATATTTGGTTGTAATAAGCTATCATAATATTATTATAAACAATGTTATGAATATAGATTATATTATAATATATTGTTATGAGTTATAACAATATATCATATATAGTGTTTTGCATAATCATAGGGATATTGGGAGATATCAGTGGAGAGATGTTCTCCATAAATAAAGGAATAATGTTCCTATATATATGTAATGCCTAAATGGTTTTGATATGAGAGTGTGGAATAATATATTTTCAGTGTTTGAAATAATTCTGAGATTGTCTCTATGTTCGGCTTTAATATTTTTGCATGATTGTGTGAAGACTCTGATAAACACCATCATCACCCAAACCATTACCTGGGGGTAATAGTTTGAGGAGGTGCTTAAATGGATGTTATGTCTGACCGCCCATTTACTAATCTTAGAGCTAAGAAAATCCAATGCATTATCTGAGATAATAGTGGTTGGGACATCAAATCTTGCAACAATGTTTTTATAGAAGTCTAAAATAGAGACCTCATTAACTTCCTTGAGCATTATTGCCTCTATCCACCTTGTAAAGTATTAATTTTATGTGAAGATACATTTGTGTCCAATAAATTATTATGGATTTATCATGTTGATGAAGTCCATACATCACTATGCAAAAGGTTGATCAGCTTATATAGGGCACAGGGGTAGGGCTACCAATTTCTACTTGCCTACAAAGAAGGTGCACTTTATTTAGACTCCACCCATGCATGCACATACTTGAAGATAATTAGACAATAATATCCAGCTCACATGATTTTCACTATGATGGTTTTAGGTGAATAATAACCTTTTGATCATCCATCATGGAACTCCTCTAAAATAATGTTGGCCTGATGTTGTTATATGCATTACAAGAGAATTCCATTGATGTCTCTTCTAAAAAGTACACTTTTGATAAACACATAAGCAATGGCTTGTAATCTAAGGTATCCATGCTTGGATTTATTTAATCCCTACAAATATGCTCCATTTTGAAGGAAGATACTCATGCTCTCAGTTCAGCTTACTGGGGCACCTTCATCTTTTAGTTGGATCTCATGTAATACAAGAACTACATAGTCTTCATTTTTCACATCCTCTATTAGCTTCTCTAAAACTCCTTTACCTCACACTATTTTGGTGATTTGGATGTCTATGTTGTATTCCATCACCTTTGTGACCCAACTGACTCTCTTCTCACCAATGTCCTTGCTAATTAATAACACCTTAATGCTCGAGTGCAAGACCATGAGATGGATCTTGTTATTGGAGAACATGTGCTTGAATTTATTGAGCACTCTTATTATTATGAGGGTATGTTTCTCTACAAAGCTATAGCATAACTCATAATCCTTGAGTGCCTAGCTAAAGAAAGCAATCAACTACTCCAGTTGATCATTGTTATGTTATATAAGAATAGCTTAGATGTATTTTGTTCTACCAAATGCATAAAAGGTGAAATCCTTACCATAATCTAGGTTTATCAACATACGATCTTCTACGATGACACACTTGATGGCCTTGAAATTGGTTCAGCCTTCTTGGCTCTAGCTAAATGCAATTCTCTTCTTGAGCATTATTTTGAGTGGTTTTACTAGAGTTATGAAACCCAACACAAACCTTCTAACAAAGTTTATATTTTCCAAGAAGCTTTAGAGACCCTTTTTGTGACCTAAGAGAGGGAGTGATAAAATGGCCTCTAATTTCTCAAGGTTAATTATGAGTCCTTCTTTAAATACGTTATGTCCTAAAAGCTTACCTTTGTGCAATGTAGATATGCACTTGTTTGAGTTCAAAGAGATCTCAAACTCTTGGCATTTTTAAAAGACTTGCTCTAAGTCACTCAAATTATTCATTTTGTGATTTGAGAAAATAGTTATGTCATCAAGGTAAACCAAGATGAAGTTGTTAAGGAGTCATTTGAATGCCATATCCATGACCCTCTAGAATTTACCTCCTACATTTTTTAAACCAAAGGGCATCCTTTGGTATGTGAAGTTACCCCACTTAGTGGTGAATGCAATTTTGAATTGATTGCACTCCTGCACAAGCACTTGGTTATAACCTAAATAACCATCTAGCAGTGAAAACCTTTTAACACTTGCAATATTTTATAGAATTTTATCCATTGGTAGAAGGGTGTAGTGGTCTTTAAGGGAGGCTTTGTTCAGGTCTCTAAAGTCTATGCACAAGCATATCTCTCCATTACTTTTGTACACTTGTACCAGATTGGCCACCCATGAGGAATGTTTGATTGGAAATATTATGTTGGCCTTAATGAGCTTTGAGATCCCCTTCCTCATTAAGGGCTCAAGCTTAAGATTAACTGGCCTTTTCTTCAACTTGATCAGATTGGTATTATGGTCAAGCTCAATTGTATGTTGGGTTAAGCCTTGATCAAAGCCTCTGAGGCATTTATAGATCTATGTGAAGATATCATCATACCTTCTACTTAGCTCAATGAATTCTTTGACCTCAGATGGGGAGCATACCTTACTGGATTTCAAAATCTTATCATCAAATATAAACACTAGTTTGAAGATTTATTCCTTCACTATCATGTTTCTCCTCTCACCTTTTAGTTTGTCATTGAAATTGAAGATGCTTTTGAGCATGACTATCCCCCTTGGTACCTTATTTCCATTTAGTTGAATGATCTTCTCTTCATATTGAGCTTGGAGTTAAGGTTGATTTTTGGCATAGAACTTAGCTTCATCTTATAAGAAGTTTATGATTTATTCATTGATCTCAAACACTTACCAATTACTTGTATTGCCTAGGACTATTGGTCTAACTATGGGTCTCATGAGCTATTTGAACTCGCTCTTTGTATTACATAGGAGGTAATATTTTACACCCATGGTTATGAGACTATCAGTGTCATCATTCTATGTCCTTAGTATGGAATGTATATTGAGAGCATCAAATTATTCAATCATGTCTCATGCCCTATGCTTGTAATCTCTTAGCAAATTGTTCTTAGACATTTTCTACATTTTAACCTAGTTTACTACTAGCTTGTTATCTCTGAAAGCTTGAAACACCTTGATTCCTTTTTTATGCACCAATTAGAGACCCTAGATTAGTGCCTTGTACTCAACAAATATTATTTGTGTAGCAAAACTACAATCTAAATACATGAAAGTATTTCTCCTTTTCAAGGGAAACCATTACAACATCTCCTAAACAATTTTTGCTTTGGGAGCCATCAAATTATAACTGCTACATGCCTTCTAGGTCTTCTTGAGCCTTTATAAGGTTAGTCAACAAGGTGTCCTCCTTGAGAATGCAGTATGTCCCTATCCTTATTTCCTACACATTGTCATGTGGATCGTAGTCATAATTCTTGTGCACCCATTTATCAAGTCATTTGAGACCTTTTCAATGGGTGTGGTTGTCTCATGAAGAATTGAGTTCTCCTCTTGATAAAAAAAGTGTAATTTGTATCAATCAGGCTAGGAGTGTATGACTCTATGTGATTCTTTGAAATAGGTTAGGCTTTGATGGTCACTCTAGTCCCGTATCTGGTTCTAAGTAGCATGTGTAACCAATTTGAGGATATATATCCACCTAACTTCATAGTGAAATCTCAAGAAAGGCATATATAAAAATAAGGGGGTAAGTTAATGACTATAATGTCCTATGAAACATAAAGGCTCAGACATACATGTAGAGTGAGACTCAGATCCTATAGTTTTGACCATCATCCCATCTAATTGGATGACCCCTTTTGATATGGGAGAATATGCTATGCTTAGCATGTCTACAATTTTATTTGGCATGACTGAGATTCTCACACTTGAATTTATCATACATTTATGTATGAAATACTCATCAATAATCAGGGGATGTAGAATGGGGGTGGATTGTTATTTCTATGCACTTCTTGCTCAGGTTAACATAGATTTATGTGTGTAGTAGGCACGTTGTGTGATGGCTCATGGGTTTAGAAGCTTCTTAAGGTGTCCTACAATAAATTCCTTTGAGAAGGAATATAAAGAGCATCCCACATAGAAACATTTAGTTTAATCTTATTCATTTTCTCAACTATGTTAAAAGGGATTTGAGTCCCTTTAACCCACTCATTTTGAATTGTAGTCTCTTCTCACACCTACGCACTAGTATGGGGTTGGCCTTCTTTACGTGCAACCTATGTTATGCATGTTGAAGGTTACATAGGTGATTTGACTTGGGCATCTACATGTTTAACTTGGGGCATAGAAGTTGAAGGCATTGAATAAGATTCCTCTACCATTGCTCTCTTCCTAAATCTTGTGTTAAAAACAACAAGGTTGCTTCTTGAACTTGGCACTTCATTCTAATTCACATAGTTGAATTCACCCTCCTACCAATTTAAGGGGGTAGATCCAGCCTACTCTTGCATTCATGCCTACAATTCATCTCTTGGTTGATATGAAATAGATGGAGGCTCTTGAGGAGGTGGTGCATTTTACATCATACATGCCTCATTTGTCACTCCAATCACTCACATAACTTTATCATGTGGTTGATCACTCATATATTAACATTCATAGTCATGTGCCATGATATTTTACATAAGTACAAGATTTCTAAAAGTTATCATAATGTTATGGCACATAAAGCAGTCTATTGTATGTGAGTTGGCTATGAGTCTGTGCAGCATGATGGTAGGGAGGCCTATTCGATTGATATTACTAGTTAAAGGGTTGATAAGGCCTGCAATATTGTTATTACTACCTTTTAAGCACCACTAGCTCATTTTCAAAGCTCTTCAATAAGTATTTAACCTAATTTATCTTGTTCAAGGGTGTATAAGTTGATGGAATTAGGAGGCTAGTAGTAACATAAATGGGGGATAGAGTTGGAATGGGAGGCAAGACATATGAACTTGTATATGGGGGCTCAGGATATAAAGGCATATGGGGTCTAGTTGTAATTTTCCCTACTTTAATCAATTATTTATTTGTGTACATAATGACCTCATATGCATTTGTTAATACAGTGCCACCCATAGATTGGGTCATTATAGCCATGTCATTATTTAGCACTCTCAAGAAGTATAAGAATATAGTGTTAGGATTTGGTCTTACTAAGAGTGGAACTCAGTCCCACATCCTCTAGGATCTAAATTTAAAGTTAACCATTTACTCATATGAATCCCTTTTGATGTTCATGATTTGTTCCATCATTTATAAGTGGTCACTCTTTTCTTCAAACTACCTGCATAGTATCATGTTCAACTCATCCCAATTGTGAATAGGACCTGGCCACAAGTTGTGATACCATTAGATTTCTCTCCATTTCAAAGAAGAGGAAAGGAGTCACATTGTAATGTTATCTTCAATCACATTATGGATGGAGATAATATTTGATATGTCTTATATGTGTTCTATAGAAATAGCTAAATTTTATCCATTAAAGTAGGGGATACTCATAAGATCGGCTACAATAATATCATTATACTAGGTAAGGATCAATGGGATACCTCCATTAAAAATAACAAAGGGTTGATTTCTCGATGCAACCATGAAGGGAATAGAGAATAATCTTCCTCTATGTGCAAAAAATCTACCAAATGGAGGTGTGAATTGATAGCCCTTCTGATAAGAGACAAAGACATTGTAACTCTCCTTCTTATAGAAATTATAGGTAGCTCAATGAAATGAAAATTAGTGCCCCTTAAATATGATCTCATCTATCTTGGCATGTAGATGAAAGGTTGATATTTATGAACCAAGAATGCTTGGAGTCTCTAGGTGTTATATAAAGTGTCTTAAACACTTGAATCTCCAAAAGTAGAACCAATATCTCTCCCAACTTTTAAACTTGGCCATCGTGAATGCCAAAAATTATTATCACTTGAAACATGCACTCATGTGCAAAGGGTTATCACATGCATTGGTGTACATCTCTTCTATGCCTAGTGCCTTAGGCTTATGCCTTGAAGAGAGATTCAGTGTCTCACTGTAATAATGGGATTGTCCCCCAAGTTTTGGGACTCTTGCTTTCCTTAAGATGAACACCTAGAGTATGCCAGCTTCCTTCTATTCTAGATTCACTTGGTTTAGGACCAATGCACAAACCTACAAACAATAAAATGAAATCTATAGCTAGTGTTAAACCTAGAGTTAACAAGGGCAAAATTAAGGGAAAAGGTAAGAGATTATTGAAATGAAAGAGGTGATGCACCAAGAATAGAGAAAGTACATTACCTAATTAATGACACAATAAGACTAACAGACTAGATACAATAACTTCAAACCATATGTAATGCATAAGTGTTTCACATAGAGGTAAGGGGACACTACACATCACTAAGAGGGATGATAAATGGTCCACATATATCACCTACATAGATTTATGTATACATAGAATATGAACTATAAGGATTTTTAGTTCTATGTATAAATATGAAGGGAGGACATCAATGAGAGGGATGAACATCCACAAATAGAGATCAATAACCAATAGTGCACATAAAATGCAGTGAATGATGAAAGTAAATAAATTATTATTAATCCCAAGTTTGAATGCAAAATTACAAACTCAAATAGGTATATCTTTGGTATACTAAGAGAGGGATCTTTAGAGGGAAATTTTTGGTAGCATTAGTGCTCAAAAGATGCTAACCATTTTAAAAATAAAAAATATGGTTTATATAGCATCGAACAAAGCCCTGTATGATCAATTTGCCATCAGAGGTGGTAGGTAAGAATTTGAATTTGAAAATGATATCTAGATCTTATGGCTAGTTTAATAGCATAAATATCTTTTCAATAACTACTATAAGCCATGCTTATCTAACATGGATCTGATAATTTGATTATTGAAGTAGTTAGAATGTCACTCATTGATCCACATGTTTTTCTAAGAATGAAGGACATTTGGGTAGCTAAGGGCGGAATGTGAACATATTCTGACACTCTAAAAGTTGCCTTACATTCAATTACACCCTAATTCAATCCCCTTTATGTCCACTCAAGCTCAAATACCATCCCCATTTATGGTGGTCACCTTCTAATCTGCCTAGACTTAGCATGTTGATGTGTGAGCTTGCAAGTGTATCTTTAGGTTCTACCTCATCATCTTATGTAGGCAATGGATATATTATGTACATCCCCTAAGAGGATCATATACACAATATTTTATGTACACTCCCTTCTTTACAGAGTATTTCATGCAGTTATGCATAGATAGCTAAGTACATTCTATGCAAAGGGTATGCAGTGAAGATTTCACAAAGAGTTAGTTGTGCAGTGTGGCTATAAGTTTGTGAAGGTCACTGAGGGAGATATTATATAAGAATAAACAAGGCCTAAACTCTTTCAGTGTTAGTGTTTCACTATTTTTTTCATTTATTTTCTTTTTTGGGAAAGCAAGAATAAACTCTAAGAAGGGTGTGGTAGAAAAACCTGGGTTTGTTGTGCAAATATAAATATAGATGGTTGTAGATATTCCTCTTTGTCTTGGGAGGATGATCTATAGATAAGAAAGCAACTATAAAAATGGTAGATTAGTGAGATAGTTAGGTGGATTGCCTAGCATGAGCTATATCTAAGAATCACTAAGCCTCCTTAAAGGTTATCAATCCACACTTTAAAATAATTAAGTTATGGAAAATGAAAGTAGATGCTTGCATGAAATAACAAAAGGTACTAAAATCAAATGCAAGAGATAAATGAAGTGATTTTACTTAAAATAGCAATAACTTGATAAAGACCAATGCTAAATTAATCAAACCTATTTTAAAAAATAAGTTGAACCTTTGTGATGCAACAAAAATTCAAAAATTAGAATTTGGGTATGGATTGGTAGGTGAAGTCTACTTGTTGTTATGAAATAGAACACATAATGACTATCAACAGTTTGTGCCAACTATTGGTAGTTGAGGTAGGACCATCGGCAGTTACTGTGAGATTTAGTTTGGCCAAAGATAGCTATTAGGGTGAGTTGTATAAAGGATCTTAAGGTGGTTTTTCAGTTGGATGTTGGTCATGATAAAGAAGTGAATTCTTAGAAATGTCAAGCTTAGGAGTTGGGTGGTCAGGTGAGAAAGAATGGTTTGTGGGTGGTCTGGGGTAGAAGGAGAAATGCTTGGAGTTATAGAACTCCAATATGGGAAATGAGATGAAGGGAAATAAGAATGGATACAAGCAATAAAATTAATAAAACTAGTTACTAAACTCAATGAAAAGTGAAGATACTTAGCTTTAAGTTTGCTAGTCTAAAAGAGTGTTGAAGTTGGGCAGTAAGCTGTAAAATATCCTAGAGCAATGTTGGTAGAGTAATAGTACTTGGGCTCTTGATAGTGAATTTTTGAAGCACCTAATGTCTCTAGTCTAGTTCTTGGTTCATTTGGTAGTTTTTATTCACCTAAGAATAAGAGAGCCTCGCATAAAAAGATGATTTCCAACCTCCTAAAAGAAGGTTTTTGGGTTGCATTAAGTAACTATCGATGATCCTAGTCAACCATCATCGATTGAGGATTGACCATCGATGATTAGGAGGAAATAGTCAAAATGGCTAAAATTAGCCAATTTCACTAATGATTGGTGGTTAAGACACTAGGAAATGGTCTGAGGTTAATAAAGGTTTCATTGGGATGTGTGAGGAATAAGTTTAGGAAGTTAGGGTATTAAATGCTAGGGTATAAATGATCATTGGGTGAAGTATTGAATAACTAGCCATTGGTTTGAGTAGGTGAGGTGGAAATAGGCACTATTTAATTAATTAACTTAATTAGTTTAATTAAAGGGGGTAAATGGGTATGTTCAATTATTTTGATAATTAATCCTAACCCAAGGATGTGAAAGGGGCCAAGGGGTGCATGGATGATAACTAGAACTGTGTTGTGTAATTTTTGATCATCTACATTTTGCCCCTTTTTATTGCATAGTTTGCATCCTCAAGTTATGAAATAAAAAAAATAAGTGTAGTGGCAAGTCAGATGGATGCCTTGAGTATTAAAGGAGGTGTTCACCCTCAATCATAGACATGATGAGGTGAAAATCAATTTGATTATAGGTTTGACAAGTGTATATGGGTGGCAAAATGGGTAGGATGGTATGAAGTGGCAAAATAGGTTACTATAAGGAGGACAAGTGACAAGTGAACCAGGCCCCCACATTTAGGCATAGTGGATATGGGTACACATGTAAATGCAAGTCATCTTAGAAAAGGGTTACCATGTTATCAAGGGTCCAAAAATTGGTTGAGCCTAAGAAAATGGAATAGGTTGAAGGTGCCAAAATTGCCAATAGGCTTAATTTGAGGCATCTAAAAGGTTTACATTCAAAAAGGTTTGAAGGTAAGCATATCATCATAAAACATGGCATGTTGGTGAAAATGATGTCAAAGCTAATGAGTGTTGAGGTTGGATGACCCAAGGGTAGTTGGGTGCTAGGTGTTGGTTAAGGTGGATAAGGGGTCCTAGTGGAAAAAAGTAAGGGGAGGGTATGAAAAACCCTAATTAGGTTGACCAGTGACAGTTGTAGTCAACTAACGGTGGTTAACTCATGACCGTTAATGGTCATAAAAAACCCTAAAAGTGATTGTAAAAGGTGAAAAATGTTTATCACTTAGTCATTCATGCATTTTTTTGATAGTCACGTTTCTAGCATCTAGAATGAAAATGGAAGAGGTTGTCTCTTGCGAGTTGAGTGCGTAGGGTGTGTGTGACCGAGAGTTGAGTGTGAGGTGGAGTGAGACTAAGGTAGGCTAGTCAGGTCAAAGCAAAGGTGAGGATGCATCAAGGTAGAGGGAGAGTGTGAGGTTGAGTGGCAATAGTGGTATCGAAGGCTCCACCATGAAAATGAACATGAAATGAGGTAGGGGTTGCCTTGAATTATATTTATTTTTGTGTGGTTTTATTTGTTTTTATTTGGGTAAGTATGCAATAAAAATGGGGGCTTTTAGGGGATGAAATTAGGTTATGGGTAGGGTAAACTGGGTAATAATTAATATGGATTTGGAAATATGTAGGGTCTCCCATGAATTTTTGTGTTTTTGTTTGGTAGGGTTTGGTTTGTGTAGGGTGTTAGGGTTTGGTCACCACCAATTGGCCACATAGTGACCATTAGTGGTCATTATCAACCATTAGTGATTTATAGTGATCACTTGATGGTCATGATATGGACCTTTGGTAGTCCAAAACCTTAACCATTGTTAGTTGAGGGTCAATCAGTAGTAGTTCCACAAGGAACTATCATTGATCGATACTTGATCATTGATGATTGGTAAACAAAAGGCCTAAGTTTTTGAAGGGAGCTTTATTAGGATGGGGTTCTAAGTTAGGCCTAAGTTATGAATGGGCTAAGTCCTTCAAGGGGATGAGTAGGGACTTAGACTTAGACCTGAGTTAGGTGGGTAGGGGTAGGTGTAAAAATTAGAATGAGTGGTATGTGTAGGAAAATTTAGTTAAACAGAAGCTACTATTTAACCTTACAAGCAAGGGATCAACTAGCAATGTAGGATCTAGTGTCATCATTGTTAAATGAGATCTGGAGGGGTATGATTACACATGAGTGGGAGCACCTAGCAGTAGTCATATTAGGTAATATGGATACTATTAACACATGTCAAGAGATGTCATGATGTTGTTAACCCTCATCGAGAGATGGGACCCAACTACCAACACTTTCATTTTATTGATCAAGGAGATTACTATTTTTTTGAAGTATATTCATAAGATTTTTTGACTTTTGACACAAGAAAAGGTGATTGAGCATATCCACCCCAAGGAATGGGATGCCTACATGGACTAGTTATTCAGGGAGGACTTTGTGCAGATGAGGTAACATGCTGGAGGGTTCTACTTTAGAGATATGTACTATATAGATAGGGTGGGGAGATGGTTGGTTACCATGATGATGATATCCATGACATGTTATGTACTTTTAGACTCAATTGAAGATATATTCCCTTGGGTATTACTTGTTATCCTAGTATACATGATGGTTGATCAAACATTATTCACATGGGCCCTAGTGTTATTGGTGCAAATATACCATGAGCTTTGGGGTTACTAAGTACATAGGAGGTATGGGATGAGTGTTTATTTTTATCTACATTTTTGGGCATATGAGCACATTGGGGTGCTATGACTGATTGGACTATTGTGGCATACAGGAGATCATAGAGGATTTGGGGTCAGATTCATGAGATGGAGAGGTGATCATGCACTCCCAATAGTAAGGGTAGAGGGCTGAGATGTGGATTGGTTTAGAGATAGGTTAGAAGTATTATTTTATGGGAAATTCATCTTGAGAGCTTATACATCATTCCCTTCATGGGTAGGTTATGCCAGGTAAACATTCTCTTTATAGAGCTACAAGTAGATTCATGGGAGGTGTTAGTAGGAGGTAGAGTTGATCCTATTTGATAGGGTCAGGAGGTAGTTTGGGTTAGTACAGGGTGTGCCAAGGGCTTTCCCCAAATATAGAATGGAATATGTAGAGGCACCACTACCTCTTCCATAACCGTTCAAGGTGGAGATTGATCACTAGGAGTTACTAGTGGCTATAAATATCGATGATGTTGGTGTTATAGGGTTTGGAAGAGATGGTAGATAGGGACCAAATAAAGGTGGATAATAGGTGAATTTTGATGTACATATGGTAGAGGGAGATGGGTATCAGATGGATGTGGATGCCTGAGATAGATAGGCACTCATCACAAAGTGAGACCAGGTGAGAGTGGCATTAGCCACAACACAGGCAACACTGGTAGTGATGACACAGAAGAGAGACACTCTCTAGGGATAGGTTACTAGTATCCAAGGATAGGTGGTGAGCCTCATATAGGAGAGATATTCAATAGGAGATAAGAGAGATCATGCATAGGATCAGGTTACATTGATATTTGTAGAGAGATATTCCCTATGATAGGTTGGTGGGTGAGCATCAACAGGACCATTGAGGATGATTATAATGTCTAGATATGTGGATACTATAGAGGAACTTAGGTATTATGAGGCACTAGTCTTCACTCAACTTCCATATCAACCTTGTTTTTATGAGTGTGTGGTAGAACAAGTGGTTGGAGAAGTCAACAGTGTTACACCTAGGCAATGGGCAGCATCTGCGAGTACACATATGGGTCTGATAGATGGACATGCTTTATGGGGTAGTATTGCCCTAGCACCATAGACCTGATGAGCCTCCTTATTTTTTATTTATATGATTTTTATACTGGCCTACAAGCTGATGTAGTGAGATGTATATACTATTTTGAGTGACATGGACATTATGATTATCTATATGGCTATTTTGATTAAGCTTTATGATGTGATCATGGTTGATGGATATTGTTTATGGCTATGGTTATTGATGATGTGATGATTTATTTCATGATCATGATGTGATGATGTTATTATGATGTCATTTTGACATGGTCATGAGGTTTATGCAACATTTTTATTACGAGTAGATGTTTGCTTATTTAGATGTTGCAAATGTGAATGTTTTAAATTAATGAGTTTATGTGATCCCTCATCTAGATTGATATGTGATAGATAACATATGTGGATGACTCATTTAGAAAATATAAGAAAATTATTAAATAGTTATAGTGGAATAAATGTGATTAATTGTGGTGGATGTGATTGTTGCTTACATAGATGAGATGATATTTTGATATATGAGATGGTGAATCTTATTTAAAATGTTTTCATGATTAAAGATACTTATATAATTAAGGTAAATGGTAATCACTAACTAAAACATATAATATTTTTTAAATGTTTTAATGATTTTCATTTAGTTGGATGAAGATTGACTTAAAGAATAGTTCTTAACATATAGATTAAGTTTTTGATAACAAAACTACATGTAAGAAAAGAAAAGAAAGGTAAAACAATCAAAATATAGGCATCTTAATGAAAGTATCAACAATTAGGTATGATAAATAATGAGACATGATGCTCTTTCATTGGTAAGGACCAAAACAAAAGGAAGTTAGATTGGTCTTATGAACATAAGCCGTTCATATGCTTCGCATTAGCGTTCATTGGTTTTTTAAAAATTTGTTCGATCACATAGTTTCAAGTAAGATCAAAATCTCTTGTTTTATGGAGGATAAAAGGGGAGGTGGATGATAATGGGACCTTCTTATGGGTTGATCCCCTTCTATAGGTTGCTAAAGAGCTATTATAAACAAGTCTATATCATATATGATGTAGACTGATTGGTGAGGGAAGTCTACTTATGAAAGTTGATTGCAGTTTCCAAATTTTTTTTCTATTGATTTTTGACTATGGGTATTTTTATGTTTTATTGTCTCTTTGAGACAAAGAAGATAATCAATGTAGGAAGCTTCTAATAAATTGCTTGATTTGATACATATTTGGCTTACCCATCCTTCAAGGGAGTGATTTTAGATGTATGATTTGTTTTAGACATGTGATAGTTATCCTTCAAGGGAGTAGTCTACCTTATATTAAGCAATTTTTGAATTGTTGTGGCAATTGTCCTTCAAGAGAGTAGTCTAAAAATGCTAGGAATGACCCATAGGATATATGATCTTGTTTTTGTTGTTAGACATAGACTTTCTTAAATAGGCTTAAGGGCTTACATTTATGAAGGCAAAACTATAACATAATAAGGGTGAATAGTGTGTGAGATGATGCTTTAAGAGACAAAAACTATGGGATTCCATCCTATTAGGGATGAAAAGTATCCATGAGAATCATGCCATGGGTAGATCCATGGTACCCATATTTAGGATTAAGGCTATAACTATGATGGATAGTCACATGATTTTATGTTGTAATCGGTTATTCTTAAAGTGAGGGTATGAAGGTGATAATTTCATAAAATAAGGGATGAGATTAAGTTAGACATAAGGTGAGTTTAATCTTGTTTAAAAAAATAAGGGATGTAGATGTGAATTATTGAGGGGCTTAGGTTTCGGTTTCCCTTTAAGAGATGATAACTGGCAATCTCTTGATCCATACTTGTGCATTATGATATAAGGTCTAAGCCAATTGAAAGTAAACTTACCCCGCTTGCTTTTTTCCACATTGGTTACATGTTGATTTTCCTTTAAGATAATGTCTCTGATATTGAATTCCCATTGTTTTAGGTGCTTATTATAAGTGCACTTGATTCATTCTTGATAGACACAAAGATGGCTAAGAGCATTCAAATGATGCTTTTTAAGTAGTTTAAATTGGGCTAAACCTTCTTGATGATAATCATCTTCAAAAATGATATCTTGTAGGGATATATGAAGAGAGGGAATTTGGACTTCAAGAGGCAAGACAACCTTAGTTTCAAAGACAAGAGAGAAATGGGTAGCACTCATAGGGCTTTGAAAGTTATTACAATACGCCCATAAGGTGAAGAGAATGTGTAAATGCCAATTCTGACCAGATATATTAACCATTTTTATTAGCATTTTATTAAGGGTTTTATTAGAAGTTTTAGCCTGTCCATTAGCTTGTGGATGATAAGGCAATGAGAAACTTAACCTAATACCAAATGCATCATAAATACCTTGCACTTATTTATTTTTAAAATATTTACCATTATCGATGATGATCTTAAGAGGAACACCGAAGCGACAAATAATGTGATGGTTAGTAAAATTGACAATATTTTCAACTTTGGTTGAAATAAGGGGAATAACCTCCACCCACTTGGTGAAATATGTTGTCACAGTAATGATAGAATGATGTCACTATGAATAATGAGGGTTAATTTCACCCATGAGATCTAATCCCCACTATGAGAAGGGCCAAAAAAATTTAGAGACCTAAAGATTATGACTAGGTACATGATGAAAATTAGCATGTTGTTGAAATTTAACACACTTATTCATGTAACCACAACAGTCTTGGTTAAGGTTAGGCCAATATTAGCCAATTCAAATGATACATTTAGCAATAACTAGACCACTAAAGTGTACCCCACAAATCCCATCATGCATTTCTTTGATAGCATGAGAGATTTCATGGCTACGTAGGCATCGAAAGAGTAGACCATCAAAGCCACATTTGTAAAGAATTCCCCATAGTATGGTATAACGATAGGTACTTTGTTAGACACTCTTTGACCATTTCAAAAAATATTGGAAGGAATAATGGCTAGATTTAGATAGTCAAATATTTGCTTATACCAAATGTCAGATTAGGCCTCTTCCACATGACAAATGGAAAGAAGGTCTAATTTGGTGTAAGAAGGCTCATGAAGGTAGTGGATGGTGACAAAGAGTTTAGAATCATAAGGAACATATAGGATTTGGGAGGCAAGAGAGGCCATGGTATCGGTGAATTTATAAGTGGAACATGGTGTGGTTTGAATAAGGTAGTGCTCAAATGATACTAAGAGTACATCCACTATTTGTTTATACTATTGTATAACATCATTTTTACATTAACAAGAGTCATTGATTGATTGACCACTAGTTGGGAGTTGCCAAAAATTCTAATTATTTTGATTCTTAAGGCTAAAGTGGTTTACAAACCTATGACTAAGGCCTCATACTCATCCATGTTATTGGTACAATTGAAATCAAGCTTAAAGGATAAAGGAAGGGGCTCATTATCAAAGGGAATAATAATAATGTCATCACCCCCACCATGTTGACACTTTGATCCATCGAAGAACATGGTCATCTGATAAGCGACATCCTTTGAGAAAGAGTCACGATTGACTCATTGAAAAAATCAAGAGGAGAAGGTCAGTTGTCTGTTAAAGGTGCTTCAGCCAATTGATCAACAATGACTTGCCTTTAATTAACTTCTACTAGAAGAATTCAAGATCAAACTCAGTTAAAAGCATGAGCCACTTAGCCATACACTGATTTTGGTATGGCTTGGAATGCATATACTTGAGTGGGTTGGTGTTAGTTATGACATAGGTTTTATGGTTAAGAAGGTAATGACAGAGTTTGGAAGCCACATAGACCAAGGTGAGGCAAAGTTTCTTAGTTTGGGTGTATCGAGTTTCATACTCTATAAGCATTTGGCTTATATAGTAGATAGCTTACTCTTTATGTTGATCATCTTGATGTGCAAGCATGGCCCCTAGGGAATGGTTAGTGCCAGAAATATAGAGGTAAAAGGGATGGTCCTATTTTGAAGGAATAAGGATAGGTGGGGAAATAAGACAATATTTAAGTGATTCAAATGCCTTTTGATAGTCTTTATTCCATTTAAATTAGACATCTTTCTTAAGAAGGTGGTGGAAATGTTGGCATCTATCAGATAGCTGAGAGATGAAATGGCAAATGGATTGGAGCTTCCCCTATAGACTGCAGATTTGCTTGAGGTTATTTGGTGGAGGCATGTTTAGGATTGCCTTGACTTTAGTGGGATCGACTTCAATTCCATGGAGAGAAATAATCAAGCCAAGAAGCTTCCCTGATAAGACCTCAAAGATGTACTTTTGGGGGTTGAAGTATAAATGGAAATGGATAAGACATTTAAAGATAACCTTTAGGACTATCAAATGATCTTTACAACATTTAGATTTTCCAAAAAGGTCATCTATGTAGTCCTCTATCATTTTTGAATAAGGTCATGCAAGATATAGGTCATGGCATGTTGGTAGATTACACTAGTATTCTTCAGACTAAAAGGCATGACCCTATAATATAAGGTTACCCATGGGGTGATAAAGGCAATTTTATGTTGATATTTAGGGGCAATCAAGATTTGATTATAGCCTGAGAATCTATCCATAAGAGATATCATCTCATGATCAGTCGTAAGATCGATAAGTTGGTCAATGCTTGGTAAAGGTAAGTCATATTTTGGGTAAACAAGGTTAAGATCATGAAATTCAACATAAATGCAAAGTCCCCCTATTGCTTTGATGATAGGGATGACATTCAATACCTATTAGGGATAATCAATGGGTTGGATGAAATTGACAAATAAGAGGTGTTGGAGTTCTTCTATGATAAGAAGGGCTATACGAGGGTGCATCTTATGAATCTTTTTCCTAATAGGCTTGGCATCGAGGGTGGTAACAATGTTATGGATGACTATGGTGGGATCAATTCCTAGCATGTCACTATAAGACCAAGTAAATGGTATGCTATGGTCTTGCAGAAAGGAAGAGAATTCCTAATGCTCTAAGAAATCTAGGATTGGCCAATTTTGAGAATGTGAGGGCTATCCTGAGTTCCCAAGTTGACATCCATGATGGATTAATTCAACATGGTTGAAGTCTCAGGATGGAAAGATTTATGGATAGAAGAATCTTCTGCACTAAGATAGGTGAGAATGGAATCATCATCATGACATTAAACATTATTAATGGTAGGAGAATCATCTTCTACCATCTCAAGATGAGTCAAAGGAATGGTAATGGTATCCTCATCCTTTTGATAAGTTAGGGGTCCTAAACTAATCATGTTGAAAAAAAAATGTTAGAGGGGATGATATCAATATTCTCAAATTTTGATGGGGAATAGATTAGTGAGGATGGACTTCCTTCCTTAATGATGGTGATGGGGGGTGGGCTAGTTGGTTCTTTTGGTGGAATGAAATTGAGACCAAATCATGCATGAGGTTTTTGGGTTTTGCATGGTAACAACTCATGTGATCTATACTCATAGCACCTTAGGTTGAATCCCTTCTAAGCACACCTATGGAGGTATGTCTTGGCAAGTTCTAGTTTATCCAAGTAGGAGAAATCAGAGGTGAATGGTTTAGGAGAAGAGGAAGTAATAGAAGCAGAAATAAATTTATCAAGTCTCCCATAAATAAGATTAGTTTGGCAATTAGGATGCCCAAAAAAAATAATGGTTCCAATATTGGAATCATAGCTAGGGATTTGGTCAAGGTCCCCATACTCTTGGGGAGTAAGGAAGGCATATAAGGCCAAGAGCCAATACTCCCCAAGTGAAAGATGTTAGAATGTTGATTTCAAGGGATCCTTTATGGGGATTTAGGTGGAAGGTATGGATGAACTAGTGGAAGCTTGATGAGGTGTGAGAGGAAGAGGATTCATCTTTCGTTAGTGGAAGTTTGGTAGATGGAAGAAAGATAACATCATTAGGCTAATAAGTCATGTTACATGATGCAAAAGGACTTGGGTTAGCTTATATGGTAATGACCTGACCCTCATACTCAAACTTGATGCATCGATGTAAGGTAGATGGCACACAACCCATGAAATGGATCCATAAGCATCCAAGCAAAATGTTATATTGGAACACACCTTATACCATGTAAAAGAGTTCAGGAAGAGTGTGAGGTCCTAAAAGAATATGAAGGATGACTATCCCTAATGTTGTAGCCATCGTATCATTAAAATATTGGAGCACTCCTATATTTTTTGACATGATGTTCTTTGGTAATTTCAATTGGTCATATATGTGGGAAGAAATAATGTTAATGTTGGATCTCTCATCAATCGTAAACCTCTCAATGTGGGTTTGATTGATGTAGGCAGTAATAAAAGGGGAGGCTCTAGATCATCGAGATGAACATGGGGTATCTCTAGATCCTTGAAAGTGATAAAGGTGAAAAGTTGAAGGGATCTGACAAAGGCTGCTAGAGGTTGTGGATCTTTTGGTTGAACCTTTATGGACTAAAATTCCTCCATCATTTCCTAGCGATGATGGGGTGAGGTATTTATTAACTCATATAACATCATCTTCATCAGTGTTTGGTTAATTTACTTTAGAACTACTCTTTGGATTACTTAGAGGGGTTCATTTTGGAGGCACCCAAGATAGGAATCTTAGGTTTAGGTGAAGGTATTTGGGCTTGGTTGGGTGGGTTGGTGGTGTAATAATAGTATTTCCATGGAATTAACACCTTTTCCCTCCCTTTTTCCTTTTGTTGGGCTTGTGATTGAGTGACCACATGAATGGTATGAATGTGGGGAAGAGTTGGGCTAATGGACTGCTTCAGTTCCTCCTCACTCAAATGAGAGTGTCGAGGTAGGTAAAGGTTAGGTAGTTGTCTTTAGTTCTTAACTTGGTGGTGGATTCATGGGAGGTTGTTGTCAATAAGTCAACCTCACCACATAGTTTATGGACTATGAGTTGGAAAGCTTTGCAGTTCTCTGTATCATGTCTAGGCATCCTATGGTATAAGCAAACCAAATTATCAATAAACAAGGATGGCTTAGGAATAATGGGATAAAATAGTTTGATATGAGGAAAATTCAAGTAATACGCTTGGAGAAACCTTTTCAATATGGTATAATATGACTCTAGCAAAGGTGGCAAGGGAGTGGTGGTTTTGGCTTTGACATTTGGTGTGGAAGCCTTCTTAGGAGCTTTGGGTGATGGAATTTCTCTAGTGAGTGGAATTAGGATAGATGGTTTGGAATTTAATGGCTTGGAGGTAGATAGTTTGAAAGTAGAAGGTTTAGAAGTAGAAGGCTTGGTAGTGGATGATTTGTAAATATAAGGTTTAGAAGTAGAAGGCTTGGTAGTGGATGGTTTGGAAGTAGAAGGCATGGAAAGAATAGGTAGAGGTGTAGATAAAAGAGGAGGTTGGGTTTGTTTTGTATTTGGGAGACTTGTTTTCTTAATTTATGTGGAAGGATGATGTCCTAGGATGGAAGAAGGATGTGGTCCTAAAATGGAAGGCAAAGTATAAATGGGAGGTAAGGCTTTTGATTTTGGGATCCTGGGTGGTTTTAATTTCTTAGTTGGTCTAACTTGTAGTTTCTTTGGTGGGTTTGGTAGTGTGAGGTCTACTTTTAATGGGATATGGGTAAGTCTTTGATGGGAAGCACAAACCCCTCTTGATAAGTTTAGTTGGCATGGTGAAAGGTTTTTTGGTTACTTTGGGTGGAGTTGGGTTGGAAGGTTCATTTATGGTTTGGGAGGTGGAGGCTTCCATTAGTTTGATTGGAGTTATGGTAGGTTCATTAATGAAAAATGAAGGTTTTGTAGACAAGGGTGAGGTTGAAAACTCCTTCTTAGTTGGATAAGGGAGCCCAAGATGGTGCCAAAATGTGGCCTAATCAAGGTTGGGTTGGGATAAGAACTCCAAGTTTTGAACCAACCTAGAGAATGGCTTATAGATTGGCCTGGTTCCTTTGGTGTTGGTCTCAAATGATAAGCCAAGGGGTTGATAAATGGGAATGGTTTTCTTATCCTTTTCCTTAATCAAAGGTTCCAAGGTTTTGGAAGGTGATTCTTCCATGGGAAGAGTAGGTGAGGTAACCTCTTCTTTAGGAATTCTTTCCAAAGGGAGAGTGGAGAGTTTTATCATGGAAGAAAAGGGAAGGGAAGTGATGGTTACCTCCTCTATCATGTTTTCCAAAGGATAAGGGATGGTGGTCTCCACTCCCTCAATAGGTGGAGGTGGGATAGTAATATCTTTCTTTGTTTTGGTTTCCAAAAGAATGGTAGGTGGCTCTACTACCTTAATAAGTGGAGAGGAAGAAGTGGTTTGGGTAATGGTTTCCTCAACTATGAGTTCACTAAGAATGACATTGACAGTGTGAACTTCATTTTTGTGAGAGGATTATACATTATTACTTCCATTATTTTTGGAAGGAGAATGTTTGGGGATGGTTGTCTAAAAATGTCAAGTGACTGATTTAGGGGTGCATTGGGATTATCCAGCACAAGTTCCCCCTTGTTAATCAACCCTTGGATAATGTTTTTGAATGTATTGCATCTACTAACATCATGTCCAATGACATGGTGGAAGGCACACAATTTGTTTTCCATATACCAACTAGGTATAGGATGAGATAAATTGAATTTTTGAGGGGGTTTTATTGCAGTAATTTATATGATGGTAGCTTGTAACAACTTTTCCAAAATAGATGCATATGACTCCCCTAACAGAGTGTATTACTTTTGTTAAGGGTATAATCACTAAGAGTGGGGGTGAAATAGTGATCACAAATATTTCAATTTCAATTGTAGTCCTCTAAATTATTAATCGATCAGCATATATCAACTTGATCAAGAAACATTAACAAGATAGCTCATTCATTCAATGCATACTTAAGATCAAACACATAACACATAATTTCTTTGGGAAACCCTCATGGGGAATAAAACCCACTCTTAAGTCTACAACACATGGACTACTATCTTATAAGAATTTATAAACAAGAGACTGATCAACTCCTTTAGACTAGTAATCCTTGATCATTCCTCCTAACCAAAGGCCTTTAGTGAAACACTTATTTTATAAGGAACAACTACCCTTAAATAAAATCAAGTCCTTTAGACCCTCCTTTAAACACCTCCACCTTAGAATTGATGTTTTTAACACCTGATGATAGATCTCTATTTTCTAACCCCTACAAAAAATCTCTTTCTATCTCATACATGCCTCTCACCTAGGCATGCCACAATCTCTCTCCTTCACTCCAACTATCCTCATATGCATAATCAGACCTCTTCACATATCCTCAAACTATAAGAGTACTATTTGGACATAAAAAATATGACCTATATGTCATACACATAGTCCTCAATTTTCTCTTCTCATCAACTCATCAATTGGGAACTCTACCTCTCTTTCGTTCCACAATTCTCACATGCACCTTGCACTCGTCTCCCTCACTCATCTTATAAAATCTATAAATCATCATCTTTTATTTCACTATATATATGTATCATGAATTATCAACATCTTTTTTGGCCAAAATACATGCCTTCACCTTTAAGGCATCTGACATAGGTCACACTTAAGCACAATCCACTTTCAAATATGCCTAAGTCACTTTATGTTCCTATGGAGACCCAATCATCTTCTTTGACACTTCTCTAAGAAAACTAAAACACAATAACACTTTCCAAATGAATGGACCCATTCAACATGATCTATATTTCCTCATTAATTTCCAAAAACCATCTCTTGATTAAGCATAATTTGTTCAAACAACTCTTTGTACACATAGTCATTATGAGCGAACACACAATCACATTATAAGCCTTTGTTCATATTTCATACTATTGGTTAATCCCTTATATTCACATATATAATCCTTATGGATTCTACAATACTCCCAAATAGATAATTCATCGAGATATATCTAAACAACATCAAAACAAATTCAATTACCCTTCTCAAGTTACTTGCAGAACATAGTCAAACATATAGTCAAATATGGAGATCAATGTCTTTGTCTATACATACACTCAGACTTTAAAATTTATATTTACAAATGTGCCTTGGAGTAATCTATCACTTTTATTTTTATAACATGAGAAAATTCATCTTGGATCAAAAGATATGGTCCAAAAACCATAGACTATTATTTCCCTTTGTTAAATTCAAATATTTGAATTCATTTGGTCACAGTTAAAACTCAAACATTATGCTCTCATATCGAGTCCTCAAAAATCAGATTAAATATACATCATTTATATTATTATATTAATCTTGGTATTTAATAATACTAAACAACTATCATTTTGACCTCTTGACTTTAATGCACACTGTTGATCTCTATCTGTACGATCACCCACTCACCATTGATCCTTGGAAGAAGCTCAATCTTTAACTCTGCACAACATTAAAAATTTGAACACCTGGAACCATCTCACTACTTCCTAACATATTTTATCAACATTCTCTATTGATTATGTTCAAACTTTACCTTGTGCAAAATTGATTAAGTATGGGAACCATTGCAATCTATTTGAGAAGCCAACTTTGAACCTCAATAACTTTTACCTCACTCACTCTCATGATCTCAAATTTGGACCATATGATATCATCACATAAGAGAATATAACCATGTGAAAAAATAATCCTAAAACTCTAACACATGTGAGAAATAATGACATTAAAAATCTCACTCAAATTTTTTTGCCACAGAGCCAACTATGTCAAAAACTTATATGGAAGGCCAACTTTAAACATGCATATCTTTTGAGGTGCTTCAATGCATGATCTGAAATTTAGTGAAAATAAAATAAGATCAAAATTAAATAAACCCATATGATCATATTTTTCTGAAATGTCCACATGTGTGAGATATGCCATCACCAAACTGCTTACTCAGCTCTTTCTTGCCTCTAAGTATGCAAAAATGATGTCAAAATGCCTAGGAGCCTAACTTTACACTTACATATATTTTATCACGCTTAGGTGCATGACTTAATATTTAGTTCATAATAACTAGGCACAATATTAAATAAACCCATGTGACCATTTCCTCTGTAAACCTTTATGCATGTGAATTCTAACATCATCAACATGCTTACTCATTTGTATTTAAACATAGAAAACACTGTTAAAATGCCTGAGAGCCTAACTTTTCACCCACATATATTTGAATACACTTAGGTGGATGACCAAAGATTTAATTCATATAAATTAGGGAATCATGTGATCAAAACCATATGACCAACTCCCTCTGACTCATCTACGCGTGGTAATGGTGATGTTAGCAAAGTGCCTACTCAGATTTTCTACCACTAGACCCAAACTATCTAGATGAAAACTATGGACTACCAAATGAATTTTACTTATGCACACAAGCTCTCCAATCATCCTTGAACATTTATAAGACCCCTTATACATGCTCAAATCACCATACTCATCCTTGAATATCTATAATCATGCCAAAACTAAAGATCAACTAAGCCAACTTCAAGCACACTAAGACAAGCACATTGCACACTTTGTCATTATCACTTAGGCTATCAAATCACTTCATCCACTCACCAGGACACCTCCATGACATCACCATGACATCATTAACAACTCTCCAATAGCTTTTGGTTATATCAATTTTGGTTTTTGGTGTTTTGGTTGGAATAATTGGAAGAAGTGGGTTGGTTAACAACTGGTGGAGGAGCCATTTTAAGTGCTACTACATTTGTAATTCCCTTGGTTTTGGTGTTGGTGTTAGAGGTATTGTTGGTTTAAAAGAATAATCTCCATTTGAATTGAAACTATTTTTTTTTTTCTTAATTTAAGCTTACCCTCGTTAATGGCTCTAAGCTCCAACTTGCGTGCCATGGTGAAAGCCTCATCAAAGGTCCTGAAAGTCTGAACCTGTAAGGTGGAGGAAATATGCTTGGAACAAGCCTGAGAGAAAAGCTCAATCAACTTGGGTTGGGGAAAAGATAAAGAGATTTGGTTAATCAAACCTGTCCAATGGGCCACAAATTTGGCAATTGACTCAATCTCAAATTACTTAATGGACTAGAGGTTTTTGATAGAAACTTTCTTAGAGATATTTATAGAGAAATGATCTAAGAAGATTTGGGCTAATTAGGCAAAGGATAAGAGGGAGTGCTTGGTAATATCACTATACCAATCTAATGCTATACCAATTAAGTACATGGAGAAGGTATGAAGGAGGAGAGCATCATCATAAGCAATCAAATAATAAGAGGACCTAAATGCTCTAATATGTTGTTGGGGATCTTTCATACTCTAAAATTTTGAAAATTTCAAAATTTCCTATTGAGGAGGGTAGGGTCGAATAGGGATGGATGGATGAATTAATTTATTACAAATTTGATCATATGATAAGAGGTTACATACACCAAAAATGGATGACTCTAGATTAGTCATCTTATCCATTAACATTTTCATTAGATCGGTTTACGATTGTTCAACTCCAAAGTTGTAAGGCATATTTTGTTGGGGTTGGGTAGGTGCAACATACAGGTAGCTAGTAGAAGGTTGGGAGGATGCCAAATATTGGTAAGTGAACATGGGTGGTTGGGAAGATGCCACATATGAGTGAGTAGACATAGGAGGTTGGGAAGAAGGTGGAGGTTGTTGAATGTGGAGCCCATTTCAACACCCCTAAGGTTAAAATAAAATTAACAAGGCATTTTTAACATGTAATTTTTACTTTCACTAATGATGGGGCACATTTTTGAGTGTGACAACCACTTCCCACATTTGTGTCATGTTTTATGGAGAAGTGGGTGTGATTTAAGGTGGTTTAAAAAATCAGGGGATTATCTTTATCCCGATTGGTTGTAACCTCCCTTATTTATTGCCATTTTGGTGGGGATGTGTTTATCTCTAAGGTATGGCACATTTTTCAAGGATTTTTGGAAAGTATAAATAGGGATGAAGGGGAACACATTATGTATCACATTTTACATCTTATTTTTGAGCTTTGTATTCTCTCTTCGATCGGTGTGATTAGGTTTGAGGTGTAGCTTAGCATCTCAGGAATTCTAGTGTGAATTCAGGTTGGAGAAAGTTATCTCTATGAGAGATTTATCTTGTACTCTTGTTTATAATATTATATAGATCTTCTTGGTGGATGTAGCCCATATTGAGTGAACCATGTTATATAGATGTTATGTGTGTATTTGTTTAGATCTGAATTTTCTTTCATATGTCTTTGTTGTTGTGATTTTGAGGAATGAATTCCATGTTGCATGTTATTGCATATTTATTATTGTTTCTTAATCATTTATTCCTAAAAATTGGTATCAGAGCTTTAATGGTTTTGTTAAAGTAGTGAATCATACGGAAAGATGTTAGCTTGAGTGGGAGCTATGGCAAATAATGGCAGATCTAGAGTTGAAAAATTCAATGGGCAAAATTTCAAATTGTGGAAGATGTAGATGGAATATTACTTGTTTAAAAAGGATATTCATCACCCTTTGATGGGGAAAGTAGGCCAACCTTCAGGTATGGATCAAGTAGATTGGAATTTTCTTGATAGGAAAGCACTGGGAGCCATACGGTTGTGCGTTGCATCTTTTATTGCCTTCAATATTTCAAAGGAGATGACCACATTTGGTCTAATGAATAAATTAGGGGAGTTATATGAAAAACCCTCTACCTCTAATAAAAAAAAATTGATGAAAAGGTTATTTAATATGAAAATGTCTAAAAATAGTTTTGGCATTGATCATTTGAATGATTTTAATATAGTTGTGAGTATGCTAACTTCTATTGGTATTAAATTTGAATATGAAGTTAAGGCTTTATTGATTATGTGCTCCTTGCCTAATAGTTGGGATACATTGGTTATGGTTATGCGTAATGTTGTCCCTACTAAGGGAAGTTTAAATTTTGAGGATGTTATAGGTGTGATTCTTAGCGAGGAAATGCAAAGGAAGAGCATCGATGAATCATCTTTAAGGAATGCTTTGACGGTGGAGACTAAAGGGAGACAAAAGGACAAAAGCAAAGGAAACCATGGAAAGTCAAAGGGTCAAAGAAGATCTAAATCTAGAGTCAAGATGGTGTGCTAGCATTGTGGTAAAAGTGGACACACAAAGAAGGAATGTTGGGAACTTCAGAATAAGAAGACCAAACATGAGGAGATCAAGGAGGTAAATATGACAACAGCTACTGTTAATCATGATGATTTAATTTTTTCCTTGGATAATGTTTCTGAACTTGGGTATTAGATTCAAGGGCTTCTTTTCATGTCACCCCACATAGGCATCATTTTACTAATTATGTTAAAGGAGATTTTAGACATGTTTATCTTGGTGATGATGAACCATGTAGTATAGTAGGGAAAGGTTGTGTTCAAGTGAATATGTAGAATGAGAAAACATGGCTACTAAAGGATGTCAGACATGTCCCATAGTTAAGATGGAATTTAATAGTAGTTAGATAATGAGGGTTGTTTGGTGATGTTTACAGCAGACTCTTGGAAAGTTACCAAGGGTGCTCTTATGGTTGTGAGAGGTAAGAAAGTTGGGACTTTGTATTTGAATAGTAGTGTTAATCATTGTAATTTAGTTGTTGTAGATGAAGATGAAACTTTTTGGCACTACAAGATTGATCATATGAGCTATAAGGGCATGGAGATCTTGAAA
This sequence comes from Torreya grandis, assembly GCA_037957365.1. Lineage (NCBI taxonomy): Eukaryota > Viridiplantae > Streptophyta > Pinopsida > Cupressales > Taxaceae > Torreya > Torreya grandis. Next base: position 1,382,001 of record JARHVA010002882.1, on the reverse strand, counting down.
GACAAGTTGCCCAGATCAAAATAGGTTGATTTGGACTTTTATGATGATTGTGTGTACAGAAAGAGAAGGCATTTAATTTCATGAGGGTTGGACCTATGAAGAAGGAGAATAAGTTGGATTTCGTTCACTTGGATGTATAAGGGCCAGCTCAGGTATCTTTTATTGGTGGTTCAAATTATTATGTTACATTTATTAATGATGCAATTAGGAAAGTTTGGGTTTATTTCATTAAGAAGAAATCTAATGTGTTTGAAACATTCAAGAGATGGAAAGCTTTGGTTGAGAATGAAATAGGTCTCAAGTTAAAATGTCTCAGGTCAGATAATAGAGGTAAGTATTGTAGCAAAGCATTTGATAATTATTATTCATCTAATGGAATTTGTAGGCAAAGGATGGTTCCAAGGACGCCATAAGACAATGGATTGTTAGAGAGGATGAATAGGGCAATCATGGAGCATGCTAAGAGCATGAGGTTACATGCAAGGATGCCCTTAATGTTTTGGGTGGAAGAATATAGCACAGTGGTATATCTAATTAATAGAGGACCTTCAGTGCCTTTAGATGGAGGCATACTTGAGGAAACTTGGTCTGGTAAGAAAGTTAATTATTATTTTCTTAGGGTCTTTGGATGTGAGGCATTGGTTCATGTTGCCAAGAAAGATAGGACCAAGTTAGAGGCTAAGTCTAAGAGATGCACCTTTATTGGTTATGGTGAGGATGACTTTGGTTTCTAGGTTTAGAGTCTTAGAGATAAGAAAATATTCTGATCTAGGGATGTTGTCTTTAAAGAAAAAGTCATGTATAAGGATCAGTTACAGGAATAGGAACAAAAGAGTACACAGTTTACACAGTTTTGGATGATATTATGAATGTTAAGTTATCCAAGGAGATAGTTTAGGAACCTCCTACACATGAACCCCAAACTCCTATAGTAAGAAGGTATTCTAGGGTAAGAAGAGCTCCTAAACATTTTTCCCCATCTTTGAGTTATTCGTTACTTATTGATAGTGGAGAACTAGAATGTTTTGAAGAAGCAATGCATGTGAATGCTAAGAAGAAGTGGGACAAGCCATGGAAGAGGAACATAGTTCTCTCATGGAGAACTAGACATGGGATTTGGTGAAGCTACCCAAGGGAAAGAGAGCATTGTAGAATAAGTGGGTATATAAAATCAAAGAAGAGGATGGAGGAAAGAAATGGTACAAAGACCGATTCATGGTTAAGGGGTTAGCATAGAAGAAAAGTATTGATTTTGATGAGATTTTTTCTCTTATTGTTAAGATGACTTTTGTTAGAACTGTGCTTGGTATAGTTACAGTAGAGGATTTGCACTTAGAATAATTAGATGTGAAAACTATGATCCTTCATGGTGATTTGGAGGAGGAATTATATATGGAGCAGCCATAGGGTTATGAGGTCAAAGGAAAGGATAAATTAGTGTATAGACTAAAGAAGAGCTTGTATGGCCTAAAACAATCCCATAGAAATGGTATAAGAAGTTTGATAGTTTTATGTTAGAACAAGGTTAATCCTAATGTCATTATGACCATTACATGTATGTCAAGAGATTTCAGGATGGTAATTATATTATCTTATGCTTGTATGTAGATGACATGTTGGTTCCAAGAAAGAACATGTAATAGATTCAAGTACTCAAGAAACAACTTGGTGATTCCTTTTCTATGAAGGATTTGGGTGCAGCAAAGCAAATCCTTGGTATGAGGATAACTTAGGATAGGAAAGAGAGTAAGCTGATCTTATCCCAAGAAGAGCATGTGAAGAAATTTTTGGAGAGGTTTAGTATGAAGGATGATAAGCCAGTTGGAACTCCTTAGGTAGGCCATTTTAGATTATCAAAGGAGCAGTATCCCAAAATAGAAGAAGAAAATCTAAAGATGTCCAAGGTACCTTACTCATCGATGATTGGTAGCCTAATGTATGTTATGTTTTGTACTAGGCCAGATATTTCCCATGTAGTGGGAATAGTAAGTAGGTACATGAGTAATCTAGGTTATGAGCACTGGCAAGTAGTGAAGTGGATTCTTTGATATTTGAGAGGAATCATGGGTATAGTATTATGTTTTAGTGGATTAGACATCACTTTGTGTGGTTATATGGACTTGGATATGGTTGGGGATGTTAATAGTAGGAGTATGATAGGTTATGTATTTATTATCAAGGATACAGTGGTTAGTTGGATTTCTTGGATATAAAAGGTTGTGGATTTATCAACCATAGAGGCTGAGTATATTGCTACTATAGAGGTTAGTAAATAGATGATTTGGTTATAAAAATTACTTAATGATTTGGAGCATAAGCAGGAAGTTGGGGAATTACATAGTGATAGTCAGAGTGTTATACATTTAGCCAAGAACTCTGCTTTCCACTTGAGGATGAAGCACATAAAGTTGTAAGATCATTTCATCATGATAACTTTGGAGGAAAACATGGTGAAGCTACATAAGATACATACGAGCCAGAATCTTATGGATATGTTGACCAAGGTAGTCACATTAGAGAATTTGATGTTCAACTTTGGTTGGTCTTCATGAAAATCATGGAGGAGTGTTAAATTTTGTTCAAGGAGAAATGAAATCCAAGTGGGAGATTGTTGAATGTGGAGCTTGTTTCAACACCCCTAAGGTTAAAATAACATTAACAAGGCATTTTTAACATGTAATTTTTACTTTCACAAATGGTGGGGTAATTTTTGAGTGTGTCAACCACTTCAACCATTTGTGGCACATTTTATGGATAAGTGGGCATGATTTAAGGTGGTTGAGAGAATCAGGGGATTATCTTTATCCCAGTTGGTTGTATCCTCCCTTATTTATTGCCATTTTGGTGGGGATATGTTTATCTCCAAGGTATGGTGCATTTTTCAAGGGTTTTTAAAAATTATAAATAGGGGTGAGGGGGAACACATTATGTATCACATTTTGCATCTCATTTTTTATCTTTGTATTCTCTCTTTGATCGATGTGATCGGATTTGAGGTATAACTTAGCATCTCAAGAATTTTGGTTTGAATTTGGGTTGGAGAAATTTATCTCTGTGAGAGGTTTTTTGTTGAGAGTTGTCTTGTACTCTTGTTTATAATATTATAGAGAACTTCTTGGTAGACGTATCCCACATTGGGTGAACCGTGTTATATCGATGTTATGTGTGTATTTGCTTAGATCTGAATTTTTTTTCATATGTCTATATTGTGATTTTGAGGAATGAATTATGTGTTGCATGTTATTTCATAATTATTATTATTTGTTAATCACTTATTCCTAATAGAGGCATGTACCCTTCTGAGTTTAGGACATAGCTTGGGTTTCGCGCAATGGGCACTTGTTAGGGAATAAACATTGGTTGGGTTGGAGGAATGGTTAGATTAATAGGTTGAAGGTGGGTGGTGACCTTAGTGCTAATAGGTGCAAGGGTAGAGGGTATAGAAACTACCAAATTTTGGAATGGGGTGGAGGTTGGTGGGTTGAAAATGACAAGTAGAAGAGTAGTAACACTAGTGGAAGGTACTCCAATGGTAAGTGGAGTATAGGTTACTAAATGTTGGGTTGTTCCTAGATTGGAAGGGTTATTGGTTGGGATAGGAGGTGTTTGGGTGTTGGTGAGTGGATAGGATTGGTTTTAGATGGTTGTGTTGGAGGGATTATTAGTGGAGGAAGAGGCTTGGGTGACCAAAGGTTGGGTGGAAATGGTGGCTATAAAGGTGCTACCCATAATATGAGGTGGCATGCCATAGGGTGCCTCAATGGATGGAACTAAAGCAGGGGTATGGTGAGACATGGTATTAAGGTAGTAGTGGAGGGATAAAGAATTATTGTCTAAAAGGGTGGTGAAATCCATATCTCCTTGGGTAGCTATTCCAGGTATACTAGGACTTCTAAAATGATGGGGGGAACTTTCTACATCTATGACATACTCCATGGATGAGGAAGAAGAGGAATATGGGTAGTTGGGTGGTGGATTTTCATTTGATTGGTTTCTTAGTTGTTGTTTTGTCAAAACCATGCAAATAAAAAGGAAGGAAAGATGAAATCAATCTCACAAATTGAAAAGAGAATAAATTTAAATAAAAATTTAAAGGAAAACAAGCATACACTAGAGTACGTTTAGATCCTAGAATATTTTTTCTCTCTTTGGGCTTATGCCTCAATTTTAAAGAAATTATGAGGAACAACTTGGGCTTGTAGAAAAAATACTAGTTTATGATGTATAGAGATGGTTTTAGGTTGTTAAAGGCTCTCAAGAATCTATGTTAATTTTGGTATGTGGCTTGATATCGGGGCCTACCCCCTCACTTCACACACTGTAGTGACAAGGGTGTTGGGTGCTTAACCAAAATATACCAAATACTAGATATTGTACTCATCCAATGAACTGAGTGTTAGTTTCTCCCCTTGGTGTTGAAATTCAAGTGGGGTAGCCAAAGGGAAAGGTTTATCACTAGGTGATGAAATATTAGTTGGGCCTTATGTTTTAGATTATGGTAAAAGCAGGTTTTGAAGGGGCCCCAAAACCCTAGTACAAGGAAAGAAAGAAAGAGCATCCAAGACCATAGGCAAGGCCTAAAAACTACAAGGAAGTAGCAAAAATAGGTTTTTAATGGACCTGAAACCACCAGAAAGACAACCGGTCAAAACCCAGATTTAACAAAGATCTGGCTACACCAAAGGCAGAAGATTACAAAAAGAAACCAAGGAACAGGACCAGTTTACATAACCAACAAGAGGAACCAGACTATTCATCCAGTTCCAATATCATTTTCATAGTTTCTTTTCCTTTCACAACAGTATCCTGGGTAGTGGTTGGCGCCAGCATGGCTCCTTCTTGTGTAGCCTTCTTTCTTGAACTTTGTCTCATCCTTTTGCTAGGTCCCTCCAAGGCTTTGGTCTCCTCGTTAGCTCTTTTTCCAATATTGATAGCAGCAGCACAAATATTGGACGTAACTTCCTCCATTTTTGTTTTGTTGTCCTTAATGAGTTCTCGGAGGTTATTCTCATAGGCTTTGAGCTTGACTGGGATATCTCTTATCTAATTTTCCATTTTGTTAATTTTGTTCCATACAGCTTTCAGAGTATCTTCCATAGTTTCCACTTTCCTTTTGAGATCCATGATCTCCCTACACGTCCAAGAATCAAGTTCGAAAGATGACTCTGCTTTGCAATTGACCCAAGTCATTGGTGTGTGTGTTTCATCATTCTATTTTTTCCCTCTCCATTCCTCAGAATTTTTATTGGGACTATTCCTGGCTTCGTCAAAGGTATCCTCTCGACCCTTTTGATCCTATTCTTTAATTCCAGTTTGAATTTCCATGTCCATTTCTTGATTATCATCCTGAACTATAGTTTCCTTTTCATTTCTTGAAGCAGGGTCCTCAACAGGGCCATCCTGGACAAATTCATCCTCCGACACTATCTGATTTTCCTCCGTAGCTTCTGTTCTATTTGCAGAATCCTCCTCTGTGTTGACATTTTCTTTTTCATTCTTCTCAGGACATTCTTCATCCTCATTAGAGTTTGTATCCCAGCTTTCAGTTCCTTCTTCTTCCTCCAAGTTTTCCTCCCTGGGTTTATCAATTCTCTCCCGTTCAGTATCTTCTTCTACATTCTGATTTTTAGCACTAGGGAGCTTGATTTTGCCTTTCCCTTTTACACTTTCACTCTTTCTGTTCCCTGACTCCTTATTTTTCCCCTGGTTAGGGTGCTTTGCCATTGCATTATTCTTGCAATAGCCTTCGATTAACAAAATAAGGCCTTCATTTAGGATAGGGCGCGTTTCCTTTTTCCTATGAGAATATAAACTTTGGACCAAGGATAAGCGAAGGTAAAAGGGAAAAGACAAACGTACCTTGTGCCTGAAATGGTTAAGGAAGACAAAGTGGAATTTGTGCACTCGCTTACTTCTTCCATCTAGGATGAAGTACTCCCTTATACAGCTTAAGACATCCCTTCATATCCCTTTAATCTGATCCAATTCATAGAAATCCCCATTCTTGACCAGCTTCTACTCTTCCTCATCCGTCTTGGGGAACTTACAAAAGGCCTCATTCGAAATGCTTGTCTGCTTGGAGAATTTAAGTCCATCTGTAGGCAGCCCTATTACCTCTGCTATAAAATCCTCTGTTAGGTTCACTGTGATACCATGCAAGGTGACCCTTTCATCAGTCCAATTTTTGAAAAAAGTCATTGTGATATGCAGTTTTGACCCATGGAGCCTTTCCATATAGTTCGCAACTTTTCCTTTCTACAAAATTCTCCAGACTTCTTATTTCTCTTTCCATTCATCATAGCTCTTGGGTTCCTGCTTCCTGGGTTCTCCCTTCCTTTCGCGAGCCATACTCATTTTCTTTGAAACCCAGTCGCTATGGTCTTTACAATGATCCCACCTGCTACCAAATTGATTAGAAAGTTGGCTTTGTTTGTGCATATTCAGGATCCGCTTCTCACTCTTGAGGGCCTTCCTCTTTAATGATTGTTGTCCTTTCCCCGCATTGCCACTCCTCCAACTCATTATATTTCTATTACACTCCAATCTTTCCTTCCTTTGCATGGGTTGCATCATGAAGAATGAGTGCCCTCAAATCCACATTCTTTTCTAATGTTTCATGCCACCTCACTATTTGACCTGTCCGGACTGCACAATTAGCTAGCCAATCTGCAACACCATTGGCTTCATGAAAGGTGTGGGTTATAGTCACTTCTTCAAAAAATTTAATTAATGTTTTCATCTCCATTACCTTAGCCTCTATGGTCCAAGACACAGTATTTTTATTGTTAAGAATATTTATGATATTCAATGAGTCCCCTTCAAGCCACAATTTGGGATATCCCGAGTCCACAACTATTTTGATGGTCTGAAGGGCAGTTGTAGCTTCAGCAATGTGGCAATTCGATTTACCAATGGGGATTGCAACAACATCAATTACCTTTCCCGTATGGTTTCTTAAAACTCCACCACAACCTGCATTCCCCGGGTTCCCTTTGGCAGCACCATCAAAGTTTCCTTTAATCCATCCTTGAGGGGGAACATTCCAAGTAACTCCTGATCTGGGATTATCAGGTTTACCTTTAGAATTATCCGTCCTTAATGGGTTATCCACTTGGAGAGTTAAGCTTGGATTCTTTTGTGATAAAAAATTCTCCTTTATAGCTCTAATGATGTTGGGCCTTATGTTAGTGTTTTGATATTTGATTGAATATATGGTTTGGTCTTTATGTGTGTGATAATAAGTGAGACTATGATTAATTTACTTGATTTAATTAAGCTATGTGAGTTAAACAATACTAGCAAACTATATATTCAAGTTAATTTTAGATCCAAAGGAAAATTAGATTCTTTTCAAATGAATACAAAAATAACTAAATGCAATATGACGATACAAATCCTAAGCCTAGGATGAGTACTTTTGATTTTTAGAAATGAAGGCAAAAATGGCAATTTTTACATTTTTTCTAAAAATCAAACGAAACTAAAACTTGCTTTTTGGAAAAGAATAAAGGAAATAACAAACATTTTAATTTCAAAAAAAAATGCAATGGATGAATTCTCTAATATAACTAAATATCCTAAATATGAACCCAAAAAAAATCTCAAGGGTCCCACCAAGCATTCCAAAATGTTTCACTATTTTTTTCATTTATTTTTTTTCAGGGAAAGCAAGAAGAAAATATAAGAAGGGTGTGGTAGAAAAACCTAGTTTTGTTGTGTGCACATGAATCCAGATAGTTGTAGATACTCCTTTTTTTCTAGGGACGATGACCTACAGATAAGAAAGCAACTAGAAGAATGGTTGATTAGTGAGATAGTTAGGTGGATTGCCAAGCATGAGCTAGATCCAAGAAGCACTAATCTTTTTTGGAGGTTGTCAATCCACACTTTAAAATAATTAAATTATGAAAAATGAAATTAGATGCTTTCATGAAATAACAAAAGTATTGAAATCAAATGCAAGAGATAAATGAAGTGATTTTACTTAAAATAACAATAACTTGATAAAGACTAATGTTAAATTAATCAAACCTATTTCAGAAAATAATTTGAACCTCTGTGATGCAACATAAATTCAAAAGTTAGAATTTAGGTATAGACTGGTAGGTGAAATTTACTTATTTTTGTGAAATGGAACACATAGTGATCATCAGTGGTTAGTCCTAACCATCAATGATCAAGGTATGACCGTTGATGATCAAGGTATGACTATCGATGATTACTGTGAGATCTAGTTTGGTAAAAGATAGTTGTTGGGGTGAGTTGTAGAAAGGCTCTTAATGTGGTTTTTGGGTTGGATTTTAGTCATGAGAAAGAAGTGAATTCTTATAAATGTCAAGTTTAGGAGTTGGGTGGTCAGGTGAGCAAGAATGGTTTATGGGTGGTCTAGGGTAGAAGGAGAAATTCCTGGAGTTATAGAACTCCAACACAGGAAATGAGATGAAGGGAAATAAGAATGGATACAAGCAATGATACTAATAAAATTAGTTACTAAACTTAATAAAAAGTGCAGATACTTAGCTTTAAGTTTTTTGGTCAAGAAGAGTGTTGAAGTTGCATAGTAAGTCATAAGAGATCCTGGAGCAATGTCATTAGAGTAACGATACTTGGACTCTTGATAGTGACTTATTGCAGCACCTGATGTCTTTGGTCTAGTTCATGGTTCATTTGGTATCTTTGATTCACTTAAGAGTAAGAGAACCTCACATAAAAAGATGATTTTCAACCTCCTGAAGGAAGGCTTTTGGGTTACATTAAGTAACCATCAATGTTCCTAGTCAACCACCACCAATCAAGGAATGACCATTGGTGGTTAGGTGGAAATAGTCAAAAATGACTAAAATTAGCCAATTTCAATAATTAATGGTAGTTAAGCCATTGGAAAATGGTCTGAGGTTAATAAAGGATTCATTGGGATGCATGAGGAACAAGTCTAAGAAGTTAGGGCATTAAATACCAGGGTAGAAATGGTCCTTGGTGAGGTATCAAATAACTATCCATTGGTTTGAGTAGGTGGGGTGGAAATAGGCACTATTTAATTAATTAACTTAATTAATTTAGTTAAAGGGGGTGAATGGGTATGTTTAAGTATTTTGATAATTAATCATAACATAAGGGGGCAAAAGGGGCCAAGGGGTGTATGGATGATGACTAGAATCAAGTTGTGTAGTTTTCGAGCATCTACACCTAGTCTCTTCTGATGGTCCTCATGGTTTGTGCTTTCATCTCCATTTTAATTTAAGGAAGTCTTTGAATAAGATCACATAAGAAGATTTGAAGATCTTAAGTATGCGCTTCATGATTTTGAATTGTTCCTTGTGCACTTCTCCCTTTACTACTTAAAGTTGGGGATACCCATGCGGTTTGACTTTCACTTCATGTTGATGCAATGAAGGATATTTGCATGGGGTATGCATTGGAGACTACTTATAATCATAGATCAACACTTAGTTGATGTGCAAACCTAAGTTTATTATTGAGTGTGGGCATGAATGGGAAGTGTCTATGTGTAGACTTGTTTTTTGGGAACTCAATCACTGCAAAAGCATGTAACTATTTGTGTGGTCCTTATGAGTTCAATGCCTACTGAAGGAGTGAATTATAAATTCAACACTTACCATATAGCTCATCCCAAAATCAAATAATTATAACCTTAAAGCAATGCAAAAATGACTAGTATTATTTATATTCCTTCCCAAGGGATATGTTTTTAAAGCAAAGATGATTGGAATAATCCAATAAGAGAAATAACACTTAATAGTTTCCTTTCATCATGCTATCAATACCAAAATAAAACATAAGAGAGAACCATAAGGTTAACACCAAAGGACACTATCCCTTTTTTTTGCCATGTGATTTACTATTAATCATTAAAAACCCATTCTTAATGAAAAGAGGTTATTGATATATAATTGCATGCACTTATCACAATGCTACCTATCAAGATTATTGTGACATAATCCCTTAGTTTAGGATCCTTGCACTATGTATCACTTTCAATCAATGACATAGGATTAAATAACCAATTTGACCAATTAATAAGTGGTATCAAAGAACCACCTCATAAATAAGTAATTACATGCAACCATTGAAGAACAAGGAGTGGAATTGCATAGATGATTATGCATCATGAACATAAAGCATATACATGATTGTGAATAATAAACTAATTGGTTATACCCTATTTTCAATTCTTTATATTACTACAAAACATAATATAGCTCTTGATTTTATTCACAGGAATAACCATAATGCCATAACAACTAGAGTATGAAAAATATTCGATAATCCATAAGAACGTTAATTTTTTCATTAAATTGTATACCAATGAAAAAGCATAGAGTCCCAAGTATAAAATATAACTAATTTCCTCATTTAGAGCTACTATAAACAACTTCCAATTTAATAAATTGATAGAGGACCCACATTACCACCACAAAACACCACTAGCAAGTAAAAGATCATGATGAAATAATAACCCAAAAAATATATACATACATACATACAAATAAGGCTGCAATAATAAATCTTGTAACCCTAAGATCAAACCAAAAACCTTAAAATAGTTGGTTTCATAAGAAAATGTAAGCCCAAAATGTTATGTTTAGGTTTAACACCAAAATGGCCAAGCTAAAAGAAGGAAACAATAACATTCAGATCTGAGCATGCTCCAAATGAAAGGAGTTTTCAATAATTTATAGGTTTTAAAGGAGGGATTTTAGACACAAGATTCAAACCCAAAACCTACAATGGCCTAGTAATACAAATCTGCCATATCCAATATCTCATATATAAATAACAAGGATTATATTGATATAATCATTTTGGGCATAACCCAAACCCTAAATGGAACCAAAAACCCCAAAACATAAAATTAAAACACAATAATTTATAAATGATACTCGCAATAATCCACATGCATGCCTACAAAACATTACATTTTTTATTTTATTTTTGAAAACCCAAGAAGGTAAACCTTAATATAAAAGCAAGTGAAAGAGGCCAATAACTACAAACTTCATTTACCATTACTAAATGGAACGAATAAAAACTAATCTCATTATGAAAACTTTTGCAACCATAATCAACATATATATGACAGGGTTTGTATGTGCATGCATGCATATCTAAGCTCATATGTCATTGGAAGCCCCCAAATTTTATTACCTTAATGTTATTTGAGTTGAAAAGCAAAAATATTTAAAAAATAAAATTAACTTACTTGGGATTTTACCCAAATTGTTGATAAAGCTTCCAATGGCACTTTTGGAATACCCATTGCGTCTATTTCACACAAAAAAATCATTTTTGTTAAGCACCTACAGCCCCCTCACCATTTTTGATTCTCTCCATTGTGATGAATCTATAATTTTATATTTCATTATCAGCTATAACATACTTATTGGCCTCCAAAAATGGCCATTCACCTCCTACTTGGTGGTGGCCATGCCCCAAATGAACAACTAGCTTTTGGGGGAAGCAAAACTCTTATGCAGAGCTTCCATCAATAGACCAAATGACTAGGGTTTACCTTGAATTCTTTCTAGAAGAATTATCCAAATACACTAAAGTCACCCTCCTGTCTATTTACTTCATTAACAAAATAAGGATTTCAATTATTTTTACTCAATCTAAAAGTCCCCCCCCCACACCAAAGTCTATGTAATTGGTAGAATTTTAGCCCATTATGATTTAATGATAATATTGTTTAAATTAGAATCCATATTGGCATTATGCCAAAATTAACTTCTCATGGATCAAAGATATTAAGCCACAGGCCAAGGTGCCTATTATAATGTGGTAAACAAGTTATTTAATTAAAATAAAATGGTGTGTGTGTGTGTGTGTGTGTGTGTGTGTGTACATATATTATATATAAACACCAAATGGGTCCATTTTATTTTATTTTTAATTTCTTATAAAATAATAGCATAAGACTTACTTCATGCTGATGACATCCCACAACATCAATTCAAATAAGACTTATCTTAATAAAGCCTTTACCCAAAATGACTTTAGCTCATGATTAAAGTGGCTTGTTAATTCATACCTCATATTTTCTTACAGGGGTCTTTTCAATAAACTTACTCACCAACTAGCTTGAGCACATTTGATAGGGGGCTAAAACCATGGTTATGACATTGAATGGATGAGTTTTCTAAGGTTGGGATGATACGCATGTTGTTTGTCAGGGCACCCATATTATTTAGGGGTAGGAAGGATATTAAGCATCAATAAAAGTCTTAAATGGATGAGGATCTACTAGGACAGTATGGACTTTGCCTTCATACTTGTATTTAAGGCATCGATGTAAGGTGGAGGGGATGCAATGCATAACAGAAATCCAATGGTGTCCTATTAACATGTTATGTTGGAATTCCCCTTTTACCACATAAAATATCTCGAGATGGGTACATGCACCTATTTGGATAGGGAAGATGATAGCTCCTAAAGTGGTGGCCCTATGTCATTAAAAGTTTGTAGGATAGTCAAGGATTGGGCTATAATGGTTTCTGGTAGTTTGAATTTCTTAAAATCATGTGATGAGATTATATTTATATTATCCCCATTATCAATCATGACCCTTTTGATCTTATTTTGATTAATGTGGGCAATGACTAATAGAGGCAGATCTTAGTCTTTGGGTTGTGGTAGGGGTATTTTAGAATCCTGAAATGTGATGGATGAGGATGTTTATAAGGATCTGATAAAAACTAACAGAGGTTGGGGCTCATTTGGATGTACTTGAATGGCTTGTAGTGATTTTATCATAACTTGATGATGTTGTGGGGAGTTTTAGATGAACTCATATAAAGACATTTTCATGGGAATTTGGTGGAGCTACTTTAGGATTGAAATTTGTATTAATTCTAAGGATTAGTCTAGGTTGTCCCTAGGAAGGATATTTTCAATTTCAAAATAGATGGTTTGGGGGTATTGTAGTAGAAGCAGGATCCCCTGAGATGGAGGTTTTGACATTATTTAGATTTTGGGTTTTGGGGTCTTATGTTTACAATTACGTGGCTATGTGTATCATGTCAAGTTACAAGAATGGATAGTTTGTTAAAGTTACTGAGTTATTCCTATTTGGAGGACCTAAGGAGATGTTTGGAGGGGGTCTATCATGGCTGGAGTTGATATATCACCCATTCCTATTATTACTTATTTTGATATCTCTTGTGAAAGATCTGAGGCACACATCGTATCAGATTCTAAGACAGTTGTAGCTTTTGTCTTTTGATCGAGGTGAGGGTCAAGACAAGGTTATTCATTTAAAAGATCATATTCTTACAATACATATTGGATTATAACTTTGAGAGCATTACAATTTTTAGTGTCATGTCCTGACGTTTTATGGTATGCACACACCTTATGTTCCCCATATAATGTTGGTTCTTAGATATGAGGATTAACAGGTTTTATTGGTGGTAATGAGATGAGGGAGGCCTATAAAATTTTATTGAGGATAGTGGAATAGGATCACCTTAATGGATCTTGGTAGGATTTGGTAATCTTTCAAGATGTTGACTTTCAGACCATATTTACTTTTATACCTTCATGTTTTGCATTGATTATTTGGGTGGACCTTGTGGGAGGTATCTCACATTTCAAGACAATATTTTTAGATGGATTCCTAGGGAGATAATAAATTGAGGGGTTGACATGGGGTGTTGGTCCTGGCAGTATGAGAAGAAGCTCTTAAACTAGCTTGGATCCTTTGGAAAATGGTTTTATAATCATGATCGTTAGTCTAGATGAAGGATGGGGATCTAATATAAGGCTTAGTTTAAATCATGGGTATTGTCATATTTCCTTTTTTGTCGCTATTGGATGTCATGAGGATATCCCTATTGGGATTTTTGTTCTTGGATGGTTGGGAGAGATCAATCCTTATAGGTGGGTGTTGTAGGGTCTTGCCTTTTAGAATACCGAGGCATTTATCCCAGTTAGTTGGGGTAACCCTTTTATCTTATGTCTTTTGTAGGAAATCTTGAGCATGCTTAGATGTTAATTCCACTAAGAGATCCCATGTAATGAGATCATGAAGGTTAGAATTTATCACGGGAACATGTTTAATTGGAATGAATTATTCTTTATCCATAATATCTCTTATAAGGAGGTCTAGAATTTCTAAAATTCCTGGTATTTTGAAAGATGATTCAAGTGCACTATTGATTTCTTAAGGTAAAAGTTGATAATAAATAGTTTTAATCACATGGGCTTCTTGATTTTGGTAATTGTCGATGTTTGCTTGTATAGAATTTGAAGTGGATAGGTGATTTGGGAATGGTTGTCTAAAAATATTAAGGGATTGATTTGGGGGAGCATTCGGATTAACTAATTTGAGTTATCCTTGATCAATAAGATTCTAGACCAAACTCTTAAAGTATTGACATCTATTAACCTCATGACTAGGTATGTGATGGTAGGCACAAAAATCACTTTCTTTATACTAGTTTGGTTTAGGACGAAAGTCATCAATAGGCTTGATTGGAGGGAGATCAATAATTCATGCTCTTAAAAGTCTATCAAGGATGGAAGCATACGATTCCCCTAAAGGCATATATTATCTGGGTGGAAATCATGTTAATGTCTTCTGAGGTTGTGTCTAAGAAGCAGAAGGACTTGGTTGGTTTATTATTGGTGGAGGGGAGGATTTTAAAATAACAATGTTTGTTGTGCCTTTTGGTTTAGGGTTGTTTTAGATTGAGGTAAAAACAGGTTTTGAAGGGGCCCCGAAACCCTGTAACAGAGAGCAAAATAAAGAACGTCTAAGCCCACAGGCAATGCCTAAAAAACACTACAATGAAGTAGCAAAAACAGGTTTTAAATGGACCTGAAACCATTAGAGACGCAACCGGTCAAAACCCAGAAACAAAAATCTGGTAGCACAACATACAAAAGATAACAAAAGGGGAACAAAGATCAGTACCAGTTTCTAAACCAACAAGAAGGACCAGATTATTCATCCAGTTCCAGTATCAAGTTCATGGCTTCTTTTCCTTTCAAAATAGTTTCCTAAGTGGTAGCCTCCAGCAAAGCTCCTTTTTGTGTATCTTTCTTTCTAGAGCTTTGCCTTGTCCTTTTGCTGGGACCCTCTAGTGCTTTGGTCTCCTCATTGGCTCGTTTACCTATATTGATAGCAGCTGCACAAATGTTGGACGTTACTTCCTCCATTTTCTTTATGTTGTCCTTTATTAGTTCCTGGAGGTTGTTTTCATAAGCTTTGAGCTTGACAGGGATCTCGCTTAACTGATTTTCCATGTTGTTTACTTTGTTCCAAGCAGCTTTCAGAGAATCTTCCAAAGTTTCCGCTTTTCTCTTGAGATCAATGATCTCCCTACACAACCAGGAATCAAATTGGGAAGAAGACTCAGCTTTACAGTTAACCCAGGTCATAGGAGTGTGTGTTTCATCTTTTTTATTCTTCCCTCTCCAATCCTCAGACTTTTTATTGGGGCTATTCCTTGCTTCTTCAAAGAAGTCTTCTTGACTCTTCTATTCCCGCTCATTGATTCCAGTTTGAATTTCCATATCCATATTTTGAATATCATCCTGGACAGAAATTTCCTTTTCATTCTTAGAAGTTGGGTCCTTAACAGGATCTTCCTAGACATATTCATCCTCTGACGCTTTCTGGTTTTCCTCCATCTCTTCTGTTCTGATAGCAGAATCCTCTTGTGTATTGACGTTATCTTTTTCAATTTCCTTAGATCCTTCTTCATCATTACTAGAGTTGGTGTCCCAGCTCTCAGTTCTTTCTTCCTCCTCCGGTTTTTCCTCCTCGGGTTCTTCAATTCTCTCCTGACCCCTTTCTTCTTCTACAATCTGTTTATTAGGACTAGGGGTCTTAATTTTGCCTCTCCTACTTACATTTTCATTCTTTTTATTTCCTGTCAACTTATCTTTCCCCTGTTTGGGATACTTAACCAGTGCCCTGTTCTTGTAATAGCCTTCAATAAGCAGAATAAGGCCTTCGTGGAGAATAGGGCGCATATCCTTTTTCCTATGAGCATGTAGGCTTTGGATCAGGGAGTAGCGAAGATAGAAAGGAAAAGACAAGCTAACCTTATGCTTGAAGTGGTTGAGGAAGACAAAATGGAACTTATGTACTCGTTTGCTTCTTTCGTCCAGGATGAAGTACTCCCTTATACAGCTTAGGACGTCCCTCCATATCCCTTTAATCTGGTCCAGCTCATAGAAATCCCCATTTTTGACCAGCTTCTGCTCCTCCTCATCTGTTTTGGGGAACTTACAAAAGGCCTCATTCGAAATGCTGGTCTGCTTGGAAAATTTGAGTCCATCCATTGGCAACCCTATAACCTCAGCAATAAAATCCTATGTTAAGTTTACAGTTATTCCATGCAAGGTGACCCTGTCATCAGACCAATTTTTGAAAAAGTCCGTCGTGATATGCGGTTTAGAGCCATGGAGTCTTTCCATGTAGCTCGCCACTTTTCCTTTCTGTAGAATTCTCCAGACTTGATGTTTCTCTCTCCATTTTGCACAGCTCTTGGGCTCCTGTTTATGGGGTTCTCCCTTTCTTTCACGCGCCATACTCATTTTCTTTGAAACCCAATTACTGTGGATATTACCCTAGATCCTCCTGTTGTCAAATTGATTGGGACATCGACTTTGTTTGTGGCTTTTCAGGATCCGCTTCTCCCTCTTGAGGACCTTACTCTTTAATAATTGAGTTCCTTTCCCTGTGCTGCCACTCCTCCTACTCATTATGTTTTTATTACACTCCAATCTTACCTACTTTCGCATGTGTGGCATCGAGAAGAATTGTCGCCCTTAAATCCACGTTCCTTTCTAAGGTTTCATCCCACCTCACTTTTTGACCTTCCCGGACATCACAGTTAGCAAGCCAATCTGCAACACCATTGCCTTCACGATAGGTGTGGGTGATTTTTATTTCTTCAAATTTATTCAAAAGAGTTTTCATCTCCTTTACCTTATCCTCTATGGTCCAAGACGCAGTATTCTTATTATTAAGGATATTTATAACATTCAAAGAGTCCCCTTCAAGCCACAATTTGGAATATCCCGAATCCACAGCTAGTTTAAGGGTTTGGAGGGCGGCTGTAGCTTCGGCAATGTGGCAGTTAGATATACCAATGGGAATTGTGATAGCATCAATAACCATACCCACATGGTTTCTCAGAACACCACCACAACCAGCATTCCCCGGGTTCCCTTTTGCTGCTCCGTCGAAGTTACCTTTAATCCAACCTTGAGGTGGACTGATCCAAGTAGCACCTGATCTAGGGTTATCAGGTTTACCAAGAATAAAATCCGTCCTTAGGGGATTATCCACATTGAGATTAGAACTTGGAATTTTTTGAGAAGAAAAATTTTCCTTTAGAGCTCTAATGATGTTCTGTCCTACCACCCATCCAGGGAGCTCTTTGTTTCTGAATATTTGATTATTTCTTTCCTTCCATATTCCCCACCAGATATGGGGAAGAGTAATTTTCCATAAGAAGAGAACTTCAGGATTCTTTGAAGGGCAATACCAGCTTTGGAGAGACAGTTCAACATTTTTGTGGTGAATCCATGTAATGCCCCACAGATTGAGAACCTCCTTCCAAACAAGCTGAGTGAAGGAACAATTCACAAATAGATGATCTCTATCTTCAAGGTCTCTCCTACACAGAAGACACCTGTTAACAATATTGATTCCGCGTTTCTGTAAATTATCTAGAGTCAAAATTTTGTTTTGGAGAAGGGTCCAGAAAAAGAACTTGATTTTAGGAATGAGCCCCTTTATCCAGGCTCTTGTCCATAACGGTTTTCTGCCATTTCCCTTGAAGATGAACATGGAAGAGACTTTAAACTGTCCACTTGGCTCCTGGTACCAAACAATTTTATCTTCTTGATTAGGATATAGAGATATAGCATTTAGGGATAATTGAATATCCTTGAGATCTTGATCATAGTCAGTGAGGTTTACCCAAGTGTTGCTCTACCAGTATTGGTTAACCGTTATGCCCACTCTTTGTTTACATCTTTCTATAACATCTTTATCTTGGATTCCTTCCTGTAAGGGTTTACCTCTTAACCAAATATCTTCCCAGAATTTCACCTTTTTACCATTACCTACTTTCCATGAACTTCCTTCTTCAAGAACATTTTTTGTTCCCTGGACTGCCCCCCAAATAGCAGATGGATGAGAAATATCTGGAGTAGTAAAGAAGTCATGAAGTGACTGTGCCTTAAATAAATACTTATGCTTCCATATTTTACTCCATTCTTTATTTCCTGATAGACCCTCCATCCTTGTTTAGCTAAAAGGGCAGTGTTCATACTTCTTATTTTCCTTATACCAAGTCCACCATCCTTGACCGGTTTGCAAATGTTATCCCATGCAATAAGAGGCATTCTCCTTTTCTCCTCAGAACCTGACCAAAGAAAGTTTCTTTGAATTTTTTCAATTGCTTCAGCAAATTTAGAGGGGATTTTGAAAAGACTCAAAGCATACGTAGGTATGCTTTGAAGACTAGCTTTGAGGAGAGTT
The DNA here is from genome assembly GCA_037957365.1 of Torreya grandis. NCBI lineage: Eukaryota > Viridiplantae > Streptophyta > Pinopsida > Cupressales > Taxaceae > Torreya > Torreya grandis. The sequence continues at coordinate 1,363,481 of JARHVA010002882.1, read as the reverse complement.
AGCTTTCCTCCTTGGCTAAGAAGACAACCTTTCCATCCCGCTAACTTCTTACTAACTTTATTAATAAGACCTTCCCAAAAAGCTTCAGGGGCTTTCAATCCAAGAGGGAGACCAAGGTATATGGAAGGAAAAGAGCCTATGGAGCAATCAAGAATTCTAGCAATTTTGTTCTGTCTATAATCAGGGGTATTAGTAAAGAAAAATGCACTTTTATTCCAGTTTATCAGTTGTCCTGAGGCAGATGTGTACAGATTAATTGCTTCCTTAAGAATTCTTGCTTCAGTTACTGCAGACTGTCCCATGAAGATAGTATCGTCCACAAATTGACCATGGGAGCAAGTTAAAGGATGCGAAGAGGGTCTCAGACCTTTAAACTGGCCTCTATGAACCAAGTCCCCAAGGTATCACCCCATACTATCTGCCATGATAATAAACAGAATAGGGGATATAGGATCCCCTTGTCTTAATCCCCTAGATGGATTGAAAAAATGAGATGAGCTCCCATTTACCAACACGGCTATAGAAGTAGTAGATATCAACTGTTTGATAATATCAACCACTCTTTGTTCAAAGCCAAAGGCAATAAGGCTTTTAGAAAGGAAGTACCAATCCACCCTGTCATATGCTTTTGCTATGTCCACTTTCATTAAGAACCCCTCAGTGTTGGATTTGAGCAGTGAGTGAATATTCTCATGCACCATTATAACTGAGTTGAGGATTTGTCTGCCAGGAATGAATCCATTTTGCTGATCAGCAATTATCGAAGGGATCACTTGGATTAGTCTGGTCGTAAGAACTTTGGAGATTATCTTATAGAGAGAGTTACACAAACTTATCGGCCTGAACTGATCAGGGCTATCTGCACCTGCTTTCTTCGGAATAAGGCATAGAAAAGTGGCATTAATTTCCTTCAGCATCTGTTTAGCTCTAAAAAACTCCTTCACCGCATTACTGACATCCTTTCTTATAAATTTCCAGAGCTTTTGAAAAAAGAACATGGGGAAACCATCTGGTCCAGGAGCTTTTTCTCCTCCAAGAGATCTAACAGCTTTAAAGATTTCCTCCTCCTTAGGTATAGAACATAACATATTATTCTGCTCCTTCAAGATTAATGGAGGAATCACTCGTAGAATATCAGCCTGACTTTTCAAGTTGATGTTTCTATCTGCCTTCATCAGGGATGAAAAAAATGAAATCATTTCCTCCTTAATTTCCTTTTCCTCTGTTATCTTCTGAACTCCTTTTTTCAAATGATGAATATGTGTTTTCACTCTGTGTTTCAAAGTGGAGAGGTGGAAAAACTTAGTATTTTTATCTCCTTATTTCAACCATTGCACCCTTGATCTTTGTCTCCAATAAATTTCCTCCTTAGTTATTATGTCTTGGTACTGTACCAATTATTCACTTTCTTCTCTTAGGGATTCTGAAGTATATCCATCTTGCTGGATTTTTTCCTATATTCTTCTGATATTCTCCTTGATGGTCTTCTTTTCCGCAAAAATATTTCCAAAATAGTCCTTATTCCATTTCTTAACTTCCTTTTTAACATTTTTGAGTTTGGACACAACTCGGAAGAGAGCTGATCCCTCTATAGAGATATTCCACCACTCTTTTATTTTGCCTTCAAACTGTGGATGCTGCAGCCACATCTTTTCAAATCTGAATGGATGATTCTTTTTTTGGTTCAGTTTGTTCGCTGAGAATATTAGAGGGAAATGATCTGAGCCTATTCTGTGGCATGCTTCCAACTTACAGGTATAGTCTTTTATCTAGTCTGGGGAGATGAGGGCCTTATCAAGCTTGGCCTGTATACATTCCTTGTTCAGTCTCTTGTTGCTCCAGGTATATTGAATTCCTTGCAACTCCACATCCATTAAACCTTCTTTGCTTATAAACTCCATGAGATCAATTCTCCCTTCCATTTGAAGGTTTAGGGTTGTTAGACCCCTTAGAAGTATTAGATTTAAAAATATTATTACTTAATTTGACATTACCTTCTTTTAGGGATCAAATTTCCAATTTATGCACCATGATAAAAGCCTCATCAAAAGTTTTGAATGATCGAACTTGAAGTGTGGATGAAATGTGTTTCGCACATGACTTGACAAATAGTTCAATCAACTTTGGTTGAGGGAGGGAAAAGGATAATTGATTTATGATCCCTCACCATCTTATAACAAAATATGCAATTGACTAATCTTTGAATTGTTTAATGGCATACAAATTAGTGATATTTATTTTCCTTTTGGTATTAATTGAGAAATGTTATAGGAAGATTTGAACTAATTGGCCAAAGGAGAATAAAGAATGTTGAGCAATGGAGCTATACCAATCCAAATCTGGTCTAGATAGTGACATAGGGAATGTTCTTAGGGGAAGGACATCATCATGGGATATAAGATAGCATGCGTGTTCAAATACCCTAATATGTTGTTGAGGGTATTCCTTATTCTAGAATTTTATGAATTTAGGCAATTCCCATTATGTTGGATAGGATCTAATTAGAACAGTTGGATTGATAGGTTCATTACAAATTTATTCATATGAGAGCATATTATTTTTTTCAGAGGTAGAAGCCTCAAGGTTTTCCATCCTATCCATGAGAACATGAATAACGTTAGGTTGGGTGTCATACTGAGGTATACCACCTATAGTGTTTTGTTGCAAATGTTGTTAAATGGGAAGTGACATGGGAAATGGTTGTGATAGAGGATAGTTGATTGATGTGGTAATGAGTGGTTGAGATGAGGTTGCATACTATGGGAATAGAGGAAGTATGGCTTGTTGTTGAGATGGACTGAGGAAGGTGGTCATAAATAGTTGTGATAGAGTAAGGTGTTGAATGGACAATAGTGGTAAGAGCTATTGTTTAAGAGGTTGACATAGGGGAACTTGTTGAATGAGTTGTGATAGTTGAGTTAGATGTTGAGTATTTGTGCTCATATTTGTTTGAATAGAAGGAATAGATGTAGGGATCGAGACCACCAAACTTTAGAGAGAGGAAGAAGGTGGTTGATTGGATGTGGGTTGTGGTATGGTAACATTGTGCGTCTGGATGATTGTCACAGTAGGATTGATAGATGCTTGTGGTGGTTGAGTAATCATAAGTTGTGATATGTTAGTATTGGGGGTTAGAATCAAACTCATAGGAAGATCGATGGGTGTTGGTAGTGGTTGATAAACAAAGGTCAAGACCATGGTTGTGAATTGTTTATTTGGTCCTAGTGGTATGCCATACATAAATTAGGAAGAATGAACATGGGGAAAAATAAGAATATGTATGGCTCATGAACTAAGATAGTGACTAAGAGCTATTGGATTGTTATCTAATATACTAGCAAATTCAAAGTTTCCTTATGTATAGTATTAGGGAATACACTACCCAATGAACTCATGAGAACTAGGGAGACTTGGTGTATATTCCATGGATGAGGATGATGTAAGTGGATCGGTTTGTTTCTGAGACGGTTAATGAGTTACAACCATGTAGTACTAAGTTAAAAAAAATACAAAAAAAATGCAAAGTAAAAATTTGAATTTTTTTCTTTAGTTTTAGTGAAGATAAAAGCACACACTGCAATCAAGCATTCCTAATGTATTTAAATTATTATTTAAAATGTGATAATGCATTTGGATTTGCAAAGGACCTAAAAATTGGTATTCTAAAGTTGGTTTCAAGTCTATTTAAGGATGGTATTCTCGATATGCTTGAAGGTACATGAGGTTTGAATCTGTGTTGGTGATGGTACAGGGCTTGATATTGGGGCCTACCCCCTCACTTCACAATCCCAAAGTGATAAGGGTGTCAGATTCTGAGCCAATATACCATCAACCAATTTTTTATACTTGAATAGAACACCGAGTCAACTTCCCCCATGTTGATGAAATCCAAGTAAGTAGAACCATGTAGGATTGTTTTTGTTGCTTATTTGATATTTTCATGATTTGATAGTGTGTGAGGGAGACATGTGACTATGATGGTAAATTAACCCTCCTATTTATGTTATGTGCACTACTTAAACAAGCAATCAAATGAATGCAATTCCTTTTAAAATCCAAAAGAAAGCAAAATTTTTATTTTATTTTCTCTTTTAATGAAAACAACAATGAAAAAAATTGCTAAAAATGCAGAGTAAAATAAAGAACTAGAATAAAAAAACAAGAATTATGAGGCCCAAAAAGGGTGCCACTGAGCATGCCAGAATGTTTAAGTAGTTTTTCTTTGAGTTTCTTTTATAAAAATGAACTACTAAAAACTCAATAAAGTATAGGGTTTTAGCCAAGATGAAGGCATGCTTGTGAAATAGATTGTGCACAATTGATCAAGCAATTGTGAGGACTCCTTTTTGGTTAGGAAGGAAAACCTGCACAAATTAAGAAGATTGACAAGATAGATTAATAAGATAGTATGGTGGGTTTCCTAGTGAAGTACCAATTCCAAGAAGTGACAATCTTCCTATCATGGATGTCAACCCACTTGTTTTACAATCAAGTTGATAATAATGATAATGTAAATTACAAATGCTTATTAAAAATGTAAATAAAATATAGCTATGTTCCTATCTATTAATCTTCTTCTTCGTTAAGATAGGCAAAGTGATCAAGAAAAAAAGCTTTTATGCCTTTAGTGTCCTCTTGTATGATTTCAAGTTGTGTTGAGATATCTTTGATAGTGGGGGTGAAATATATGGCACAAAGACTTAGCTCAAATGCAACATCACCTTGATCAGTAAAAAAAGGTTGGGAGATAATTGACAAATCTTGGATGCTGATAACAAGAGGCTCTAGGGATGGCCATCTAAGGATGGTAGTTCATGTTTACAAAGAATAGATAAAAAAAAATTAGATTAGGTATTTACCATAAATCTATATAATATGGCTCAGATTTCAAAAATGATAGGTTCTAATAGGGATCGATATCGATTAACTAGATTGGTATCTATTTTACCAAGATTGATGTTGATTACAATAATCAATGTTGATTTTGCTAAAAATTCACAAGAGTGTAGATTATAGCCTAGAAAATTGTATTTTAGAAGTGTTAAAGGAAAACTAAGATGCATGATAAGGATAAATAGATACAAAAATTAAAATAAATAACTAAATTACATTCTAAAAGAATACAAAACTAACCTTTTTGATGGTGTTATGGCTTGTATAATATATTTTGGCTTCTTGAGAGCAATATCTAAGGATTTGGAGCTTGTGTATAGATCAACCAAATAGCTAAATGTTTGTGTCATAGAGTCTTTGAGTTTTATACATTATGTAAGCATTTCATCAACCTTTCAACATTGTTTCAGTGATCTTTTAGATGAGTTTTTCCCAAATACATATAATCATGGGCGATCGAACGTAATCATTGTCAGTCATGAGAATCATTAATGATTTTGTGTTATCTTTGCAAAACATGTTATAAATTGTTTTTAACCATAGGCCAAGTTGGGATGAAAGGATAATAAGTTGTTAACAGGGATTTATATCATAGGTAGGTTGTTAGGATGGTTTTGTAAATTATATTTTATTGAATTTATTTAGATATTAAAGATTTTGGTGATTGGGAGGGTTAAAATGGTAATCATTAAAGTTAATTATGATAGGTAAATGTAAATAAGGATGGATAATAATAATTTAATGGGTTTATGACATGTGATGACATCAATATGCATCGTATGGAATTCTAGTGTTTACAGATGTAGGTAAGAAGTGATCCTCTTTTCATGATCATGTTGGGAAGGTGAACCCTATGTACTACATTTTGTGCTTGATTAGGTGTTTGTTGTTGGTTTGATGCACTTAGGAATATGTATGAAGTTGTTATTTTAGAGGATCCTATTGCTAATCCCTAAGTATTTGATGTTGATTCTGAATAATCTATTATTGTGAACTATAAGGAATCTACTGGTTTTGGGGAACTTGGTGTTGGTTCATAACAAGACATTATTGTCACTAGTTTGTAAGAACTTGTTGTCATTGTGAGTTAGAAGAGATTGGTTACACATTTTATGAATTATCCACTACCTATTGAGGTGGTGGATTGTTGGCTACCTGTTGTTGGGAATGGTTTGATACTTATTGAAGAGCATTATATGCATGTCACGCATTGGAAATGGTTTTTGGATGGTTAAAAATTATGTGCTACATATCAAGTAGAAATTGGTGCAAAGCATTCATTGCAATAACTTGTTCAGGGGGAGCTAATGAATCTTACTCAAGTGTAGGATTAGCTTGGTCTTGTTGCATTTGTTCATGGAACTGATTTTGTTTTACAAATGCAATATTATTAAATGAGGTTACAACCAAAGAAGTTGTTAAGTCAACAACATGATTATATGCATAACATTGACTAGTTTGTTATATAGTGGATGCAATAATGTGACCAGTTTAGGAAGGATCCACTAGTGGACCTTTCCCCTTATTAGAAGAATCAATGGTTGGCTTTAGCACTTGAGTGCGCGATAGTTCTTGGTCAATAATTGGTTCATGTGGTTGTTCCTCTATGCAAACAAGGGTATTTAGTTGTTCTCTTGGAAAGTCTAGTAGGAGCCTGGCTCTAGATTATATTAGCCTCAATAAGGCCTCATTTTGATCTTCAATTGGTTGATTTTCAATGTATTGACCTTGTTTTGATCCCACTATAGGAGGCATATCTTTGTACACGACTAGATGTTCTTCTCCATCATAAATGTTTTCTTCCTTATAACTAGCGTAATAAGAGACCCCACTATGAGTGTACCTCAACATGGCTAGAGTATCACTTAGTTTTTGACAAGTGTTTCAAAATGTACTCTTGGTTTAATGTGGAATTTAGGAACACTATCAAATGGTCCATGGAAACCTTAGAATTGGTTCACAATCAGAAGAGATTTGGACAATGTATCAGCATAGAATAATTTTTGTCACAAAATAAGAAAGTGAAGTCTTTGAAATACTTGACCTTCATTGGTCAAAAATCAAGAATTTAGAATAGGGTAAAATAATTTTAGGACTTAGAACATAGGCTCATGCAAGAAAAAATAAGTCCAAAATGTGTTAGTACCATATAAAAGGATGATGAGATCATGGTTGTTCTTAATTTTCAAATCTAAAAGAAGGTCAAATGGTCCCAAAACTTAGGGCATAGGCTAATGCAAGAAAATCTAAGTTTAAAATCAAAATAAAATGGGTAGCATAATGGTACTAAGTGAGATAAAGGGTATTGTCTCAAATGATAGATGTGACGTTGTCAGAATTGGTTAAGTATCAAAATGGTAATGTGAATAATGTAACACCTCAATGTGTGAATAAGTGATAATGTGTAAAGTAAGGGAACTTAAATTTGCACTTTAGGTAAGTCTCTTAAATTAAATTGAAAGCCAAATCAAGTAACACAATCTAAATAGAAAGAGTAGGCCACTTAAGTCCAAGTGATAAGCAAGACTCAAGTGCCAATCAATTGACTTTAGATTGAATACTCAAAAGTAAGTTTTGAATTTATTTTGAGATGTTTTGAGATTTTGTCTATTTTTTTTTGTGCAAAGAAATTTTAGCCTAAAAAATGTAAGTAAAGAAGAAGTACCTAAGTGCATGCTCCTATGCTAATAGTTGACTCAAGGTTTGCATAGTATCCACCAAACTTCCACCAATATAACAGTTCTTAAGAGGAATTAATTTGTTAGTCCAATAAATAAAGAGCACATTAAGGTAGAGTGATTATCCATCTTCTATCTCTCAAAAACATGTATGTGGCATGGAACTTAGAGTGCAAAGTTAACTCGGTATTGGCAAGATAATCCATAGCAATGGGGTCAATTAAACTAAAATTCTTGATGGCTTTCTAAATGGTCCATAAGTGCCTAAAAATACTTGGGAATGATAATATATATGTCAATTGGATTCAAACCATCTAGATTATTGTGAAAGGGTCTTGTCCCTTTCACAAAAACTCTATCCATCACTTGCTTAGTAGAGTGTGATGTCTAGACCGCCCATGATCTGAGACCCTATTCAGCTGGTCAAGTTAACCACTCAACCACTATCCCAAATATTAGTATGCTCAATTTGTAAACCCCACCAGATAAGTGGGGTTGGTATGATGTTGATAGATGAAATCCCAAGTCAATGCCCACCTAAAGAAATTGTGAGGAGGTAATGAACTCCCAACCGCAAGACAAAAATAAAATAAAATAGTAGTAGTTTTTTAGTCATCTGAGTCCCTAGGAATAAGGAAAGAGAATACATGACATTCCTATTGTCACCAAATCTTGCACCCTATAAGAAGGTGTTCAAGCCTCTTCCATATTTGGGCAACATGAGAACATTTCCAGGTATGTGGGTGTATCTATATTGGAAATGAGCCTCTAGATTTAAGGGCTAGCTCCCTGAATATATCTTGAAATGCTCACACTTTGTTTAACTAATCACTTATGGGGGAAAAGAGTTAGAATTTGCATGAAATGAACCTAATATAAGGGGGTGATACACTAATATGTCATTCGTATGACCACCATACTTTCTTGCACTAAGAACATAAGGCATATAAACTAACTTCCAAGTCCTATGGGTTTTAACATGAGTATTTCAATATGGAGGTTAGATGCATGAGAGTTATCCAAGGTAAGTGAACCATAAGCTAGTTGCAGACACTAAGGCTCATTATACACTTAAAATATAGGTTCATACACTTGACAACACTTTATATGACCTATTAGAATAGGAACTCTTACACAAACATGAAAGGATGAGGGAAGAAAGGATAGAGAATTATCACTTTGCATCACCATACATCACTTACACACTTAGAAAATTATTCAAGAACTCAAAATTAGATTTGCATTAATGTTCAAAGGCAAAATATGACATCATTCCAATAGGGTTATGCCATACATGGAGTGGAATTATTTACAAAGGCCAAAATGGTAGCTACTTATAACATTTTAGAGAGAAGGGGGAAAAGATAAGTCCAAAGGGGAATCAAAATGAGTCCAACTTCGTTTGAACCAAAGTTACAACTACTTCTCAAAATATGCTCATTCAAGCCTTCTGATTGATCTAGGTCATCTCAAGAAGTTGTAATAGTTCATTATTCCTTCACTAATGTTCCATAAGGTTACAACGACAAGATCAAGTGGTTCTAATCTAAGTTCTAGCATCAATGCAGTTACAATAATATGATCCATCTATTAGAATTTTGTCTTGTTTCTAAACCATTCCTGACTAGTTTGTAATGGTATGCAAAAGTGGAGATAAAGGTCCTTTTCATACAGTTGGTCCTGGCGATGGATCCATTGGGGTTTATGTGTATACTTTCATGGCACCCTTTGAAATGGTAGCTTTGGTTCCAACTAGATCATGCTTGAACTTGCCCCCATGCTCATAGGTCCACTATAGACAAAAAACCAATCTTAGACTATTGGTTTTACTATATTCATTATATTGATGCACTCTGCTCGATACCTAGTTTCTATTAGGTCTACATAGATCCATTATGTCATTGTTGAAACTGAGAATTTATATACATATGCACCCTTCTTTAAAGAAATTAAACTCAGTCATAAAGCAATGTTGCAACCTTTAAAAGATGGACCTTTTATGTAATAAATCTATAAACTAGAGGTTCGTATTGATCTTCAATGGAATCCCTATATGTTCTTGTTTCCTGATTGTATCAATGTGTTCACTTCATGGTGTTTGATCAAGCTCTAATGGTGGATCAATGATCCTTGAAAGCTTTCCCTAGTTTGACTTTAGTTATGTGTTTGATCTCCATGAAGTCCCCTAGCTTCTCAACCTTTAATCTCATTGGTCATCAATATTCGACTCAACTTGTTGACATATTGACCCATATCACACCATTGATCATATTCAGTATGATTGAGCGAGAGCCATTGATCTTTCCCTTGACTTGTCAACTTTATCTAAGCTTATGCCACATGTCAAATGTGTGTTGATTTCAAGATCCTACTTTTAGTCTATCAGCTTCAACACTAATGCCATGTGTCAATCTCTCGAGCTCCTTGACTATTTAACTCATCTCACACTGTTGGATTAAGATGTATGATGTAATGTGGACCATTAAATTTGTTAGGACCCATTATTTGAAATCCAATGGTTACTCCATGAGCTTAAATTTGACATCCTCACTCCCATAAAATGACATCTACATGATCATTATTGACATTCATGCGACCATCAAATTTAAGCTCAAAGAATTTGTTTTGTTCGAGCTTAAACTTGACATTAGCACGAATGTCTTATGTTACAGGTCGATCTTTAAAAGATTGTAAATTGAGCTAAAAAGCTTGTGCAGACTTGAAACTTTTAGATCATGTTCCCAACATGAAGAACTACCTAGAACTACAATCCTTTGGCTCATGGGGGTTTGTTGAGTGAAAATAAAAAATGGATAAAAGATTTGATTTGTTCATTCTTGGATGATGTCTTAAACGGTCTAGCTCCTTAGACTCGATGAGCTAAACTTTGAAGGCTTAGATTTTGAGATCGAAGGCTCATCGAGATATGAAAATTATAGAGCATGATATTGGCACTAAGGACATGGATTTCATGTGGTCTACTGGTCATTGCTCCATTCCTATTTCCATGTGACATCTTGGTGATGGTTTGGCTTCACAAATCTTGTTCTTGAGCTACTGATTGATATTTGAAAGATAGGATGAATTCCTTGAGGCATAAGCAAATATGTTCTGTGATCTAACTACATTGATCACCATTAAGACATACCACTTGCATAAATGACCCTAAAATGACCCTTAAGATATCAAATAGCATAAAGATCAAGATAAATTATGACCAAAGCTTAAATGGCATGTGAAATTACATCAAATGAGCTACAACATACACCTTGACATTATAAAAATGGTCCTATACTAGAGTTTTACTATAGGGGGTTGACCCATTTTGGCTTGTGGAAAAAATGGTTAACATTCTTGGCAATTTCCTGGGGGTGGAATGCTTGTTATGCCATGCTCAGTTGCCTAATCCTATCCATTAGGATATGGAGTCAAAAGTATACGTGTTGGACATACAAAATGACTTGAAAAACACATGAAATAGAAGAAGAGACAAAGAAAAAGCAACACACAAACAAGAAACTAAGAAAAACACACTTGTGCTCATGAGCACTTAGGGAACACAACACACACAACAAGAAAGGAAATACACACCTAAACAAACTAACCTAAACACAAACTAACTTGAGATGAAAACTTCCTCTAAGATCCAAGGGGAAGTTTGAAAACTCTCTTGATTTATGACATGAAGGGTTGAATGAGACATGTAGCCTTTTGATGCTTAGCATTGATGTCTCCATCTTCTTCATGGTGTTTGCCAACTTTATTGGCATGATGTTCAATGAGAACCAAGCAACTCCAAATAGGTTGGCTATGGAAATGAACTCTTCTTGCATCTAATTAGCCTCAAATTTCTCATGTGGTTCCTTAGCTATGACCTCCAATGGTGGTTGAACAAGGATTTCCTTTTCGGTTTCCATAGTGTCTTCAAGAAGACTAGGTTTCTTCTCAATTGCAAGTTCTTCAAGCTTATCAAGGAGCTTTACATAGACCATCCAATCTTGGTCACTATCCTCCATGGGAAACTCTTTATCTACCTTCTCACGTTCTTGACCCTTAATGTAAAAGTCTAAAAATATGACAGTCCTCTCAGCCTTGTTTTTCTCCTTGACAGATTGTACTTGATGTTTGGAAGCATCAAGCTCTTCTTCTCATGATCCAAAACCTTTGGATATGGCTCAATATTAGGCAGGTCTCTTAATTCTTCTTGAGGAACCTCAACCTATACCTTTATTTCATCATCTACATTCATAACTTCTTAGACAAAAACATCATCCAATGACTTCATGGTAGTAGGTTCTTGATCAGCAGAATGATCTCCATCTTTATGCTTGGTAGAATCATTGTCAGTATTGTTATCCTTGAATTTTAGTAGGCTCAATTCATTGGATAACCCCTATGAAACATGTCCATTTCATAACCCATTATCTATAAGCACATAAAATGAAGCTAATCTCTACCTCTTTGCATTTGTTTTTCTTAAGAAAGTTGATCTTTCGAGGGAATTTTACATCCTGTGTAGTTCAGAGATTTTTCTCCGAACTACACTTTCTTTCTTTCTGTGCAAAGTAGGAAAAATTTTCTGACTTTGCATGTGTTTCATGTTATTTGTGTTGAGTAAGAATTTTTTTCTAAAATTGTATATGCAAATTAAGAGAATTTTCTTGACATTGCATATGCAAATTCGAAGAATTTTCCCGACATTGCATATGCAAATTTGGAGAATTTCTTTGATCTCACACATGGGACCCACCATCACGACAATAATTAATTTTTTATTAATTACCCGTTTTATATATATTTAACTCAGGTAATTTTATTTTAACCATTATTTTCTCTCTCTTTGCCATTTTTGAGCTCAAGTGCACCTCCTAACCACTGTTTTCAAGCTTGTGTGCATATTACTTTTGCCACGCTCATGATCAATTAGATTTTTTGGTTTGATTGTCTTCATGTTTCAAAAACACCTCATTTTGTTGATTTCATCTTGTTTCAGGTAAGTCTCCCTTTTATTTTCTTCATTTTTATGTTTTTATTTTTATTCTTATTTTCTATTTTAGGGTTTTGATTTTATTTTTCCCCAAAACCTTTTTCAAACCCCAACACTCTCTATGAATTCTGGATAATTTTCTCTGAAATGCATAGAGGAGTGATCCTCAAAGTTCACTTAGTGCATTTTAGATAAAATTCTCTGAAGTGCACATTGCACTTTCCCCCCTATGTACTTTAGAGACTTCTTTCATAGTGCATGTCACCCGGTGCACTTCAGAGAAAATTCTCCGAAGTGCATAATTGTAAAGTTCATCCCCTATGCACTTCAGAGATTTTTCTCCAATGTACACGTAACTAGATGCACTTCAGATAAAATTCTCTGAAATGCATGTAAGTCTACACCGAAACCTTACTCTCTTGTGTAATTCAAAGAATTTTCTCCAAACCACACCCAACCTTTTCCCATGTAGTTTATAAAAATTTCTCTGAATTACACCAAAGTGATCAACCCATCATGTAGTTTAGATAATTTTCTCTGAACTACATGTTTCCCAAAAAAATAATAAAAAATGCTAACTCTGGATAATCAAATTTTCTTACTTGTAGCTATCTGATCAATGATAGACATTTCTCCAAATAAGAAGACAATGAAGTACAAGTATCAGGGTGTGTTCCTATTGTCTATAGTTGATTCAAATGTGGATCAAATTGGGGATATAGAGATTGGTCATGTGGATATGGCTGAGTTTTTACAAATATTAGGAAGAGAACCCATTGCACCTCATATGCAGCTAGTACTTAACAGTGAAATTCATTTGGCTACTGCATTTCTAGTATCAACACATGATTCTAAATTTATCTTGACCATGGTAGCACATTTTGATTAGGAAAGCAAATCGGTCAAGGATTTAGAGGGTAAGGTGATCATTCACCTTGATGAGGAATATTTTGATAAAAAATTTCACCTCTCTAAGATTGAATAATATTCTAATTTAACTATGGAATCAACTCAAGAATACTATGACTGATATCTTGAGAAGTATAAGAAATATATTAACTCCAAATGGCCAAGACTCCTCGACCCACCATTTCTAAAGGGCCCAAGTATTTGCATCATAGTGATTTTTTGGAGGAGATAGGAGATTTGATTACTCTCCTCAACAGAGTGAAAGGGTTGTCTACTTCAAACATTTTTCAAGAATAGATGTATTAATATATTATGGTTATCAAAAGAAACAAGAAAAGGATCTTTCAGGGTAAATAAATTAGTGATGTTATTTGTCATCAGCTCTTTGAGGTAGCTTCATCACTCAAGTTTTACATGACTTCATATCTTGGGTATGATGCAGCCAGTATGAAGACTTTCTTGGGTTTAAATTATGTCAATGAAAGGAAGAATGTTCCTGTATATGAGCACTATCCACAACTAACTCTAAAAGAAAGCGTCAAGTATTAAAGGAGAGTTAATGACACTTTCTTCTATAAATTCATTTGCACTTTTGAGAAAGAACTTGAAAAGAAGAGAGTTTCAGATCAGGCATGGTCATAGGTCAATAAGGTTGGATGCATTTTCTTACAATTCCCAACTTTTACATACATCAGGGTAGAAGGATTTGATGAACAACCTTACATGCTACCCAGATACCCCAGTGATAAATAAATACTAATGGAGATGCGCAGACAAGTGATGAATGTGCATAAAAAATTATTAGATGCTCACAACAAAGGTTTCAAATTTCCAATCAGTATTGGTCAATACACAATTTATACTATTCCAAAGGCTAAGACTATGGAAACCAAGCTACAATGGATTACGCTTAAAAAATTAAAAAGTAGAGAAAACTTTGATTACATAATGATGAAGGAGAAGCTCAAATGTAATATCACCCTTGTGCACAGAATTGAAGATATTTGGGTAGAATGCAAAATTAATGAAGACGTAAGGAAACTTGATTATAGTCACCTTATTGCTGATCAGATTATCAATTTGGAATTGGAAAATATTCTTGGGGATTTGATAGATGATGGAAATATATTGGATTTTTCATATGAGGAAAATCAAGTGGCTTCAACTCCTCTCCCTCCCATCCAATGGTTAGTTAAAGAATTCACTTATATTAGAGATAGATTTCAACTTATTCTTGAAAGAACTAATGCTTGGTTGGAATCTAAAGGAATTAAGTTGAAATTTTTTAAAATTGGTTATGAGGAAGAGTATGATGAATAGACTTCTAAGAAATGAGGGGAGCTAAGAACTAAGAACAAAGAGGAGCCCTCTACTTCCAAATAGAAGCCAAAATTTGTATTTATCAATAAAGAAAAGAGAAAAGACAAAGAAGCAAGTGTCAAGGAAAGCGCTCAAGTGGAGAAAAAATAAATCCTAGTCACAAGTGAGGCACCAACTCAATCAACAACGTCACAAGTGTCTCAGCTAGTGCTTTAACAAACTATACAAATAGAGACTACTCAATCAAAGGTTCCTTTGAATAAAGCTTCTCAAGCCATGGTTTCATAGGTAACATTTTCCATAGTTCCTCCCATGAGTACCACTATATAAGTTGATCCTATTCCTTCTCAAGTTGTTCTTTCACCACCACCTTCAGCTCCTAGTGCCGCATTTTTTAAAGTTCTTTCACAAGGTACATCAAACCAAGTTTTTGATTCATTGTCAAATCTACCTAGTCCTTCAAAGTCATTGGGATCCCTAACTAATTTATATTTCACCCAACAAGATATGGACAAATTTATGTCTATACCTTCTTCAAAGATAACAACTCAGGTTCCTATCACTCCAGTGTCTAAAATGTCAATAAGAACTAAAGTGGTGGTTACTCCAACCCAAAATCCAATTGTTATTACTAAAATCCCATTAGTGTCAACCCCATTATTAGATACTTTCATCACACTGCCTTCCATTCCACTTCATAATCCATTGTCCCTCCCCAAGTATCCCAAGCTTTAACATCCTCTGCCCAAGGAGATCAATCTCCTCTTCCTCCTTGGTTGGCATCACAAACACCTAAGAAGAAGAAGAAAGCAGTGGCACTGGAAGACTTTGATTTTGGTCAGATAGTGTTAATAAAGCCCAAAACAACAAAGAAGGCCAAAACTATGTCAAGGGTGATATTTGAATTTGGGCACAAATATGCCAAAGTTGCAACTCCTCCTAAAGATAGTAACATTGAAGATATTCAAGTGTCTAAATATGTAGTAAGATGAATAGATCTTGGGAAACAAACCCATGAAAGTGTGAAGGAAGATTTACAAGAAGTAATGGCCTCCTTGATCGAGAGATATCATAAGGACAAGAAGATCAAGGATCAACTCAAAGTACAAGTAGAACAGTTGACCTCTACTTTACTAAAAATCACCCGACCTTCTAAGTCCATTGATCTTATTGTGCTTGAAAATACTGAAAAATCCATTCAACATGCAAAGAAAATTGGATCTCAGGGTCATGCAGTCAGTGCTTAGATTGAGAGATTAACAACACAGGGTACTCAAAGGTTGCATTCTAACGTTGGATTTTTGAAGAACCCAAGTGAAGTGAAAATAGACATTTAGTAAATAATTAAAACACTCACTCAAGATTTGGAATTGACTAAAAAGGATATTAATACATGGACTCAACTATGTATTTTCAAACTGGAGCTTTTGGTCGAGAAGGTCATTCCAAATAGGAAATGTTTATTGAATACAGGGAAGATATGAAGAATAGAAGAGAAGTTCTCAAGAATCTAATTAAAGATCTCAAATAAGCTAAAGATACGTGTGATAATAAGATGTTATATCTTGTAGAGAAAATTGGAGAGCTTCCCTGCCAAGTTAAAAATGATTATCAAGAAATTCTTCCTGTGGAGACTGTTATTCAAGAATTTACATCTTTGCTTCAAACAAAGATTGAAACAGGTACTTTCACACTGGACTCCATCGATAAATTTATTGAATTTCAAGTTATTTTGAATAAATTAAAAAGAATCATGGACAAAAGCAAATATTTGTCAGTTAACTTAGAAGATTCAATCACAAGGGTACTTGTCATCTCTAAAAGTACATCCGACCCAGATAACAGTGAGGCTCAAGCTATATTGAAGAGATATGAAGAATTTTTAGAAAAGAATAAAAAGGAAAAAATCCATGTGTCTAAGGACACTTAGTTTACTTTTATATGTAATTTTATTCAGTGCAATTTACATGTAGGAAAAGTACACAATCCTAAGTCAAATAAGACTCTGACAATAAATAATTCAATGTATTTATGTTTTTCTTATTTTTATTCATAGCTCCTCTCTATAAATAAGAGGATGCTCTTTGTAGAAAAGATCACCTATTTTTGTAGAGGGGAAATGCTACTGGATTGAGAAATAATTTTGAAACTTTGTGTTCATATTGTAAATCAAAAATTCATTCAATATAAAAAAATCAAATGATCTTTCAAACTTTGTGTTGAAATATACTTGCGGTGTATTGGGAATGTTCTTTTGTCTTTTCCATTGCATTTTATTTTGCTTTGAGTGAATTGTGGTGTGAAATTGCTACAAGACAAAAGGTGCTAGGAAGCTAATTTTGGAATCTTTGAGCTACTTTTTAGTTAGTGGGTTTATGTTCACATTGAAAGTGAATTACTGAGGAGACTTTGGGCTGCCAGTTATTATTCTTTGATAATTTTAATCTTTGTTGGAAATAAGGTGAAGACTTTGGGCTACACTTTATTCTATCTTTTAAGTTTACTCTAGTATTATTATTCTTGTTAATATTTTGGCTAACAAATCTGAATATTGATTATATTTGGTTCATCAAGTGATCTTAGATTTTCAAAGTATATCACAAAGAATGGAAGGAAGCTTGTGATTGAACATCAATTCTGAAAAAAGAGAATTGGATGATATGACAACACCCATTATGATAAAATTATTGTAAATAAGTGTAAATAATTAAGTATTGTGTTAGTTAACAATAAAAGGGAGCCTTCCCTTGTCTTGAGGAGAAATTTTATCTCATCACACTGTGGTTGAAATAACTATTTTGCTACCATTTTCTTGGTAACAAAATATTCACCCAACAAGCATGATCATGTTTATTAAACTCATTAGCAAACTTATCATTGGATATGAAACCTTTTGGAGAAGTAAGAGCTTTACCCAACCTATCAAATTCTTTGCATATGGAATTGGGCTTTTGCCATAGTTCCTCTTCATTCACAATATGAGACCGTTCTCCATGCTTATTGACACAATCATCAATATGCTTTTTAGAAGAATTATCCAAATCAAATGTAGACTTCTTGGGAGGAGGAGTAACCTTACCGAGTTGATCAAACTCATGACATATGAAATCAAAATTTTGCCACAAGTCATTTTCATCCACCTCATGAGTGTCATCTTTGAGAGCCATTTCATCTATCTTGGTCTCATGAGACTCTCTTAGGACTGAAACTTATTAAGGAGTGACTTGACCTTCTTCCTTGATAGTAAACTTCACTTCATGCTTGAGATGGTCATCCATAACTTCATGATTAGACATGGAGTATTATTCAAATGCCTTTCTCTTCGAGTCTTGGCCACATTCTTCATAGACAGCTACAATAGGATCTTCAATATGTTTCTCTTTATTCAATAAGGTAGGGTTGACCTTTTGTTCACCAAGGGGATTCCCTATGGTGATTTATTCCTCATAGTCACTCATGACATCCTCTTGGTCAGCCTTGGCTTGGATTTGTTCTTCCTCATTTTCTTCTCTCAAGATAGGCTCATGTGAAGGAGCTAGAATATGAGATGTAGTGGAAGGCTGATGAATTGGAGATGGAGTGTGAGGGGTAGGAGAAGCCTTATCAATGGATTTAGCAAAGAGGAATGCACTAGTAAGCTCACAGGGAAGTGATTTTTTGGGTTGCTTAGAAGAATAAACATCTACATAAGTAGGAGTTGCATTTTGCCAATAGCTTTCTTGAAATTATTCAACAACAACGTGTTCATCTTTTAGCTCTTTGTCATCCCACATACTTAGCCTATCTATTGAGCATTGAAGGCACTTCTTTACCAAGTCTATTTATGCTTTGATCTCCCATTGAGTTCCTGATAGTTCTTCAAATGTCTCCAACTTCTACATATGATTTTGGGTAGCACCTCTCAACTATTTCATGAGATGATCAGGGAGCACATCATACTCATCATCCCATGTACTCATTTTGTCTTCATTATCTATTAACTATGGTATGGATGCCAATAAATACTTGATATATGACGGAAAAAGTGAAGGAGGAGGAGGGTAATAATGGGGATCAAGACTAGCTTCATTTTGTTGCACTTTAATCTGAAGGAATCTATATCTTACCTTATAATACCTTTGTGTACAATCCATGTAAACATTTGATTCCTCATGGCAAGACTCATAGGAATACTTTTGAGGTTCATAGGAACCATGGTATGGTTGATAGGACTCATATTAGGATTGATAGGGAGGCATTTCTTGATAGGTATTTTGGTAGCCTTTCTCATAGGGTTGCCCAATAACATGTTGTCTATATGGGGGGGAAATGGAGGATTATAGCAATGCCATGGCTCATAGGATTGATATCCATTTTGATAGGGCTATTAGGGAGTATATTTTGGTTCATAACAAGGTTGATAAGGAGGTCCATGGTAGGGATATTCACCATAGTTGTTCATGTCAACCTCATATATCAAAGGAAATACAAAAATTGATCAAAATCTTCAATGAGATATACCTGGGCTACTTACAACTAGAAATTATAATTTAAAGTTGCCATTGGTGCTAGATTTCTTGCTTCCAAAAGTTGATAAAGGAAGGACACACCAATAATCTTTCCACTCTCTTGGACCTTGTCCCATTGGGCGTTCCAAAAATGTTGTCACTAAATCTTGCACCATAGAAGAGGGTGTTCAAGCCTTTTCTAGATTTGGGTAACATGGAGACATTGCCAAGTATGTGGGTGTACCTATATTAGAAATGAGCCTCTAGATTTAAGGGTTAGCTCCTTGAATGTATCTTGAAATGTTCACACCTACTTAACTAATTGCTTATGGGGGAAAATAGTTAGAAGTTGCATGAAATGAACCTAATCTAAGGGGGTGATACACCAAGATGTCTTCCATATGACCATCATACTTTATTACACTAAGAAACAAGGCACACAAACTAACTTCTAAGTCCTATGGGTTATAACATGAGTATTTTAATATGGAGCTTAGATGCATGAGATCTATCCAAGGTAAGTGAACCATAGGTTGGTTGCAGACACTAAGGCTCATTGTACATTTAAAAGATAGGCTCATACACTTGAAAAAACTTCATATGACCTATTATAATAGGAAATCTTGCATAAACATGAAAGGATAAGGGAAGAAAAGATAAAGAATCATCACTTTGCATCACCATACATCACTTGCACACTTTGGTAATTGTTTAAGAATTCAAAATCAGATTTGCATTAATGTTCAAAGGTAAAATATGACATCATTATAGTAGGGTTATGCCATACATGGAGTGAAACTATTTGCAAAGGCTAAAATGGTAGCTACTTATAGCATTTTAGAGAGAAGGGGGCAAAGAGAAATCCAAAGGGGAATCTAAATGAGTTCAATGTTGTTTGAATCATAATTACAACTGCTTATGCAAATATGTTGATTTAATCCTTCTAATTGATCCATGTCATCTCAATCAGTTGTAACAATTCATTATTCCTTCACTGATGCTCTATATGGTTGCACTGACAAGATCAAGTGGTTCTAAGCTAATTTCTAGCATCAATGTGGTTACAATAATAGGATACATTTGTTAGAATTTTGTCTTGTTGTTAAACCACTCCTGAATGGTTTGTCATGGCATGTAAAAGTGGAGAGAAGGGTCCTTTTCATGCAATTGGTCCTGGTAATGGATCTATTTGGGTCTACATGTATGCCCACATGGCACCCTTTGAAATGCTAGCTTTGGTTCCAACTGGATCATGCTTGAACTTTCCCCCATGCTCATAGGTCCACTACAGGCAGAAAACTAATCTCAAACTATTAGTTTTCCTATAGTCATTATATTGATGCACTCTGCTTGATGCCTAGTTTCTATTAGGTCCATATAGATCTATTATGTCATTTCCAGAACTGAAAATTCATATACGCATGGACCCTTATTTAAAGAAAGCAAACACAACCTTTAAAAGATGGACCCTATATGTAATAAATCTATGAACCAAATGTCTATAGTGATCTTCAATTGCATAATTATTGCTCTTGATACCTGACTGCATCATTATGTTCACTTCATGGCATTTGATCGAGCTCTAATGGTGGATTGATGATACTGGAAAGCTTGCCCAAGTTTGACTTTGGTCATATGTTCAATCTCCATAAATTTCCCTAGCTTCTTGACCTTTAATTTCATTAGTCATCTATATCTAACTCAACGTGTTGACATATTGACCCATATCACACCATTGATCCTGCTCAGTACGATCGAGTGAGAGCCATTGATCTTGCCCTTGACTTGTTAACTCTATCCAATCTTATGTCACATGTTAAATGTGCATTGATTTTAAGATCCTACTATCAATCGTCAGCTTTAACGCTTATGCCATGTGTCAATATCTTGAACTCCTTGACTGTTTGACTCATCTCACACTATTGGATCAAGGTGTACAATGTAATGTAGACCGTTATATCTATTAGGACCCACTATTTTAAATCCAACGGCTACTCCATGAGCTTAAATTTGACATCCTTGATCTCATCAAATGATTTTCATGTGACCGTCATTGACATTTATGTGACTATCAAATTTAAGCTCAAAAGGATTTATTTATCTTGAGCTTAAACTTAACATTAGCGCGAACATCTTATGTTACAGGTCCATCTTTAGAAGCTTATAACTTGAGCCAAAAAGATTGCTCACACTTGAAAATTTTAGAGCATGTTCTTGGCATAAAGAACTACCTGGCGCTATAATCCGTTGGCTTGTGGGGGGCTTCCTGAGTGAAGATAAAAAATGAACAAAAGAGCTAGTTCATTTGTTTTTGGATGACATCCTGAATGGTTTGGCTCCTTAGACTCAATGAGCTAAACTTTCAAGGCTTAGATCTCAAGATAGAAGGCTCATCAAGATATGAAACTTAAAATTCATGATATTGGCACTAAGGATATAGATCACACATTGTTTGATGGTCATGAGAGGCTTTTTGAGTATATTTAAAAATTACACAAGCAAACTACTCCATTCTGGTTTCCATGTGATGTCTTGGTGATGATCTAGCTTCACAAAGCTTGTTCTTGAGCTACTACTTGATCTTTGAAAGCTTGAATGAATTCCTTGAGGCATAAGCAAACATGTTCCATACTCTAACTACATTGATCACCATGAAGACCTGCCACTTGCATATATGACCCTTAAGATATCATATGGCACAAGGATTAAGCTAGACTATGACCAAAGCTTAAATGACATGTGAAATGACATCAAATGAGCTACAACATATACCATGACATTATGAAAAGGCCCCTATACCATATTTTGACTATAGGGGGTTGACCCATTTTGGCTTGTGACAAAAATGGTCAATAAATCCTTTGGGTAGACACCAACAAACAAGTAAAACAATGCATTTTTGGTTACCCATGCTCCCTAAAAGGGGCAAAGGGAGAGCATAGGCACAAGTTTTACTAACAAGTAACAAAATAAACAAGTGATTTGTAACAAATAACAAAAATAAATATGCTCTTAAAAGCTTTAAATCTAAGTGTAAATGTTCTTTTTAAGCACTAATATGTAAATGTGATTGAAATTTACCTTGAGTTGTTGTAAAAGCAAGTTAGCAAGATGTTAAAACCTAAAAAATAAAGTCTCAGTAGTCAATCAAGGGTTCAAAACACAATTTGGAAATTTAAATTTGCTTTTTTAAGCTCTCAAGAAATTTGCAATAGGGCAATTTCGTTGTTTGACAGGGTGACCTCACCATTTCCTTCATAAGTTTGTTGTCTTCCCTAGAACACAAACACACAGTTTTGGTGACCTTGCCAATTAGTAGGATGAATTCATTGATTATAGGTCAAGTTCACGTTTCTAATAAACCCAAAAAAATGTAGTAAAGTTACCTTTCATGAGTTCATTATTTACTAAGTTAATTTCACTATTTTTAAGACAATTTCACTATTACTAGGTGAAATTCATCGATCAAATAGTGACTTTGCCATTTTAAATACAACCTCATTGATATATCAAAATAATAGAGAATATAAAAGTGGTAAAATATAAATTCCTCATTTACGAATGTGGCTTCACCATTATGTAGGGTGACTTTGCTGATGTCCAGGGTGACTTTGTTGATGTTCAATGTGACCTCACTGTTGTGTAGGGTGACTTCATCATTTTGACCAGAACATAAACACGTGAAAATTAGAGGAAAAAGAGGTTAAAAAGCACCAAAATGGGGTCTGATTAAGCAATTATAAGGTAGAGAAGGCCCCCAAAATGATTTTTGAGATGTAGGGTCCCATCAGGTATGTCAAATGTAGAATAGGATTACAAAACAAGTTAATTCATGCATTAGCACATAAAATAATGAAAAGCATAAAGAAACTAATGTATTAGTCATACTAATTTGAGGGGAATGGACCAATGGACTCAAGAAATTAGATAAGAAAACATAATGCAATGCCTTCCCCAAGTGACTCTCTCCTCCAGGATCAGTCCATTAATCTTGTTTGTGTCTGAATTTGGTGATCCAAGTCTTTGTCAATGTGGTAGGACAAGCTCCTCCAACCTCTCTTCTTGCATAAATAGGTCTTGGCTCTTGATTGGGTGAAAATAGAAGAATTTTTGAAGCTTTCTAGTGATATTTTGGCATAATTTATTTGCACCTACAAAAACTTTATGGTCATGGTCATGACCCTTGTATCTATATACCTCTTAGAATGATATAGACCATAATCTCAAGACCAAGATGTGTGGTTCATAATGAATTAAATTTTGGAGGGACAAGTAATTAGTGTTTTGGTAGAATGGGGCATTAACAAGGCATGTTTAGCCTTAATCATGATATTTACCTCTATTAATGCTTGGTGCATGACACCCTTACGATGATGTCATGGCCTAGATATTTTGAATTATGAATTTCCAATATTAGATATTCATTAATTTTTCACGGATTTTTCACTTAAGATCTTAGTATATTTTTTACTTTTCTTAATGATTTTGCATAGTATTTTTGCAATTCTTTGGAAATTGGTCGCTTGTTTAATCAGAATGGTCAAAAACATCAATTTGCTTGGTCATAACTTAACTAGATTTGAATTAGAGGAAGGTGATAATTGTGTACATGATACCACCTTATTTAGGGAGGTATAAACATGAATCGACACATGCACATGATGTGTGCATATGAATCAAAGGATTTCAATGGTCTGACCCATCATTTTACTAGGTTGCAATTTGACTCGAGATAAATTAGAAGAAGATAATGATTGCATACAGGGTAATGCCCTAATTAGGAATATATTGACATAGTTCAGTACTTGAACGTAATGTGTGCATATGAAATTGGGAAATTTAGGTGATTTTGGTCTAGTTTATGCATTGTTGTAAAAAGTTGTTCAGATTTACAATTTTGACATGATAGTGGTAGGAATTGGTTGTTTACAACCCCCACACCACGGGTGGGCATCATATGTGTAACTATAGGTGTCAACATAATAATAATTACACGTAGGTGTTTTCATTATAGATCATGAAATAAAGATTCATTTTTGTATATTCCTCAGTCAACATATACACAAGACAATAGTTGGTTGGATATGTAGAATGCTATCAAGAGATTTGCCTTTAATAATATATGTAAGGTGGCCTTTGTTATGGATCCTGGGTGCCTCGATATTTTGCTACCTATTTCAGAGTTTATAGATGCCTTCAATGCTGCAACAGATTTGACCGTGAAAAGGTTCTTTGCTCTTATATCACTTGTGTGTAAAGTGACCTAGATGTTATGTGTGGGTTTAGAAAGTCACTTAAGCAAGGTGATATAGGTCATTCATAAGTTCACAAAAGAGGTTATGGAAAAATAAATATGGATATGTCTTTATCCCACACACCAACACATCAAGGTCTCGTATCAATATTTATATCACTTCATCAGAGTCTTATTGTTATGGATGTTGTAGAAAAAAACTTAGATGATAATTTTGTTAGAGATATCATGATAAGTTTATCCTAGTAGACATAGACACAATGTTTGTCATGCTTATATGGTTTTTAGGCTTTTATCCTTTCATCCCCATGTCAAACAAATGATTAAAATGGAAATTGTGTGTTAAAGCCATAGAAGAAGTGAAGTGGCACCAAGTTTTAGGTTTCTCATATGAGGAATTGAAAGAGATTAATTACTTGTAGGCCTCTCTATGTGAATTGATGAGGCTATACCCTCATGTTTCACTTGACTCAAAAGTGGCATTACAAGATGATGTGCTACCAAATGAGATGAGTGTGAGCAAAAGGGCGTGGGTAAAATACCATCTTTATGTGATGATAAGGATAAAGAGTATCTAGGGCAATAATTGCTTGGAATTTAAGCAACAAATATGGCTGAAGAAGGGTGAGAATAGATCAATGGTATGTGTGATAAGAAATGCATTCAAATATATAGTGTTTTAAGCTCGATTGCTCATTTTATTGAGAAAAGAAATGTCATTTACTTAGATGAAATGCATTGCTACCTGTGTCAGCAAAGATCTACTCTGAAGGTTGACCCCAATTTAAATCCCAAGTTCATATCAACATTAGCATCAAGGATGGAGGTCAGGTTCCATGTAAAAGTTGTAAAAAAATTGAATAAGAAAAATTATCATAAATAAGGTGTTACAAATTGTGTGGGTATGCATAAAATATGCCTACTTCAAATTGACCAATATGTAAACTAACATTTATCCTAAAGGTGCAAGCTACATTTGAAGGGATGCAATTGTTTGTTTTGATAAAGTGAGGTTTGTAAAGCGAAAGAGTGTAAATTGACAGTTGTACCTCGCTCAAAACTCATGATCACCATCTTCGTCTAAGTTATTATTTATGAAGTGTTAAGTAACAATAATCTTATATTTTTGGTGGAGGTGACCATGGAGAATGAGGTCGTGTATTCTTTCATATAACATGACAATGTGTTCTGTAGGGAGGAGACATTTTGTTTCATGGTGAGCGTGAGTAATGATGATATGGTGGGGAAGAACAAGACCATATAAAATGTGCAAGTGGTGAAATATTTCAATGTGAGGTGGGTAGCGATGGTAAGGGGAAATGATAGGGTATTCAAGTAACATGAAAGTGGTAAAATATTTCAAGGGCAATTGTTGAATTTACATGCTTTGCACCCATTGTAAAGGGATTTGTAGCTTGCATGGTGGTGACATCTCTGATTGGTTGTTTTCTATTTTCAAAGGTGGTCGAGAACGTCATGAGCACTTATTTGATTATGATAAGGCTCCACATCTGATATGCAACTTAAATTAACACTACTATAAACTACTATATTAACTACATTATAATATATATTATATATCTATATTAACTATAAGAATATATTTTTATAAAAATAATTAATATATTAAATATGTTTAATAATATATTATAGTACTATTAATTACATAGATATATGCATACACACACACACACACACACATATATATATTATAATTAAAACTGAATATATAATTATGTATAATATATATTTTAATACATATATCATTAATAATATATACCATTATATATTGTAATATATTGTTAATAAATAAATAATAATATATTATTATAAAATTATATGTTTTGTATGAATGTCCTTCCCAATTATTTTGATATTGCTCAATCTGATTATGAAATAGAATGTCTCCTCCTCACACAACACTGTCATGTTGCAAAGAAGAAATACAAAACCTCATTTTTCACCATCATTTTTACTATAAAAAATAAAAATATTGTTGCTTAACCCTTTGCACATTAATATTGAGATGGGATTAACAATAATATCAATTGACACTTCCTTTACAAAAACAAAATATTACATCCACTTCAACGTAACTTGTACATTTAAGATAACTACTCATAAAAATAATATTACTCTAAACACCTATTATATTAATTAAGCTGGATGCTTATTAATTAAGGGGTGAAGCCCCAAAATTCATCTCACAAGAGACAAGAATCTGAATATGCTATTTCAAACCAATCAACTATTGACAAAAATTTGACAGGAGCTCCCTAGAAAGTAGGTCCATGGCATGGAGCAATGGAACGCGTGGGTGGGTATGTGGTTGGATAGGAATGTGTTGATTTGTAGTGCCACCCCTTCCATGGGTTGAATTTGGTAAGATGGTTCATTATAAGTTTCCCCATTCTACAATGTAATGGATAAAAACTCTGCAATGTTATGGGCTGCCATTATCGTATCTTTCTGCAGTCACTTCTTCTACCCCTGTCGAAGCCCTCTCTATGACTGCCTCTTCTACGTCATGTTGTTCATCTTCACCTTCTTCATTGCCTTCATGCAATCCTTGTTATCACCATGTCCAAGGTTTGAACCTCCCGAAGCAGCCTTTTCATCCAACAACATTAACATTGTTGCCATATCAAGTTATGTTCTTTTCTTTTCTTTAACTCAACCCAAGAGCAACACCGCCACCATTATTTTTAAGGTGAAACAGGTATAGGGAACTAAAATGACTCAAATTACATTTGAATGTCTATTGAATTATCTACCTCGAATGAAATTAAAAAAAAAAATACTACTCAATAACTTCGAAGTTACCTTGGTATCGTTATGATATTAAGCTATGTAGCAAAAGGAAGAGAAAATGAAAGAGTCACAAGCCACAGTGGGTACAGGATGAAGCAGTTTAGGAAGAATTTTTTAAGTTAAGCATGCATAAGCCATAATAGAAACCAATTCGGTATAATACAAAATTGTAGATGCAAATAGACAAAGACGATGAAAAGAAAGCTATGTAGCTAAATTGTAGATGTTTAATATATATACTGTGTTATGGTCTCTATTTTGAAAACAACATAGGAGGGGCATTGGTGCAACAACAACTGAAATTTTAAACCTTGAAATATACCAGCCAAACTCATTTTATTTTTTTGATTTAAAAAGATATTGAGACTTTTTTTATAATTTTTAAAATACATATTTCTATATAACATAATAAAAAAATGTTTACCAGACAATCATTTTTGGTAAATTGTATATAAATGTATGTTCCAAGCCACACAGGGGTCAATAGTTCCATGCCTATGAACATATTATCCTTCATCCTCGTACAACCTCCTAAATTGCTCCAGTGGCTTGTCTTTTACAGGATGAAGAGGCACCCCACTACTGAAAACATATGAAATAATAGTCCAACATCATCAAAATCAGTATAACAAAAACCAAAAAAAAAAATCATTTCCAGAGGTAGAACACCAACATGAAAATAAGACCCAAAAAAACACCCACATGAAAAAATGACAAGAAACACCATCAAAAGCCCAAAATGACCAACAATGTTTCCTGAGCCAAAATACATAACAACAATGTCACAAAATGCTCTGCATGTGGAGACATGCAGGCCATTAGTCCTGAGACTAGAAAGCCTAACTAGGGGCTCACCATGACCCATTGATATTATTGTTGTTATCTTGCCTTCAAATATATACTACCTCCAGCTATCCATGGAAGGAGGCAAGCCCACAAAGCCTTAATTTCCCATGATGGGCTCCAATTGCTCATGACATATAATAGTTCCAAGGGTCTTTGTGTGATAAGATACAAATTTAAACAAATATGTTGTTTAGCCCATTCAATAGCATGAGCTGTAGAATCTGGCTCCGTTGAATTTTTTTGGAATAAGTCACTCCAAAAGTTATTTGAAAAGTTGTGGCTATCATCTTCGTCCCCACACAACGGTGTGCTTGGAGTGTTAGGAACCCATGGAAGCACCATTGATTACCATGTACAAGCAACTTAATATGCGGAAATTAACCAGAATCACAAGTAACTAGAATTCATAAATAACATAGAATATGAGAGACAATACACAATTGTATTAATACTCTTCCAGAAAAAATTACAACCAAGAAGATGCCACAGTTCTTCTTCACCTTACAGAGGATTCCCACACCTCAAGTGTATAGTAATTCACCTTCAAGAGTTCTCTCTCAATTACGGTCCCAACACACAACTCAAACATAGATTTGGTGTTCACCTCCACCAGCCAGTAACAACACCGCCAGTCAACCAGTCAGTAACAATACTGCCAGTACACCAAGTATACAAACATACTCAACCGAGTACACAACACACTCCAAGTAGATCTCCCATGAACTTGCAACAACCTGCAACTCAAATGATCTTACTTATGGAAGGATCTGCCTTGCCTTCCTCTATGCTCTCCAACTAAGTACACACCGTACTCCAAGTAGATCCTGCCTGATCTTGCTACCTGTCGTGTTGCTTATCTCCCTGATCCTGCTGCCACCTGCAGATCAATTTGGTCTTGCACACCTACCGACCAACCTGGTTTTGCACACCTGCAAACCTAGATCTTGCACACACGAACACCTGCAAATCAATGATCTTACTTACACATGTAGATCTCTAAATGCGGCCTTGCACACCTGCTGACCAAGATCCTACATACATGAAGAATCCTTCTGATTCTCCAAACTAGTACCCACACTTGGCACTGTGGCACTAGGAGGAACACACCTTGCTCTCTTCACACACAGAAGGAGCTAATATTTGCTCTCTTACTCTCTAGCACAAATTACAATACAGCCCATGAGTCTATTATATAGATCTCATGTAAACAATAATTAGACACCTAATTACAATAATTAGATCCGCATCTTCATGTCTATAATTGGCCTTTGACATGCAACCAACTGGTTTGTTAACTAACTATCTGTGAACTGGCAGTTCTGAACTACACAGGCGACCGACGTCGATCCCTGTCTACCTGGAGGTTACCGACGCTGGCCGATCTCTGACTGACATCGGTTGCTCTTCTCACTGTATATGACCAACGTTGGCTGATCAGACCGACGTCGGTTGCTCTGCAACTCAACAACCTCTCAGCAACCTCCTCCATGTCTATATTAGTGAAGCTTTTAGCTCCACAACCTAACATGGAGGTATGCCTAGTTCGTCATCTGTGGTAGTCACAAGATACTCATATGAATTAACACTTTCCTTAACTTCACTTCTATAATCCTTATTCACAAATGTACTATTTTCCTCAAACTAAATATATATTGCAGAGGCCCCACTTATTTCTTCCTGGAGGTTTTGCATCACAAACAATAGCAGTTCTTGTTGATTAGTGTCCACACCTTCAACTTCATTTGTAGAGAAAAAATCTGATCTTAGAAGGCCGTTGCGCAAGCGCTTTTGTGAATTTGTATCATTTTGATTATCATCATTGTAAGTGTCTTCAATGACTGAAATTGAAGGTTAGTACATTAGAGATGAGAGATGGCCTCAGTAAATCTACCCAGGTTTGGAATGCCCCATGCAAAGGGAAGCCTCCATGGTGTTGTCTGTGAGAGCCAAAAGCTGAAATGTATCTGTGGAATAAATTTTCGGTGGGACTTATCCACCTGGCACCGTGCATGTATCCTCATCGCCCATCATGCATCTTCTTGCTTGTTCTCTCCATGCATGTGTATCATTCTTCTAAGCCTGTTCATATCCCATCGATAGCTAGATATTTTTAAAATAGCTCATGCTTAAGGCTTTGTTATTAAAGGTTTAATTTATAGTTTTAATAATTAAATTTGTTAGTGTGTTAGGCTAATCATCATCAATGTTATGAATATATTGTGAAGCATTTTAATAGCAATTTGTTAGTGTGGTGTTTAGTTTATTAGGAATTAAATATTAGGTCAGGTTTTATTAATTTTTATAATTATTTACGAAGTTTAAATGTTTTCTTGTTTTTCTATTAGTTTGTAGATCGTGTTATTTAGTTGTATAGTTTAAACAAGGGCTGCATAGCGGCTAGTCCTTGCCTCATAGTTAAAATTATTTTTGCAATATAAGTTTATTGTAACTGTGAATGATGCTAGATAAGGAGCAATAAAAATAAACATAAATAAAGAAATAATCTATGACAACAAAAAAAAGACTAAAAGCCTATGGCCAAATAGAGAGTAGTGAGTGGTCTTATTTTAGATAAAATGATATGCTTTTCATATTGGCGATTGGACAAAGGGCTTAATATCCTTAATCACTCACTAGCTAAAAGGTAGTCTAGTGGTTTGAATCTATGGTTATGATGCTCAACAAAAAAATGCAATGACATGTGATTTGATTCATTGCTACTATTAATAGCTTAGCCATTTAAAATCTTCATGACTTAGCAGTAATGGCCTCATATTAATGGACACATGTTCACGCTTTCATATTGTAATATTTGAATAAATAATTTTAATTCCATTTTTATAGTCATAAAATATGGAGCATTTAAAAGTGAATTAAAGTTAGAGGGATATATTTTTGGCATTAATAATTCTATATTAACGGAAACATGTTCAAGCTTACATTTTGTAATATTTAAATAAATAATTTTAATCCAATTTTTATACCCATAAAATATGGAGCATTTAAAGGTGAATTAAAATTAGAAAAATATACTTTTGGCATTAATGAATTCATATTAAGTAACACTTATTCAAACTTACATATTGTGATAATAATGATATCAAATATATGAAGTCTTTTAATTCAAAATTTTGTAATGAATACATAAAACAGTAATGGTGGGTAATTCATTGGAATTTGAAGTCTACTAACAACTAAAAAATTAAAACTAACAACAACGAAGGAAAAATATGCTCCAAGATTAATATTCTTTGCAGAAGTACCAAAAGTATTTTTAAACATATGTCATAACATGTTGTTTTTCGCCGTCTTAGAGTTGAAGCAACTTCTTCACGCAAACTATTCACTAGTTGCATTTTCCTATCGATCTCACCTTGTTTGGCATTGATGTTGACCTAGAAAGGATTTAAAATTGTAGACAAAGATATGAACAACAAAGATACAAAATACTACTTGAAACCTTTCATAACCACTATTCAAAAATATAGACTAGCTTCCATATGTCTAAAACAAAATCCATAAAAATAGATCTTCCACTCCAAAAATTGTGCATGCAAAAGACATGGTTTATTTAACAACTAGAGCATGAAGTAGTGGGCCTCTGCTCTTGAATTGAAGGCTAGTGCCAAATTCGGGGCTAATTGAATTAAAATGGCTTCAATTGACTCTATACCCTGCATTAACTGGAAATGAAAATTCAATATTGCCAATCAGAGAAAATAAAACTAAAAACGCTATATACGATACCTTTACACTAATAGGACTAAAAGAGAATATAAATTAATTATAAGCATTATATCAAAATAGAAAGCACATATTATATTTATATCTTCTGAAGCAATACAATCCAATCTTGCCTTTGTAAGTTGTCCTCTAAAGAGCTTTGATTTTTGCAAAAGAAGCATTACAGAGTCTTTAAGCTCTTGTTTCACATTTTTTAGTGGTCCAATGTCATCAAATGTCAGACCAATGCCACTTTGAAGAATCACAGTGGTTAAGATTCTCTTCTCAAATTCGTTCTCAAAATGAACATCCTATATAGAATTAGGAAAATTAGTAAAATTAAAATAGAAAGGATGCTAAATAGACTATTTGTCTTTCAATAAAAAACAATTAGTGGAATAATACTTTTAGGAAAACTTGTGAGCAAGACTTTTGAAACACCTTTAAATTAATCCCAAATCAAAAATCCCATACAAGTGTCTCCGTGAACTCTATTCTTCATGCACCAAATAGGAAAGTTAAATTTTGCACCTTACCTCCAATGTCTTCTTAGAACTCTCTGGCTTATTTTGAATTTGCTTTAATTTGTTTTAATCTTCTTTTGAATCTGTTTGAGCGCCTTATGACTCTTTCATTTTATTCTGATTTTTTTTCTTCAAAAGTAATTCTTTTTAATTTGTTCAAGGCATAACGAATACTGTCATAAAAGTAATTATATATCAAGCCAAATTTACAAATTGAAAACTTATGCAAAGTTGAATCAGAAATCTCCACAAATATACATAATTGTGAAAACAAATTGAAAACCCCCATACCCCTTATTTAAAAAAAAAAATTATTGTATACAAATAAAAAAATAATTACCTATCGCCAGAGATAGTTGAAATTCTATAATCTCTACCACCTGTTTCGATCATATTCTTGAATTGGTGATTGAAAGCCCATGAATAATTTTTTTCATCATCTGAAATCTCAATAATGTGAGCAATTACATCATACCAACAACATAAAAAGTTTGTAGAATAGGATGGCAAGAGGCTTTATATTGTGATGCATAATATTTTATGCATTTTTTATTACAAAATTGTAATTGATCTTTTATTTAACCATTTATGGCGAGGACTTGAGATTTAAAAACTATGGTTGTATTAGAAGCCGTATTTGTATATGAGAAGCCCAAGGCTCCCTGACGATACAGTGAATCAAGCCACTGAAAATAAGGACACGTCTTGGAATTCTCAGGCCTCTTCCTGTTGCTGTCCTTTGCCTTTATGAAATACTTGTTTATGTTCGCCCATTTTTCCTTGCATCTCTTTGCGTTGCGGTCATATCCGAGACAAGACATTCCGGCAGAGATCTCTTCCCACAACGGGCCTTTGGCTCCGGCTTCTTAAAACTGACGCTCCATACTCGTACGCAGGCAAATTAGGCTCGTATGGCTCTTTGACGACCTGAAAGTCATGGGAGGGAAAAGTCATCAGGACTGACGCTGATTGTGTGTTGCCTTTCAAATTATGAAAGTGACGCTCAAGGTGAAGGTGAAGGTGAAGGTGAATAAAGTTGAATCTACTGATTAGTCGCAACTGCCATTGCGTGCCCTTCAATTTGAAGAAATGAAATTGTTTATAACGGTTTAGGTCCCTATTTTTATTGATCAAACTGGGGTTTTTTTTATTTTAAAGTATTTGTTTCAATAGTTTCCATAAATTATGGGTTATTTATTGATTAATTTATTTTTACGGTCATTTGTTTCAATAGTTTACATAAATTTCGGGTATATATATACACTTATTTTTTAATTATATAATTTTATTAATATAAACAAAATATTCATAAAAATATGTATGAAATATTCTTTAAAATTTGGTATTAAACTTTAGAATATAGATCATATTTGTTATTTCAAAACTTTTTATTGGTTAGAATAAGAAAATTATTAGTTCAATTGATTTTTATGGTACGCTGCAAGGTAGGGACTAATATGATTCAAGTCTAAGAGTTTATTGTGAATTTTTTTTTAAAATTTATAATTTTTTTAATAAATTAGGTTTATATATTTTATATTTAAATCAAATCAATGTGTAGATTTTATGTGTATATTGTTAAATTTATTTGGTAAGGATGCATTATTGGGAATTCCAATATCTGCTTAGGATTGTATATGTTTATTTTGTGAGGGTTGGGGGGTGAAAAAGGAGTCGAGGGTGCGGGAGAAAATGTAGATTTTTTTTATTAAATACGACATACATATTGATCTAATATATTGAGCTAAGTAATGCTAGAGGTTCGAGGAAACAAAGGAAGGAGCCCAATTCGACCTCAAGTTTGTTCCTAACTCAAAAGTCCATTGAAGTGGAAAAATAATAATGTGCACAATTGACTGCATACCTTGAATAGTTGTTAATCATCAGTGGTGGTGGTGATATACTATGATTGTAGAGGATTGAAAAACTGCACCAAATAGACTAAATATAAGAATGGTTTCTAGTGGCAGTGGTGACTGTTTATGTTATTTGAGATCAGGGGGAAACGATGAAGTATAGTGGCCATAAACGAGACATCTTCTCGAGGACGCTTATGCCTAATCTCAGGGACACAGTACGTCACCATCATTGCCGCCATCACTCATCAATTCCTTGCAAATAGGTTTTTGATAAGAGCTCAGAGAAGGACATATGAAGATGGTTGCTGGCAGAAGATCGGGGAAGCTTTGGCAATTTCCTTCATGCTAAAGCTGCAAACGGTGGTTCAACAAAACCACAATGTCTACCAATCAATCCCTGTTTCAAAATGAAAACGTGGTAAGTGCAAGAAAACCCATGTAACATATATTATAATAAAATATCTACTACCGACTAATAAATGCATAAAAAATAAACCTAAGGATAATGGGTGCAGTGCATGTAAATTCAACAACTACCTTGATATTGGGGTGGGCAAATGACATGGGTTCTTTGGTGAACAATATCACTTGAAATTCCTGTCATTGCCCCTCATCATCACCGCCCAACATACTTTGAAATATTTCACCACTTAAATTTTATGGATTAATGCCTAAACCCATTCTAAATTGTAGTTGAAGTAACAATGGTAGTACAAGATTGAGATCTCTTTACAAGTTATTGAGAGCTTTGTAGTATTCAAAGAAAACACTTACTAAATATAATCGTAAAAAAAAATACAATTCTTCCAACTTTTCTTATACCTTTAGAGTAACTGCAAGTTATATTATAGAATCAATTCTTATCATAAAAGAAATAAGAAATAAGAAATGAAAAATTAAGAAAAATTAACATACAACCGAAATAGTACATCCCTATAATTCATTTATTTAAATACACTTATATATTTATTATTTAAAATATGCATTACAAATAGCTCTCTTGCATGTAGAACATTTGTTGTTATGTGCACCATTGCAACTTATAAATGTTGGTGATTTTTATTTTAATTTCTTGATATTTTTATTTTATTAAAATTCTTATAATCTAGATGATTCGTGGCACATTAGAAGTCATATACATGATAACATAGAAGTCATAGAGGTAGAGGTA
Organism: Torreya grandis; assembly: GCA_037957365.1. NCBI lineage: Eukaryota > Viridiplantae > Streptophyta > Pinopsida > Cupressales > Taxaceae > Torreya > Torreya grandis. The sequence continues at coordinate 1,328,019 of JARHVA010002882.1, read as the reverse complement.
ATGGTAATGAAGAAAGGGAAATATATATATATATATATATATATACTCTTATCATCTAGTATGTGCCCAGGTGGAGGGAGGGGAGTTTTGGTGAAATGAAAGAATAAATCGTGGAGGCTTCGTAGCACCGCCAAATGGGTTCTTGGTTACGAGACGACTCCTAAGGATGGATGCAATACGTATATTTTCGATTAATTACGCTTGAAAAGTTAAGAAATTAATCCGCATTGAGTCGTCCAAGGCAAAGCTCTCTTATATTTTCCTCCGCCCTGCCATTTGAACCAAATTGTTTCCAAGAAATTAATTGGGAAGGAGTAAACTAGAAGTAGAAGTAAAACCAGAACCATCTTTAGGGTTTACGGCTGCCAAAATTTCCTGACATTCTTCTGACTTGAAGCGGTAAGTGTTTGTTGCTGAGTTTTTATGGTCACCTCGTTTCATTGTTCGCTTCTCGTTATGCAACTAGTGTAACTGGAATATATTGCAAGTCTTTTGGGGTTTGAACGCTTTTCGGTTTTCGCTATATCGCTATGGTTTAATTGAATGTGCACTATGTCGCAGGTTTAAGGAATTTTTCCTTCATTGTTTAGCGAGTCGTATGTTTTTCTTTGTCTAGGGCTTAAACATTTTATTTGTGAGTTCCATGGTAAAAGTGGTGGGCCAGGTGGCGGGTGATGGGTTTGCTGTAATTTGTTGTTTTAGATGGGGTTTCAGGGTTTTGTAACTTAAATCCTTTGAAGTGTCATTTGGCTTTAGGGTTTCACTTATTTCTGCGACTTTACAATCTTGCTTATATAGTGCTAAATAAATCACCTTTGATGTTGGGGTATATTTGACTACATTTTCGGAACACTAAGAAATAGTTTTCATGGTTTCGTTCAGGTGAAAAAACACAGTTCTCGGTTGAAACATTATTGGGGTGCTTGCATTTTTTGGTTTCAACATGGGAGCCAGAAATATTGTTTCTGATGACGAAGAAGACGAAGGTATGTATGGAACTTATGGATTAAGGTAATATAAGTCTTTTCCTTCCTTTTGCCTACGGTGTCCCTCAAGAAGGTCAATTCATGTTTTTTTAATGGAAAGACTACAATATCTTTGTTGAATTTGCAGGTTTGATGCTAAAACTTTTATATGCTTGTCAAATCTCTTGATAAACCTTGTGATGTTTGCATTAGATTCACTTGTGCACAAATATTTATATTCCCATGATTCTCTTGTTAATGCAAAGGATTATTAATGGCTTTGTTCCTATTGATCAGGGTATTAAACATTATCCATTGTTGGAAAGCCCTCTCACCATGTACATTTTGTCATTTAGTAATGAACTGCAAATGTAAATTTTGTCATTTGATAATGAACTGCAAATTAAAGGCTTTGTAAATGCATTATTTATCTATCGTATACATGTATACATGCTTTTATATGTGTATACAGATACACGTGTGTGTATATATAATTTCTCTCCCCTTGTTGCTTGACTCAAGTCTAGTGTGCAAGTCAAGATTTTTTACTCGAAAAACTGCATCTCAAAAGAGGGATATTGAGTCCACCATAATCAAAATTCACACTACACATCTTTATATAAACTTTTGATACGAAATTGGTAGTGGAATTGAAATTTTTTCGTGGGTAATATTGATTATTGTAATGCTACTCTTTCTCCTCATTATTAGAATATTTTTATGATGTCATTCATCTTTTCTACTCTCGAGGAATTAAGAAATGAGAATAATAGTACTTAGAGATTTGATGCTTTGAGAGTCCATAGAATAATCGGATAAACTTTTGGAAAAAACTACATACATTTATTTAATACCTTGACGTTTCAGATCACCAACCGTGATCCATTGTTAGGGGAACATGACTTGTGATTAATAATAGTACCTATTTTTTTTCAAAAGTTTATCTGATTAATAATAGTACTTGTTAGAGAGTGCCCAAGTGTTAATGTAATGCCCCCCTTTTCAATCTTGTCATTGGGATGAGACCCTTAGCTTGTGCGTTCCCAAGCGCTGAGGATTTTTAAGGCAAAAATAGAACATTGGTGAGTTTCAAGAATATGTTTTGTTAAAGCATTTTATTTCTAATTTTGGTACCTTTTTTAAGGTACCTTTTTTAAGGGTCACTCTTAAAGTGCTATTATAAGGAAGCTTGTAATATATCTTTTTATTAAAAGGAAAAAGTAACTCTCCCTCTATTTTGGGCGCCACAATTGGAGGAATCATATAAAAAGAAATGGAGGATTCTTTTAGAAAGGTTATGTATTTTTTATATTGAAATTTTTGTGCAAGTATGTCAAGTTTGAACAAGTGACTTAAGGGCGAAAACCTTCAAGTGCATTAAAGAGTTTGGAGACAAAAACCTCCATTCTTCTATCAGGGCAATTCTATTCAGGAGTTGCAATTGTGCCATAATTTTGCATAATTGTATGTAAGTGGATTTACAAAGGTGTCTTTGGACACTACTTTCAATAAAGAATCAGTATAATCTTTCAGACAGCTGGAAACATTCAAATTGCAGGGCAAGGAGGTGGGCAATCCCAGTGGAGGAGCTTGAAACAAGTTTGGAGGCCATCTCAAGGGTGGCGACTTCTTTTGGGAGGGTGGTGACCTCTCACAAGAGGTCAATTTGGTTTTTGGAACCGCTTTCTAGGGTCAAGGCAATTTTCATAATCTATTACAACCATTGGTGATTTGTTTTGGATCAAATTGCATGTGTGGAAGGTCAATGTAGACCCTAAAAATATTTTGAAATTTATTATAATGTTTTTGGCACTTGGGCGACTTGCTTGGAGAGACCCGAGAGGTGAATTGAGAGGTAAATTCCAAGAAATGATATTCAAAATTATTTCCCTTGTTTTTCTAACGTGTGGCGATTTGTTTAGATTTTTGTGGTGTTTGGTGATTGAAAAACGCAGCTGTACATTCAAATAAAAATTAGATTATTGGCAGGGGTATTTTCAGCTTCTTCGCCAATTTATTTGGTCTACATAAGGTACATTGATTTTGAATAATTTTCAACTATTTGTGGAGTTATTTTGGATGTGTTATGCTTGAATATTCTATAATTATTCCAGTTAAGGTTAGCTGGTTTTGTGGAGCGGAATTTCAGTTGTTTGGTAATTTATTCAAAGGTCTATTGGGTAAACCCCAATTAGGTCTAATTTGTCCCATTTGGGGACATTATAGTTAAGAACTTCATAACTGAAAAAACATATAACTCAATATATTAGATCAAAGCCTTGAGGTAGGGCAACACTTCACAATGCTCCATATTGGAAGGAATCACTCCACATACAATATTCTACACTTTTTATTACATGTGTAGGGGCATGTTTATATAGATACATGAACTGCCTACTTACAATGAATGCTTATAACTAACCCACCTACCACTATGACTAGATACATAGCTTTTAAAGTAAGCCATGTACCATTTATTAGTACATCACTCTCCAATGTCTCAATCATTAATTGCATAGCATTGCACATTAAATTACAAGTACATTATTATCTAACCACATGTATGCACATAATCTTATTAATACATCATGACCCTTATAATCTCACCTAACCACATGTTCACAAATAATTCCATTAATACATCAACCACCCATATAATTTCTACGTGGTGTTCTAACCTAGGTACATGACATTCCAACATTGATGAATTTGTATTTGTTGGAAGCGACTTGAAGTATACTTTCCAACAAAAAATTCACCTTGATTTGAAGCTTGAGTAGAAAGTTATTGCATTTGCATTACATGGTCATTTTTTTGCTTGTAGATCCAAAGTCGGTTTATATGATCAACTTTGCATGGCCATTTCTTCTTTTGATATTTTTTCAAAATCTCCTTGATATTGTTCATAATCCTAAGTGTGATCACTTTTTAGAAAGTTCTTCAAAAAGGCTTTCTAGCCACACAAAAATTACCTCAATTAGACCTTTGTATGAGAAGAGCAACCCTTTGCAAATTTTTCACAATTTTTTTGGGGAAAAATCATAGAAACATTAATCTTTTTTTCCCACTTTGTCCAAAGTGTTTCTTTGATACCATATGTTAAGAACCTCACATCTCAGAAATAAAATAACTCAATATATTAAATCAAAACGTTGAGGTAGAGCAACATTGTATAATGCTCATTATTGAAAGGAATCACTCTTCAATGCTCTGTATTGGAAGGGACCATGCCACATACAATATTTTTCACTTTCCTCCACATGTAGGGGGCATGCTTATATAGATACACATGAGCTACCTACTTTAAATGAATACTTATAATTAACTCACCTACCAATATGATTAGATACATTGCTTCTAAATTAAGACACATCATTTATTAGCACATAACCCACCAATGCCCCAATTATTAAATGCATAGCATAGTACATCAAATTACAAGTGCATTATCATCTAACTACATGTTTACATATAGTTCCATTAACACATTAAAAACCCATATAATCTCACATAAGCACATGTGCACATATAATCTTATTAATACATCAATGACCCATACAATCTTTGTGGCATGCTACCCTAGGTACATGGCATCAAGATGGAAGACAAGATGGAAGATGTGAAGTAAACTTGGTTGAGGGTAGGGAGAGAACTTAAATAAAATGGACACGTATACAATATTTTCACCCAACGCACCTCCTTAAAAGCTTACAAGCAAAGAAAGAGATTCACAAGTCTCATTAACACATGATATGTTGTTACATTCTAAATCCCAGTATTGTGCATGATTGACCAAGGCTTTGATATCCACGGTGGTTAGGGATAATTCAGCAAAGTGGTGAAAGTCAAATGCACATTGCAAAGTAGAGGGAAGAATGACAAATAGCTCACTTCGAATAATGGTGACTAGGTAAATATGTTTTTGCATTTTGAACACCAATAGTTGAGACAATCAAAATCGAATAAGCAAATTCCAAATCCCTCAACCTTGGGAGAGGTTTATAGGGAAGTTGACAATATCTAGAGAAAGTGAGAGCATATTGGTCTTTATAAGAGAAGAGCAAGGCTATAATGTAAATAGTTTAGGTCATTTGTTTTTTCATTATACATATTCTTCTTAAAGAAGGGCAAAGTCAAAAGGCAAATTTTATAGGCTGTCTTTCTATTTATTTTACACCTAAGAATTGTAGAAAAAAATAAACTATGTACTAATTTAGATTATGTAAAATATGTTAATAAAAACACACTACTATGAATTAAAGCAAGGTGATTAAAACTACAATTACTTTATTTAGAAGTGACAAAACAAGAGATGAATGATGTACTTAGTTAATTCTGCCAGTCTGTGGCTCACAAAAGTTGTCACTGGATTTGAAAATGCTCTATATGTGAATTGTCAATGGCTCATATCAAAAACATTAGTCGAAACTCTACCTAGATGTCATCGACAGAGGCAGACACCTATGTAGTTGGGACTATCGGGGTTTACAGGTAGTGTCCTTGTGCATAGTGGGGGTATGATACTTTTGGGAGCCTTGCGCATGCGCTTGCTCTTACACTTGTAATGTGATTTTGTGTGCACACCTCTTCAATCTTGCACTGGATTGCTTGTTTTCTCTTTTGTTCGTCCAAACCCTAATTGTAATTGATCTACCCCATGATGCCCTTAAAAAGGGGTTACTATTTTTGGTTGGACTGATCCCAACCACTACTCATTGAATGGTTGAGCATTGCTTATGTTCCAATATTCTTAAGAGGGATCAAATGGTATATAGTTCTCCCACTTGTGTGTGTGTGCGCGCGCGCAACATCTTGAACAATCTAGAATGCAATGTTATTTTTTGATCTTTGATACTTGGCACCATGGACTTCTCTTAAGACTACATAAATATTTGAGATGTATTTTTTTTGATAATGTTTTAAGAGAGTACTAGGAGATTGTTAAGTGATGCCCAAGTGTCTAATAACCTTAGGGCTAATTTTTATTTATAAATGACTCTTCATTAATTTCCCACTATGGCCGACCTAATGGAGACTTTCCAATTTGAAAAATAGTTGTTGAAGGCCCTTGGACACTGTCGGAAAAGGGAGACCCTTGTGATAATCGACACTGTCGAAAAAGGGTGCCCTTGCGATAATCGACACTGTCGAAAAAGGGTGACCCTTGCGATAATTGACACTGACGAGATTATCGGTTCGGTCTTGGAAATGAAAAATAGGAATTTGCAATATGGAGATTGTTTAAGATTTTGAAGGGTTCCTTGAGAGACTCAACATATCTTGAATAAATATGTATGGCTGGCTAAGACAGTAGATGGGTTGATAAACACACTAATCTGAATTGATTGAAATTGCAATTACTTAATTTAGAAGTGAGCAATGTGATTTTGTGTGCGCATCTCTCCAATCTTGCATTGAATTTTTGTTTTTTCTCATTTATCCAAACCGTAATTGTGCTTGATCAACCACAATATGCTTTTAAAAAAGGGTTAGTATTTTGGATTGGACTGACCCCAACCACTCGTTGAATGGCTAGTCAGTATTTGGGTTGGACTGATCCCAACCACTTCTTTTTGAATGGTTGGGTGTTGCCTATGTTCCAATACTCCGAATACGGTTCAATTTACACGTAGTTCTTCCACCTATGAATATGTAGGCAACATCTTGAACAATCTACAATGCAATGCTATATTTTGATTTTTGATACTTGACACCATGCAACTTTGACTTTTGCGTATTCAGATTTTGTTCTATGGATGCTCTAAGGCTGCTCCTTGAAGATTTGAGATGTGTGTGTTTTTTGATAATGTTCCAAGAGAATGCTAGGTGATTGCCAGGTGATGCTAAAGTGTCTAACAACCTTGGGGGTGAATTGTATTTATGGTTGACTCTTCATTAATTTTTTGCTATGACTGACCCATGAGATGTGTGTATGCCTTTTGATAATGTTCCAAAAGAGTGCTAGGTAATTGTTAAGTGATGTTCAAGTGTCTAATAACTTTAAAGGGTGATTTGTATTTATAGACAACTCTTCGTTAATTTTCCAGTATGATCGATGCGTGAAATGTATCTAGGCCGACTTAATGGAGACTTCCCAATTAGACACTTTCGACAAAGAGACACTTGCGGTAACTGACACTGTATGAGATTATTGATACTGTCTTGGAAGTGAAAAACAAGGATCCACAATATGAAGATTGTTTATCTAGGATTCGAAAGGGTTTTTGTATAGGCTCAACTGATCTTGATTAAATATGTTTGGCAAATAGAGATGGCTAAGCAGTAGATGGGTAGACAGATAAAGGGAAAGCGTGCTCAAGAATCAAATACATGCGCAATGTTTAAGTGTCAAAATATGTCAAAGTTGATATTACCAAAGTGCCAAAGTCCAAATTTCGGTGTCTACAGGTTGTAAAGCAATGAAACTAGTTAATTGTATAGGTGTGTGAGTTGTCATTGATCTATGAATCAGTTCATTCCTGTGTTATGTATTTATTTTCGCTACTAACTAGAAACTCAACGATCTGTCCATTCTGGTATGTATTTCATACAACATTTTCATGTTGATTTTTCTTTAACGTCCATATGGTATACCAATAAGCTTAAAATATTCCACTGTGATTACTGATTGATGATCATGTTGAAGGGCCGGCTTGGATAATAACTTTGCTCAGACTATTTTATCCAAATATATGCAGAATATGTTCTGGTCTATGATTTTACTGCCCATAGTTTTGGTAATTGCCATGACTTCGTTTTGGGATCCTTTTGCCATTCAGTCCAAGGTTCAAACTCAGCAACATTCGCCATTCAAAACCTTGTGGCATTTGCTGGCTACTGAGTTGCATTGTCAACGTTTTTTTCTTTGGATAACTGACATCCATGGAGTCATCACAAATTAATTCTCTCATTGCAACTTGTCTTACTGACTCTTTTTATGGTTTTGGCATGTACAGATATTTTAATGTGAACATCCTTTGATATTTTGTTGTTGTTTGAGGTTCTTAACTCGTCTTACCGACTCTTTTTATGGTTTTAACTTCTGGAATACACAGATATTTTAATGTGAACTTCCTTTGATATTATTTTGTTGTTTGAGGTTCTTTTAATCCAAGTCTTATCATAACTCGTGCATTTTATTGCAATTTATTCTCACGCAAGCATGAAGAAAAGGAGCTTATTCTTTCCATTTGGAGTTTCTTGTTTTAAATGTGCTTTTCTCCAGAGATGTATTTCCTTGGAAAGTTGCTTCGTGGTCCAAGGCTAACTTAGCTAGTGTGTTTCTTTGCACATTGTTTTTATGGGGGGATGAAGAGGAAGAATATACAATTGTTTCTGTTTGGTCTTCTTTCTGCTTTCTACTGTGAATAAAAAAGGAGATTCTTCATGTGCAAGCATACCTTGTTTTGTTTTGTGTGGTGATTGTTGATTGGTTTGTACCTTCATTTTAGAGTCTGGTTCTGGTCGGAGGCTAACCTATGTTGGGGATTTTTTTGCTTTCATTTTTAGAGTACAAAGAAGACAATACCAGGGATGCTTATGATACAGAGGCTGCTGAAGAAGGGGATGAAGAGGATGAAGAAGGTAAAGGAATACTTGAAATTTCTCTCTATAGTTAAATTGTATACATACCTTGAATGATGTTGTCAGAACTCTTATTTAGGTTTATTACTTTGTAATCCCTTTTATATGAAGTTAGGATTCTGTGCTAACATGGTAACCTGAAGAACAATTTTAATGATAAAGATCATAGTTATACTAAGAAACTTTGCATGGGTAATGCAGATGAGGGGCAGAATGAGTATGAAAAAGATGGTTTCATAGTTGATGATGTCGAAGATGAGGAAGAGGAGGTTAGAGAAGGTAGCGAGGAAGAAATGAAGGCAAGGAAAAAGAGAAAAAAAAGGTATCGTCTTTGGTTTGATTGAGTACCTTTTTTCTACAAGTCCGTAGAATATTGTTATTGTGAATGACACGAAACATTTATTTGTCGCGCTTAGGAAAGCTGAAGAGACTTATGAACTTGATGAAGATGATTACGAGTTGCTACAAGAAGCCAATGTCACTGGCTTTTACCGGCCTAAATCTGTGAGTTCTAACATAGCATCTCAAGATATTTTCTTTTCTACGCGTTGTTTTTACCCTTAACAGAGGGTGAAGATAATTAATCTGTTAAATTCTGTTTCAAAATAGGGCAGCAAAAAGTTCAAGCGTCTAAAGAAGGCTGGAAGGAACAATGACAGAGAGGAAAAAACAGGCTTTTCTGATAACAATGAGATGGAGATTGGTGGGTGTATGGGCACGACTGCAGAGGAAAATTTGAAAAGTAGCTTATTTGGGGATGATGAAGGTATGCCCATGCTCATAGATGATGGATGAGTTAGGTGATCTCCTTATCTCTCATCACTTGCTTTGGCTTGTGTTAGTTATTTTAGTAATTGTATGATTTGATCGGGCATGACACTTGAATAATTTGTTAAACTTGCAGGAGCGTCCCCAGAAGATGTTGTAGAAGAGGAAGATCATCTTGAAGAAGAGGATGCGAGGGAAGAAGATGAGATGGCAGATTTTATAGTTGATGATGAAGAACTGGATGAAAATGGTTTGCCTGTAAGGTATATTTCAAACTAATAGAAGCCTCCTTTTATTGCGATTCTCTTGGCTGGATATTTCATGAAGAATTTTTCTATTTTCTTTTCCCTGATTGGTTTGGTTGTCTTTTCCCTTTGATTGTTTTGTTATCTTTTATGTAATTAAATTTCATTGACTGTGCTCTAAAAGGAGGAAGTCAAAAAAAAGATTTCCCAGGCAAGTTCGAGGCATTTCGTCTTCAGCTTTGCAAGAAGCACAAGACATATTTGTTGATGTGGATGAAATTTTGACTCGCCGAAAGCGAGGGTTGAAAGCCAAGGGCGTGGATGAAGGGCTTGATGATGATCTAGGTGCAAAGAGACTAGAGGACGAGTTTGAGCCGAGTGTTTTAGCAGAAAAGTATATGACAGCCAAGGATGATCAAATTCGAGAAATAGATGTGCCAGAGCGCTTTCAAGTGTGTATAAATGCAGAATTTGTTGATAGCTAAATATATGTTTTGTCGTTTGTGTTTGGATTTTTTTTCGGTGGAAATATGTTTTGGGTGCAAGTGATGACACTGAGTGATCCTTACTTTGTAGTTCATGGAAGGAATTTTTGTATTGTGATAAAACATAAGCAGCCATCTACAGTGCTTTATCACATAAAAGCTAAATCGATAAGTAGTCATTGATTCCGTTATCAGTTGAGTGTAGAATGCTAGGCTATGTTACATAAGATATTTCACTTGCTGGTCTCTCCTAATATAGATTTGGAACTCACCATTGGTTTTCTTTAGTTGTTTGAAGAGATTAACGGTCCGTATCCATACAACGAGGATACATTACCAGAGGCAAAGTGGATATATGAGAAAGTATTTAGCTCATTGGCAGTACCGATGAGGGAGGAATTCAAGCACATTGCAAAGCTGGACAAGGAAGAAGTTGTGAAGGAAATTTCTAATGTATTGCAGATGTGTCATGATCAAAAATTGGAAGTAAGTTCCTATTTTGTTTTTCTATTGAAGTGAAAAGCAGATTTACTGATCTTCACGCTTGTTAAATAATGCATATTCTTTATTTGAAAGGGACTGCTGAGTGTATAATTCTGGAAATGTCTGAATCTAAAGATGACCGGCATGCTAGGTTCCATTCATTGCCATGTACCGGAAAGAAATGTGCCGTAATTTACTTCGAGATAAAGAGGATGACTTTGTAGAAGCTGCTGTCAAAGCGTCAAGGGCTAAATTAAGAATGTACAAGGTAAGGTTGGAGCTAAGTATACCGTTTATGTGATACAGCCTCTTAGATAGTTATGTTTTATCTTGTTTTTCAGGCTTTGTGGGCAATACAGCTCTGGGATAGAAAGTGGATTTTACTTCAAAGGAGGAAGAATGCTCTTAAAGCATCGTATGAGAAACGTGCTGGAGAAGAAGCAAGAAGAAATCTTATCAAATTGAGGCTGTTAGACTCAATTTTTCAGTCACTCAATGTTGCAGCGTCTGAACAAACTGTTGATGATATAGATGCAAAATTTAACTTGCATTTTCCTCCTGACGAAGTTGAGGTAGAAGAAGGTCAGTTCAAGAGACCAAAACACAAATCTATGTACAGCATTTGTCGTAAGTCTGGGTTGGGAGTTGTATCAAGAAAGTTTGGCCTCAATTCTGAGAAACTGGGTGAAAATCTATTGGTAATGTATAAGGTACCTGACTTTCTCTTTACTTTGTAATTCTCCAACGCTACTGCCTCCCCAAACAGGAGGAGGAAGTGACGTAAGTTAACTTAGGTCTCTGCTTGTTTCAAATTTTTGTACAGAGGCATGAAGTTGAAGATGCCAGTACCATACCAGATGATTTTGCAGCTGAATTTTCTGCAGGAGAGTTTGGGGACACCAAATCAGTCCTTAAAGGTGCCAGGCACATGGTACGTGTTTTTTACAAAATAGTTTGTTCATGTTGTTTGCTTCATCTAGGGTTATAATTTATTCAGAGTATTACATATTGAGGGTTTTTCCAGGCGGCTGTAGAGATCAGTTGTGAGCCAGCTGTTAAGGGACATGTCCGCAGTATCTATATGGAGAAGGCAGTTGTAACTACGAGACCCACAGCTGATGGCAACAGCACAATAGATTCTTTCCATCAGTATGCTGGGGTAAAATGGCTTCTTAATAAGCCGTTAAGTATGTTTGATAATGCACAATGGCTTCTCATTCAAAAAGCTGAAGAGGAGAAACTTCTCCAGGTTACTGTAGGTCTGCCAAAAGATGCAATAAATAAAACTTTAATGCCTGAATTTGAAAATCAGTACCTTAGCGATGGTGATAGCAGAGCTGCTCAGTTATGGAATGAGCAGCGCAAATTGATATTGAAGGATGTCCTATGCAACTACATTCTACCTAGTATGGAGAAGGAAGCTCGGATTATGTTATCTGTAAGAGCAAAAAGTTGGCTGATTCAGGATTATTGGATGCAGCTCTGGAATAAAGTATCAGTTGCTCCCTTTCAGCGTCAAATATATGATAATGAGGATTGTTCTGAAGAAGATGCTGAAGTGTGTGTAATGGCCTGCTGTCAGGGGTCTGGTAAAGATCCAACAGCATTTGTTATGCTCGACTCTTCAGGTGAAGTGCTGGATATACTGTTTACATCACATTTAAGTATCCGTTCAAAGAGTCCTGGGCTGCTAAAACGGAAGGAAAATGACCAGAAGCGCCTTTCGAAGTTTATAATGGACCATCATCCTTGTATAGTTGTTTTGGGAGCCTCAAATATACGTTGTAAAAACTTTAAGGATGATATCTATGAGGTAAAAAACTGATTTTTTTCTGTTTGCAGATTCTGTAGTATTGTGGTTTTTGCGTTAGTCATTGAGGTCTAGCTGGAGGATGCAAGTGCAATTTCCCTCATTATATTTAAGAATTTCTGATACCGTTTTTTTATCCAGGCCATATTTAAGATGGTGGAGGAACATCCACATGACCTGGCAGAGGGATTGGATTCATTAAATGTTGTTTATGCAGATGAAGTTCTTCCCCGCCTTTATGAAAATTCCCGCATCTCCCGGGATCAGCTACCAACACAGAGCGGTATGCAGGAAAAAGTAACCCAGACACGGTTATAATTCAACTGAATGCCAGTTTATGAGAAGATTATTTCAAAAAATTGCCTTAGTGTGACTAGCTTATCATTTCAATTAATTACTAGATTATGACAAGTGTATTTCAATTAAATGCCAGATTACATCGCATAATATTTTATTTTGAGAGGCCTTATTTATTTACAGGAATAGTGCGGCGTGCTGTCGCTCTTGGTCGGTATTTTCAAAACCCAGTGGTCATGGTTGCAACATTATGTGGTCCTGGAAGAGAAATATTATCATTGAAGCTTCATTTGCTGGAACATTTCCTTTCTACAGATGATAGATATGAAGCTGTTGATCAGGTAATGATGACAGTAACTAACCAAGTTGGTATTGACATAAACCTGGCAGCATCACATGAATGGATGTTTGCCCCCTTGCGATTTATAGCAGGTCTTGGGCCTAGAAAAGCTGTTTCCACACAGAGGGCTATTTTAAGAGCTGGGCGGGTTTTTAGTCGTAGAGAATTGTTGACCACTCTAGGAGCAATGAAGCGACTTGTGTTCATAAATGCTGCTGGTTTCTTGAGGGTTAGAGGAATCGGACAAGCTGCCTCTGGTAACCATGTCATGGATCCATTGGATGACACCAGAATTCATCCGGAATCATACGAGCTAGCCAAAAAAATGGCCAAGGATGTCTATTGTGAAGATGTGGGGCACGATATAGATGACATGGATGACGGACAACAAGAGATGGCAATTGAACATGTCAAAAGTCATCCACATTTGCTAAAGGCTCTTGATATTGATGAATATGCTAGAAGTGTGGAACAACGATCAGACAATAAAAAATGGGAAACACTTGATGACATAAAGATTGAACTGTTGCATGGTTTTCAGGATTACCGACCACCATATAGAGAGCCAAACCAAGATGAGGAATTTCTACTGCTTACGGGAGAAAATGAAGAGACCCTTGCAGAGGGGAGGATTGTGCAAGCAACTGTTCGCAGGGTCCTTAATCAACGTGTTATTTGTGATCTAGAATCGGGCATAACTGGAATGATTATAAAGGAGGAGCTTTCTGATGATAGAGATATAGATCCTGTAGAAAAGATCACAGAAGGCAGCATCCTTATCTGTCGGGTGAAAAGTTTACAGAAAGCAAAATACTTGGTTGATTTGACCTGCAAACCGAGTAAGTTGAGGATTGATCACCAGCAGAGTAGACAGGATAAGGATCGTTACTATGCAGAAGATGAATGCATTTTGCAAAGCGAACAAGAGAAAACATGGAAAGAAAAGGAGCTCGCGAATAAAACTTTCAAACCTCGAATGATTGTGCATCCACGATTTCAGAATATATCAGAAAGTGATGCCATTAAGGTATATCTTTTAAAGTAAAGTGATCAAATGATATTAAATAGTTGGTTGTTTACTAAACTCTGAATTTGGATGTTGTATGGAACTGTTGTTCAGGTTACATTTCTGTATTCTTTTCCTCTTTTCCCAATTCATAATTTTTGTTTTTGGGTTTGCTGTTTAAGCATTCATCTTCTGGATAGTCCTTGCACATAGTTTCTTTTCTCATGTTTGTAATGATTTGCGTTCTAGTGGTGCAAAGCCCTTAAGAGTCAAACCCATTCATTTGAATTGCAATGTAAGGCTTCATCCTGTAGAGCACAGGGCAATTAGGATCTCATTTTCTTTTCTATCAAAGAATATATTTATATACACACACACACACACACACTATTTTTGGGATTCGTTTAAGTGCCAATTATATCATTGCATGTTTTGTGGATTTGTTATTATACACACACACACACACTATTTTGTGGGATTTATTTAAATGACAGTTACATTTGTTATTATACACACACACGCACACACACACACACCACACTATTTTGTGGGATTTATTTTAAATGCCAGTTACATCATTGCTTGTTTTGTGGATTTGTTCTTATATGAAGGTAAAATATGTAATGTATGGTCGCATCAAATCCAAATACATACGAGAGATATATGCATAGGTAGCAAGGCAAGCTTTCTAAAATCGTGTCTCTTATCCTACAGAGTCTTGCAGATAAAGATTCTGGAGAAAGCATCATTCGTCCAAGTTCGAAAGGGCCATCCTATTTGACACTAACATTGAAAGTATTCGACGGAGTTTATGCTCACAAAGATATTGTTGAGGGAGGCAAGGATCACAGGGATTTTGCTAGCTTCCTTCGACTTGGGAAAGCTCTTTCCATTGGGGAGGAGACTTTTGAAGATCTCGATGAGGTTTGCTAACCACAATTTTACTTATGGATTGAATTCAATTTTATTGCTTGATATTAATTTAGTCTCTTTAAATGTGAAATGCAGGTTATGGATAGATATGTAGATCCATTAGTGAGCAATTTGAAAGCAATCCTTGCTTACAGGAAATTCAGAAGGGGTACAAAAGCAGAAATTAATGAAGCATTGCAAAAAGAAAAATACGGAAGTCCAGCAAGAATTCCATATTGTGTATCTATTTCACATGAACATCCTGGTGCTTTTTTGCTTTGCTACGTCAGGAGTACTAATCATCATCACGAGTATTTTGGGTTATATCCTAAAGGTTTTAAGTTCAGAAAGAGAATGTTTGAAAATATTGACAAGCTTGTTGCCTATTTTCAAAAGCACGTTAATGATCTTGTTCAAGATTCAATTTCTCCGATCAGGTCTGTTTCAGCGATGGTTCCCATGAAAAGCCCAGGTCCAGGAGGATCAGCAGGTGGAGGCGGGGATGGTGGTTGGCAGGGCCACAATGGCAGGGATTCGGAAAGGTCATCAAGACCATGTTCGAAAACAGGTGGGAATGGTTATAATGCTAACAATGCAATGGGTGGACCTCCAAGCGGTTTGCCTAGGCCACCAAATTGTCGAGATAGGGGAAGGCGAGGAAGAGGTGGTGGTCGGAGTGGAGGAGGAGATGGTTGTGGTAGGGGTGGTGGTTGGAGTGGAGGAAACAGTGGCAGTAGGGATGGTGGTTCGGGTGGTCAAGGAGGTGGCAGCGGTACGGGTGGTGGTCGGGGTGGAGGTTGCAGCGGTAGTGCAGGTGGTGGTTGGGGTGAGGGAGGAGGTGGTGGCAGTGGGGATGCTAGGAGTGAAGAGAGCGGTGGTTGGGGTGGAGGAGGTGGCGGTGGTTGGGGTGAGAGAGGAGGTGGCAGTGGGGGTGAGGGAGGAGGTGGCAGCAGTGGGGATGCTACTAGGAGTGAAGGGAGAGGTGGTTGTGGTGGTGTTATGGGTGGTGGTTGGGGTGGAGGAGGTGGCAGTAGTACAGGTGATGGTTGGGGTGAGGGAGGAGGTGGTAGCATTGGGGATGGTAGTAATAGCGAAGGGAGAGGCGGTTGGGGTGGAGGTGGTGGTGGCAGTACGGATGGCAGATGGGGTGGTGGCAGTACGGATGGCGGATGGGGTGGAGGAGGAGGTGTTGGCAGTACGAGCAAGGGTTGGGGTGGAGGAGGTGGTAGTAGTATGGGTGGTGGTTGGGGTCAGGGAGGAGGTGGCAGTGGTATGGGAGGTGCGTTTGGAAGGGGAAGCAATGAGGGTGGTGGTGGTGGCAGTGGGGATGGTGGTAGGAGTGAAGGGAGAGGATGTGGTGGCAGTACGGGTGGTGGTTGGGGTGGAGGAGGTGGTGGCAGCAGTACAAACGGTGGTTGGGGTGAGGGAGGTGTTGGCAGCAGTACGGGTGGTGGTTGGAGTGAAGGTAGAGGTGGTGGGTTTGGAAGGGCCAGGAATGAGGGGAGGGGTGGTAGGAGTGAAGGGAGAGGTGGTTGGGGTGGAGGAGGTGGTGGCAGCAGTTGGGATGGTGGTAGGTGTGAAGGGAGACGTGGTGGTGGGTTTGGAAGGGTCAGGAATGAGAGTAGGGGTGGAGCTAATAGAGGTAGGTGGAGTGAGGATAGAGGGAATAGACAGGGAAGAAGTGGTGGGAGAGGTAGAGGTTCTGGGAGGGGAGATCTCAATTCAAATTTTAACAATAGATGGGGACAAAATCCTGGTGGTAACAATAGCAGTGGCGGCTTTAGTCACAAACACAGAAGTGATGCCTGGGGTTCAAAAGCAGATGAATGGGGCTGTAATTCTGGCAACAAGATTTCAGAATCTCCCACCAGAGGATGTTGGACTGTGAGCTCTGAAGAAGGTGGTTTGAAGAAGCAAGGTAACAATGGGTGGGATGCCGGCAAGGTAAGCGAAGGATGGAATTCTTCCAAAGTTAGTGACATAAATGTTACACGGACACCCAAGGATGGAGCAGGTGGATGGGACGCTGTCAACAGTGAGATGCCAGGCAGTTTGAGTGGTGATGGCGGGTGGGATGTTGGGAACAAAGTTGGTAGTGGCAGTTGGGAGAACAATTCTATGGGTAATGCTGGTGGTTGGGGTCAGCCTACCAGAAGCAGTGATGACAGGTGGAATTCTTTTAAGGCCACTAACAGGAGGAGCCCCAAGGGTTTTAATGGATTTGGTGGTAAGTCTAATGCTGGATCGGATGGCGCTGAAGCAGGTGCGTCCGGTGATGCATGGGCTGGAACTCAAGCAGCAAAGTCTAATGATGGATGGGGTGCAACCGAAGCGTCCAAGTCTAATCTTGGGGGTGGAACTGCAGGAGGCAAGAATGATGGATGGGCAGTGGATGGAGGGAAGGGGAATGATGGAGGAGCAAATGGTTGGGCCATAGATTCTGAGGGATTGGGTTATGCGACAGCAGGTGGTAATATCAGTGCTGGAGGGAGTGGCTGGGCGTCATAGGAAGAAGGCACTTGAAAATAATGCTAGGTCATACATGCCTTAAGTCTGTTGTAATGTTGTCAATATCTTCTGAATTAACTGGGG
This sequence comes from Torreya grandis, assembly GCA_037957365.1. NCBI lineage: Eukaryota > Viridiplantae > Streptophyta > Pinopsida > Cupressales > Taxaceae > Torreya > Torreya grandis. The sequence continues at coordinate 1,310,532 of JARHVA010002882.1, read as the reverse complement.
TAGATCCACCTCTTGGAAAATAAAGAAATTTTGTTTGTATGAAACCATTGAAAGCTGTTATCGGTAAATTGTAGTGAAGGGGAACTATAATATTTTTTCACTTTAAATATCCGGGGATCTGGAAACTCCCGTTACTTGAGGAGAAATACTCTCCCGAACCCCTTAGGGACATTAAAATTTGAATCTATGATCACTCTCTTTATTTTGTTTAGTCTTCCAATTATTGAGTATATATGGAAAACCAAGTACGAAGAAACCCGAAAGATACAAGGCACCTTTTATATTTGGCTTGAAATTTAATCTCTTTTAAGTTTGGGTTTTAAGATCTGATTTTTTGATTGGGTTCTAGACTAAACTCACTATTATACCTATAAGCTTATGTGAATTATACCTAACACTGCTTCACAAGACTGAACATTGCTTACGTTGGTATTGATTCCTCTGGGCACTACCACATTCCTGATAGTTGACCCTGGAAGTGGAGTGGGCAGGGCACATGAGATTGTATACTTGCTAGATTTTAAGCGGCTTTTGACTTTCCGAGGCAACGAGCATAGACCATCATTCACATGGAGATGAACCAAAAAGTTTTTTGGAACTGCTTTAGGGATGGAAACTGATAATTGTAGGGGGTTATGTTCATCAGTGAAACTGGACGGTTCTTAATGCCGTGTTGCTCAGTATTGGTTACTGAAATTCAATGTCCAATGTCCAATGTCCGTTTCAACTTCAAATCAATGCTCTTGTCAAGCAGTAACATGTTCCTGAAATGCATGATAGGAATCAAACCTTTCCAATTAAAAATTAGATTCAGATTTCTAATAACTTATAGTATTTCGTTTCAACTTCAAATCAATGCTCTTGTCAAGCAGTAACATGTTCCTGAAATGCATGATAGGAATCAAACCTTTCCAATTAAAAATTAGATTCAGATTTCTAATAACTTATAGTATTTCTTGTGGGATTAACACCCCTAATATTTATGATTCCTCTCGTATTAGGGATTAGAAAATGTCACCTAAGTATGTTTGTTTTACGGAGATACGATTGATTCCAAACTTGTACGAGTATTATACACTTTGTGGCATGCAAGTCTTAGGAGATTGAAACTCCTTGTGCGTGCAATTACAATCCACAATGCCACCCATGTTTTTATGGGAAACTGATTTTACATTAACATGAAATATATTTAACTCTTAAAACTTCAATGTAAGCCTAATCTTAATCATATCTAAACAACTATTTGTATAAAAGAGTATTTTTAATGTAGTAATAGGGAATATTTGAATTTTGCTATTAGAAATTTGACATATTTGGATTTTGCATATACGTTTGACTTTGCGTATAATTTTTTCTGTTTGTCCTTCCAATATCAACTTTTGGCATATTTTGACATATTTTGATTTTGCATTTACATTTAATTTTGGTTTCCAATTTTTTTTTTCCATCTTTTATTGTCTTGGTCAAACTAATTTACGAGACATATGTAGGGCATCCTAGTTTGTATATGAATGCTCTAGAATCTTGATGAGAGTGTTCTCATCTTATAGAGAATTGATTTTCACTCTCAAAGAAGTATCGACAATACTCAGAGAGTTGTGGTTTTATTATAAGTGTCTTTTATTTGTCGACAGTGTACAAAAATACAAATATTTTTTAAATTAAGAAGTCTCTATTAGGTCAATGTCAACATCTTTTATCGATCGGACATGAAGTAAATTATCAAAGAGCAAGTTATAAATACAAATCAATTATAAGGTCATTATATGACAATCACATTGAAAAATCAATTTGCACTTAAGACATTATTATAAATGCATAAATATCTGAATAAACTTTTAAATGAATAAGTCTAGAATCAAATAAAAATGTAAATGTAGGTCAAAGTAACATGTTGTCAAGTGTTGAAAGTCAAACATAGCATTGCATTTCATTGTAAATTGATTTTGATAGCGTGTACATATTTAAGTGTTACAATTATATGTAGTGAGTCTTTTTTGAAGTATTAGAATATATGTAATACAATTATTGTAAATTATCAAAGAGCAAGTTATAAATACAAATCAATTATAAGGTCATTATATGACAATCACATTGAAAAATCAATTTGCACTTAAGACATTATTATAAATGCATAAATATCTGAATAAACTTTTAAATGAATAAGTCTAGAATCAAATAAAAATGTAAATGTAGGTCAAAGTAACATGTTGTCAAGTGTTGAAAGTCAAACATAGCATTGCATTTCATTGTAAATTGATTTTGATAGCGTGTACATATTTAAGTGTTACAATTATATGTAGTGAGTCTTTTTTGAAGTATTAGAATATATGTAATACAATTATTGTAAATTATCAAAGAGCAAGTTATAAATACAAATCAATTATAAGGTCATTATATGACAATCACATTGAAAAATCAATTTGCACTTAAGACATTATTATAAATGCATAAATATCTGAATAAACTTTTAAATGAATAAGTCTAGAATCAAATAAAAATGTAAATGTAGGTCAAAGTAACATGTTGTCAAGTGTTGAAAGTCAAACATAGCATTGCATTTCATTGTAAATTGATTTTGATAGCGTGTACATATTTAAGTGTTACAATTATATATAGTGAGTCTTTTTTGAAGTATTAGAATATATGTAATACAATTATTCAAGAGAATAGTTGGCGTTGTCCAACTTACAACTTTTTTTTTAAGTGTCATCTTGTGTCAAAAGTGAGATTAAAGTTTCAAAGCAAGAGAAGTAAAACAAGGATCAATGTACAAAATCGAGGGTGTGTGTATACGAAAAACATAGAGATGAAGTCAGAGTGGTCTAAAGCAACATAAACATGCTTCACTGACATCATCTTTGCAAGGTTCGAGTTCCTATTACAAAAGAGTTACAAAGTCATTTCAGGGACTGTGACCACTGTTATGAGCAACATAAAATTAGAGAAACTAAGTGCGCTCCTCTATTACTTTGCCAATTATAAATTTAGTAAGCACAATATCGGTCTATCATTTTACATTCAAATTTTTGTAATTATTATTTTATGTTATAAAATCTGAATATTATAATTTTATCTGATTTAGATTACATTTAGTCACAAAATAAGTAACATTTTAGTAACCATCAGCATTGATTTAAGCACAATAAACCCTAGGTCTTTTCTATCTTAAGGTTTCATCTTTTTTACTTAGGTTTCAAATTTACCTTGCATTAAGGTTTGACTTCCATATCTTGTTTACACTTTCCCCTTAATAGGTAGTAATCTAAGCATGTTGCCTTAAACTTTACTAATGTTTTAATGAACATATTTTATGCCTTTTCAAAAAATAAGATCTCTTACACCTATAAGGTGAAGTGTGAAGTGCTAGATTAAGTGGTATTGCAATTGATTATAATTAGATTCTTGTGATTCTATTATGTGTTTGTGTGCAATCTAAAATGGATAAAAATTGATTATACGCAAATTTCATTTATTGATAATACGCAAATTTCTTTTATTGATACAATTGTTAATAAAAAAACATAGATGTAAAAGAACGTGTTATCAATAATGTTATCTGTGATGTTGAAAGTATTTATGAAGATAATAATGAATACAATAATTAATATCATGGTCGAATACATATTGATGAGCTTAATGGTGTAGATCTTGCACAAATAAAAACACTTTCAAATTTTCGAAATTGACTTAATATGCAACCTAATGACTTAAACAAAATATTAAACATTATCCTGAGGTTAAGAATGCAAAGAATGATAAGGGACCTACATCTAAGGAACAACATGACAACTCTTGAATGATGTTAATCTACCTTTTAGAGGCATATATTCTAGAATAAACGTGTACTCCATTATTCGTAGTAGCCCATTATTATTATTGTTTCTATTCACGTTTCTACATGTTGGCTTCACAAGTGGTGCCCACACATGGTGTGGGGGCAACACAAGTTACTCTTAGGGTTCTATGGCTATTCCTATGCACATACTTTTGTGCCTTCTAGGCTTGCTACTCATATGACATCATCTATTGCTAACCAATCTCTTATGACTACTAATCAAAAGTTCACACAAAATCTTTTTGTCTAAAGTCAAGGTTTCCCAACTAAAACAAGGTTCCTATAAAGCGGGTCATTTGAAATTTTTTCGAGCATTATCATATAACCTATTTCCCTCAAAGATTTCTACTTATCCGTTGCCTACGGAGTTTCTTTCACATAAGCTTACACCCTAAGATGGTAAAAGTGATTTAGAACATCATTTTAAGAGTCTTCCATGCAATATGCTTTGATCCTTCCTCTAATGATAAGTTATTAACCAAGATTTTTTCTAGGAGCTTTAATGATTATATGCATTGTGATCATTTTATGACATTCATTTCTAATCAGTACATGCTTTAAATTATTTTGTTGATCAATTCTTAGTTCACTTTTTTAATAATATTTATGAGGTCATCTCCTATGTTCAAATTACAAAACTCAAGAAATGACTTAATGAACCATTAGTGATTATGTGTTTTGTTATAAGATTATGCTTTCAAAAATGACAAAACCTTTCATTGATAATGAATTGTAAGACATATTCAAGCAAAATTTACTTGTGGCTATTTAGGAGTCTATCATGTTCAAACACTTTCAATATTTTGATGACGTGGTATATGGTCAAAGATCATGAGATTAAGCTAATTGTTATGAACACAAAATTAGTTCTCTTGTTAAGCATGGTCATTTGATGTCTTAGGTTGTCATTGATGTCAAAGAGAGCATGAAATACTAGTGCATTAATGACAAAGAAGTGTTTGATGGCTTAGAGAGATATGACATATGTGCAGATCAGTAAGGATAAAGAAGAAGTTGTGAGGCATTCATAGATGTCTTCGTGAAGTTTTGGTGTGTCATTTGATTATTTGGAAAGAGAAACATGCATATTCTAGCTTAAAAGAAGCTAGAGTGTCATTGCACGTCATGCATATATGAATGAACCAACAAATTTGTGCATTTAGTATAGGGACTCAAAAAGTCAACAGTGGTCAAAGGTTTTCATGAAGATGTTTGTCTTTAGTGCCAAGAAGGTACCCTGAAGATTTGGACTCTTGAAGTGTTTTTTATTTCAAGTTATAGACCTTCAAAGTTGCTCTTGCAGACTGTGATGTGCTAGAGACTGTCAAGTTTAACTGCGTTGAAATCTGGCGTCAACTAGTCAAGATAGATTTAACGGTGAGCGTACATCATCCAAATTGTGATCCAACGGCATGCGTGAAGTCAATATATCAAAGGTTCTTGAGATTGCATGCGCTAGTGACATGTGTCTTAATCATGATGATTTGACAAAATATCAATGTCACGTGGGACTGCGAAGTGGTGCAACAACGGGGATTGACAACAATGTGCTTAGAAGGCACGTGGGGGTGCCAAGTGTCTTAATCGTAGAATCCTGTGTCAATGATCAATGGTCAACGTTAAAGAGGTAAAATTTAAGAGACTTCTATGGAGATTGATAGAGTGCATTTGAGCAAGTTGTGTGAGGACACGAG